>OX031009.1:152284094-152857166 GCA_943735925.1 Pollenia amentaria
CCAGAATTACTTAAGCGTTTTAAATCGGTTTAGCTTAATCTTGTAGATTTTGAAGCGGAGTTTTTTCAGCTTATCAATTTTTGTCCAAAAATCACCGCTCACTGTATATTGTTAAGCTTTTAATCTAAAAAACGCTTGAAAACCCATGGCTAACTAGTAAGCGTTTTAAATTTTTTTAACCGCTACCTCCTCGCTTTTTTCTGCTCAGCATAAAATTTTCAAGCGTTAATCTCAAAGCGTTTTTAAATTTTACTCAAATTACTTTCATAAATTTCACTAAAATTAATTTGAGGTAACAGGAGAACCGAATCAAGTAGTAGGTGAATTTCGCGTATAGCTTTTAGCAAAAACGCTATAACTCCAGAATTACTTAAGCGTTTTAAATCGGTTTAGCTTAATCTTGTAGATTTTGAAGCGGAGTTTTTTCAGCTTATCAATTTTTGTCCAAAAATCCCCGCTCACTGTATATTGTTAAGCTTTTAATCTAAAAAACGCTTGAAAACCCATGGCTAACTAGTAAGCGTTTTAAATTTTTTTAACCGCTACCTCCTCGCTTTTTTCTGCTCAGCATAAAATTTTCAAGCGTTAATCTCAAAGCGTTTTTGAATTTTACTCAAATTACTTTCATAAATTTCACTAAAATTAATTTGAGGTAACAGGAGAACAGAATCAAGTAGTAGGTGAATTTCGCGTATAGCTTTTAGCAAAAACGCTATAACTCCAGAATTACTTAAGCGTTTTAAATCGGTTTAGCTTAATCTTGTAGATTTTGAAGCGGAGTTTTTTCAGCTTATCAATTTTTGTCCAAAAATCACCGCTCACTGTATATTGTTAAGCTTTTAATCTAAAAAAACGCTTGAAAACCCATGGCTAACTAGTAAGCGTTTTAAATTTTTTAACCGCTACCTCCTCGCTTTTTTCTGCTCAGCATAAAATTTTCAAGCGTTAATCTCAAAGCGTTTTTAAATTTTACTCAAATTACTTTCATAAATTTCACTAAAATTAATTTGAGGTAACAGGAGAACAGAATCAAGTAGTAGGTGAATTTCGCGTAAAGCTTTTAGCAAAAACGCTATAACTCCAGAATTACTTAAGCGTTTTAAATCGGTTTAGCTTAATCTTGTAGATTTTGAAGCGGAGTTTTTTCAGCTTATCAATTTTTGTCCAAAAATCACCGCTCACTGTATATTGTTAAGCTTTTAATCTAAAAAACGCTTGAAAACCCATGGCTAACTAGTAAGCGTTTTAAATTTTTTTAACCGCTACCTCCTCGCTTTTTTCTGCTCAGCATAAAATTTTCAAGCGTTAATCTCAAAGCGTTTTTAAATTTTACTCAAATTACTTTCATAAATTTCACTAAAATTAATTTGAGGTAACAGGAGAACCGAATCAAGTAGTAGGTGAATTTCGCGTATAGCTTTTAGCAAAAACGCTATAACTCCAGAATTACTTAAGCGTTTTAAATCGGTTTAGCTTAATCTTGTAGATTTTGAAGCGGAGTTTTTTCAGCTTATCAATTTTTGTCCAAAAATCCCCGCTCACTGTATATTGTTAAGCTTTTAATCTAAAAAACGCTTGAAAACCCATGGCTAACTAGTAAGCGTTTTAAATTTTTTTAACCGCTACCTCCTCGCTTTTTTCTGCTCAGCATAAAATTTTCAAGCGTTAATCTCAAAGCGTTTTTAAATTTTACTCAAATTACTTTCATAAATTTCACTAAAATTAATTTGAGGTAACAGGAGAACAGAATCAAGTAGTAGGTGAATTTCGCGTAAAGCTTTTAGCAAAAACGCTATAACTCCAGAATTACTTAAGCGTTTTAAATCGGTTTAGCTTAATCTTGTAGATTTTGAAGCGGAGTTTTTTCAGCTTATCAATTTTTGTCCAAAAATCACCGCTCACTGTATATTGTTAAGCTTTTAATCTAAAAAACGCTTGAAAACCCATGGCTAACTAGTAAGCGTTTTAAATTTTTTTAACCGCTACCTCCTCGCTTTTTTCTGCTCAGCATAAAATTTTCAAGCGTTAATCTCAAAGCGTTTTTAAATTTTACTCAAATTACTTTCATAAATTTCACTAAAATTAATTTGAGGTAACAGGAGAACCGAATCAAGTAGTAGGTGAATTTCGCGTATAGCTTTTAGCAAAAACGCTATAACTCCAGAATTACTTAAGCGTTTTAAATCGGTTTAGCTTAATCTTGTAGATTTTGAAGCGGAGTTTTTTCAGCTTATCAATTTTTTGTCCAAAAAATCCCCGCTCACTGTATATTGTTAAGCTTTTAATCTAAAAAACGCTTGAAAACCCATGGCTAACTAGTAAGCGTTTTAAATTTTTTTAACCGCTACCTCCTCGCTTTTTTCTGCTCAGCATAAAATTTTCAAGCGTTAATCTCAAAGCGTTTTTAAATTTTACTCAAATTACTTTCATAAATTTCACTAAAATTAATTTGAGGTAACAGGAGAACAGAATCAAGTAGTAGGTGAATTTCGCGTAAAGCTTTTAGCAAAAACGCTATAACTCCAGAATTACTTAAGCGTTTTAAATCGGTTTAGCTTAATCTTGTAGATTTTGAAGCGGAGTTTTTTCAGCTTATCAATTTTTGTCCAAAAATCACCGCTCACTGTATATTGTTAAGCTTTTAATCTAAAAAACGCTTGAAAACCCATGGCTACTAGTAAGCGTTTTAAATTTTTTTAACCGCTACCTCCTCGCTTTTTTCTGCTCAGCATAAAATTTTCAAGCGTTAATCTCAAAGCGTTTTTAAATTTTACTCAAATTACTTTCATAAATTTCACTAAAATTAATTTGAGGTAACAGGAGAACCGAATCAAGTAGTAGGTGAATTTCGCGTATAGCTTTTAGCAAAAACGCTATAACTCCAGAATTACTTAAGCGTTTTAAATCGGTTTAGCTTAATCTTGTAGATTTTGAAGCGGAGTTTTTTCAGCTTATCAATTTTTGTCCAAAAATCCCCGCTCACTGTATATTGTTAAGCTTTTAATCTAAAAAACGCTTGAAAACCCATGGCTAACTAGTAAGCGTTTTAAATTTTTTTAACCGCTACCTCCTCGCTTTTTTCTGCTCAGCATAAAATTTTCAAGCGTTAATCTCAAAGCGTTTTTAAATTTTACTCAAATTACTTTCATAAATTTCACTAAAATTAATTTGAGGTAACAGGAGAACAGAATCAAGTAGTAGGTGAATTTCGCGTAAAGCTTTTAGCAAAAACGCTATAACTCCAGAATTACTTAAGCGTTTTAAATCGGTTTAGCTTAATCTTGTAGATTTTGAAGCGGAGTTTTTTCAGCTTATCAATTTTTGTCCAAAAATCACCGCTCACTGTATATTGTTAAGCTTTTAATCTAAAAAAACGCTTGAAAACCCATGGCTAACTAGTAAGCGTTTTAAATTTTTTTAACCGCTACCTCCTCGCTTTTTTCTGCTCAGCATAAAATTTTCAAGCGTTAATCTCAAAGCGTTTTTAAATTTTACTCAAATTACTTTCATAAATTTCACTAAAATTAATTTGAGGTAACAGGAGAACCGAATCAAGTAGTAGGTGAATTTCGCGTATAGCTTTTAGCAAAAACGCTATAACTCCAGAATTACTTAAGCGTTTAAATCGGTTTAGCTTAATCTTGTAGATTTTGAAGCGGAGTTTTTTCAGCTTATCAATTTTTGTCCAAAAATCCCCGCTCACTGTATATTGTTAAGCTTTTAATCTAAAAAACGCTTGAAAACCCATGGCTAACTAGTAAGCGTTTTAAATTTTTTTAACCGCTACCTCCTCGCTTTTTTCTGCTCAGCATAAAATTTTCAAGCGTTAATCTCAAAGCGTTTTTAAATTTTACTCAAATTACTTTCATAAATTTCACTAAAATTAATTTGAGGTAACAGGAGAACAGAATCAAGTAGTAGGTGAATTTCGCGTAAAGCTTTTAGCAAAAACGCTATAACTCCAGAATTACTTAAGCGTTTTAAATCGGTTTAGCTTAATCTTGTAGATTTTGAAGCGGAGTTTTTTCAGCTTATCAATTTTTGTCCAAAAATCCCCGCTCACTGTATATTGTTAAGCTTTTAATCTAAAAAACGCTTGAAAACCCATGGCTAACTAGTAAGCGTTTTAAATTTTTTTAACCGCTACCTCCTCGCTTTTTTCTGCTCAGCATAAAATTTTCAAGCGTTAATCTCAAAGCGTTTTTAAATTTACTCAAATTACTTTCATAAATTTCACTAAAATTAATTTGAGGTAACAGGAGAACCGAATCAAGTAGTAGGTGAATTTCGCGTATAGCTTTTAGCAAAAACGCTATAACTCCAGAATTACTTAAGCGTTTTAAATCGGTTTAGCTTAATCTTGTAGATTTTGAAGCGGAGTTTTTTCAGCTTATCAATTTTTGTCCAAAAATCACCGCTCACTGTATATTGTTAAGCTTTTAATCTAAAAAACGCTTGAAAACCCATGGCTAACTAGTAAGCGTTTTAAATTTTTTTAACCGCTACCTCCTCGCTTTTTTTCTGCTCAGCATAAAATTTTCAAGCGTTAATCTCAAAGCGTTTTTAAATTTTACTCAAATTACTTTCATAAATTTCACTAAAATTAATTTGAGGTAACAGGAGAACCGAATCAAGTAGTAGGTGAATTTCGCGTATAGCTTTTAGCAAAAACGCTATAACTCCAGAATTACTTAAGCGTTTTAAATCGGTTTAGCTTAATCTTGTAGATTTTGAAGCGGAGTTTTTTCAGCTTATCAATTTTTGTCCAAAAATCCCCGCTCACTGTATATTGTTAAGCTTTTAATCTAAAAAACGCTTGAAAACCCATGGCTAACTAGTAAGCGTTTTAAATTTTTTTAACCGCTACCTCCTCGCTTTTTTCTGCTCAGCATAAAATTTTCAAGCGTTAATCTCAAAGCGTTTTTAAATTTTACTCAAATTACTTTCATAAATTTCACTAAAATTAATTTGAGGTAACAGGAGAACCGAATCAAGTAGTAGGTGAATTTCGCGTATAGCTTTTAGCAAAAACGCTATAACTCCAGAATTACTTAAGCGTTTTAAATCGGTTTAGCTTAATCTTGTAGATTTTGAAGCGGAGTTTTTTCAGCTTATCAATTTTTGTCCAAAAATCACCGCTCACTGTATATTGTTAAGCTTTTAATCTAAAAAACGCTTGAAAACCCATGGCTAACTAGTAAGCGTTTTAAATTTTTTTAACCGCTACCTCCTCGCTTTTTTCTGCTCAGCATAAAATTTTCAAGCGTTAATCTCAAAGCGTTTTAAATTTTACTCAAATTACTTTCATAAATTTCACTAAAATTAATTTGAGGTAACAGGAGAACCGAATCAAGTAGTAGGTGAATTTCGCGTATAGCTTTTAGCAAAAACGCTATAACTCCAGAATTACTTAAGCGTTTTAAATCGGTTTAGCTTAATCTTGTAGATTTTGAAGCGGAGTTTTTTCAGCTTATCAATTTTTGTCCAAAAATCACCGCTCACTGTATATTGTTAAGCTTTTAATCTAAAAAACGCTTGAAAACCCATGGCTAACTAGTAAGCGTTTTAAATTTTTTTAACCGCTACCTCCTCGCTTTTTTCTGCTCAGCATAAAATTTTCAAGCGTTAATCTCAAAGCGTTTTTAAATTTTACTCAAATTACTTTCATAAATTTCACTAAAATTAATTTGAGGTAACAGGAGAACCGAATCAAGTAGTAGGTGAATTTCGCGTATAGCTTTTAGCAAAAACGCTATAACTCCAGAATTACTTAAGCGTTTTAAATCGGTTTAGCTTAATCTTGTAGATTTTGAAGCGGAGTTTTTTCAGCTTATCAATTTTTGTCCAAAAATCCCCGCTCACTGTATATTGTTAAGCTTTTAATCTAAAAAACGCTTGAAAACCCATGGCTAACTAGTAAGCGTTTTAAATTTTTTTAACCGCTACCTCCTCGCTTTTTTCTGCTCAGCATAAAATTTTCAAGCGTTAATCTCAAAGCGTTTTTAAATTTTACTCAAATTACTTTCATAAATTTCACTAAAATTAATTTGAGGTAACAGGAGAACAGAATCAAGTAGTAGGTGAATTTCGCGTAAAGCTTTTAGCAAAAACGCTATAACTCCAGAATTACTTAAGCGTTTTAAATCGGTTTAGCTTAATCTTGTAGATTTTGAAGCGGAGTTTTTTCAGCTTATCAATTTTTGTCCAAAAATCACCGCTCACTGTATATTGTTAAGCTTTTAATCTAAAAAACGCTTGAAAACCCATGGCTAACTAGTAAGCGTTTTAAATTTTTTTAACCGCTACCTCCTCGCTTTTTTCTGCTCAGCATAAAATTTTCAAGCGTTAATCTCAAAGCGTTTTTAAATTTTACTCAAATTACTTTCATAAATTTCACTAAAATTAATTTGAGGTAACAGGAGAACCGAATCAAGTAGTAGGTGAATTTCGCGTATAGCTTTTAGCAAAAACGCTATAACTCCAGAATTACTTAAGCGTTTTAAATCGGTTTAGCTTAATCTTGTAGATTTTGAAGCGGAGTTTTTTCAGCTTATCAATTTTTGTCCAAAAATCCCCGCTCACTGTATATTGTTAAGCTTTTAATCTAAAAAACGCTTGAAAACCCATGGCTAACTAGTAAGCGTTTTAAATTTTTTTAACCGCTACCTCCTCGCTTTTTTCTGCTCAGCATAAAATTTTCAAGCGTTAATCTCAAAGCGTTTTTAAATTTTACTCAAATTACTTTCATAAATTTCACTAAAATTAATTTGAGGTAACAGGAGAACAGAATCAAGTAGTAGGTGAATTTCGCGTAAAGCTTTTAGCAAAAACGCTATAACTCCAGAATTACTTAAGCGTTTTAAATCGGTTTAGCTTAATCTTGTAGATTTTGAAGCGGAGTTTTTTCAGCTTATCAATTTTTGTCCAAAAATCACCGCTCACTGTATATTGTTAAGCTTTTAATCTAAAAAACGCTTGAAAACCCATGGCTAACTAGTAAGCGTTTTAAATTTTTTTAACCGCTACCTCCTCGCTTTTTTCTGCTCAGCATAAAATTTTCAAGCGTTAATCTCAAAGCGTTTTTAAATTTTACTCAAATTACTTTCATAAATTTCACTAAAATTAATTTGAGGTAACAGGAGAACCGAATCAAGTAGTAGGTGAATTTCGCGTATAGCTTTTAGCAAAAACGCTATAACTCCAGAATTACTTAAGCGTTTTAAATCGGTTTAGCTTAATCTTGTAGATTTTGAAGCGGAGTTTTTTCAGCTTATCAATTTTTGTCCAAAAATCCCCGCTCACTGTATATTGTTAAGCTTTTAATCTAAAAAACGCTTGAAAACCCATGGCTAACTAGTAAGCGTTTTAAATTTTTTTAACCGCTACCTCCTCGCTTTTTTCTGCTCAGCATAAAATTTTCAAGCGTTAATCTCAAAGCGTTTTTAAATTTTACTCAAATTACTTTCATAAATTTCACTAAAATTAATTTGAGGTAACAGGAGAACAGAATCAAGTAGTAGGTGAATTTCGCGTAAAGCTTTTAGCAAAAACGCTATAACTCCAGAATTACTTAAGCGTTTTAAATCGGTTTAGCTTAATCTTGTAGATTTTGAAGCGGAGTTTTTTCAGCTTATCAATTTTTGTCCAAAAATCACCGCTCACTGTATATTGTTAAGCTTTTAATCTAAAAAACGCTTGAAAACCCATGGCTAACTAGTAAGCGTTTTAAATTTTTTTAACCGCTACCTCCTCGCTTTTTTCTGCTCAGCATAAAATTTTCAAGCGTTAATCTCAAAGCGTTTTTAAATTTTACTCAAATTACTTTCATAAATTTCACTAAAATTAATTTGAGGTAACAGGAGAACCGAATCAAGTAGTAGGTGAATTTCGCGTATAGCTTTTAGCAAAAACGCTATAACTCCAGAATTACTTAAGCGTTTTAAATCGGTTTAGCTTAATCTTGTAGATTTTGAAGCGGAGTTTTTTCAGCTTATCAATTTTTGTCCAAAAATCCCCGCTCACTGTATATTGTTAAGCTTTTAATCTAAAAAACGCTTGAAAACCCATGGCTAACTAGTAAGCGTTTTAAATTTTTTTAACCGCTACCTCCTCGCTTTTTTCTGCTCAGCATAAAATTTTCAAGCGTTAATCTCAAAGCGTTTTTAAATTTTACTCAAATTACTTTCATAAATTTCACTAAAATTAATTTGAGGTAACAGGAGAACAGAATCAAGTAGTAGGTGAATTTCGCGTAAAGCTTTTAGCAAAAACGCTATAACTCCAGAATTACTTAAGCGTTTTAAATCGGTTTAGCTTAATCTTGTAGATTTTGAAGCGGAGTTTTTTCAGCTTATCAATTTTTGTCCAAAAATCACCGCTCACTGTATATTGTTAAGCTTTTAATCTAAAAAACGCTTGAAAACCCATGGCTAACTAGTAAGCGTTTTAAATTTTTTTAACCGCTACCTCCTCGCTTTTTTCTGCTCAGCATAAAATTTTCAAGCGTTAATCTCAAAGCGTTTTTAAATTTTACTCAAATTACTTTCATAAATTTCACTAAAATTAATTTGAGGTAACAGGAGAACCGAATCAAGTAGTAGGTGAATTTCGCGTATAGCTTTTAGCAAAAACGCTATAACTCCAGAATTACTTAAGCGTTTTAAATCGGTTTAGCTTAATCTTGTAGATTTTGAAGCGGAGTTTTTTCAGCTTATCAATTTTTGTCCAAAAATCCCCGCTCACTGTATATTGTTAAGCTTTTAATCTAAAAAACGCTTGAAAACCCATGGCTAACTAGTAAGCGTTTTAAATTTTTTTAACCGCTACCTCCTCGCTTTTTTCTGCTCAGCATAAAATTTTCAAGCGTTAATCTCAAAGCGTTTTTAAATTTTACTCAAATTACTTTCATAAATTTCACTAAAATTAATTTGAGGTAACAGGAGAACAGAATCAAGTAGTAGGTGAATTTCGCGTAAAGCTTTTAGCAAAAACGCTATAACTCCAGAATTACTTAAGCGTTTTAAATCGGTTTAGCTTAATCTTGTAGATTTTGAAGCGGAGTTTTTTCAGCTTATCAATTTTTGTCCAAAAATCACCGCTCACTGTATATTGTTAAGCTTTTAATCTAAAAAACGCTTGAAAACCCATGGCTAACTAGTAAGCGTTTTAAATTTTTTTAACCGCTACCTCCTCGCTTTTTTCTGCTCAGCATAAAATTTTCAAGCGTTAATCTCAAAGCGTTTTTAAATTTTACTCAAATTACTTTCATAAATTTCACTAAAATTAATTTGAGGTAACAGGAGAACCGAATCAAGTAGTAGGTGAATTTCGCGTATAGCTTTTAGCAAAAACGCTATAACTCCAGAATTACTTAAGCGTTTTAAATCGGTTTAGCTTAATCTTGTAGATTTTGAAGCGGAGTTTTTTCAGCTTATCAATTTTTGTCCAAAAATCACCGCTCACTGTATATTGTTAAGCTTTTAATCTAAAAAACGCTTGAAAACCCATGGCTAACTAGTAAGCGTTTTAAATTTTTTTAACCGCTACCTCCTCGCTTTTTTCTGCTCAGCATAAAATTTTCAAGCGTTAATCTCAAAGCGTTTTTAAATTTTACTCAAATTACTTTCATAAATTTCACTAAAATTAATTTGAGGTAACAGGAGAACCGAATCAAGTAGTAGGTGAATTTCGCGTATAGCTTTTAGCAAAAACGCTATAACTCCAGAATTACTTAAGCGTTTTAAATCGGTTTAGCTTAATCTTGTAGATTTTGAAGCGGAGTTTTTTCAGCTTATCAATTTTTGTCCAAAAATCACCGCTCACTGTATATTGTTAAGCTTTTAATCTAAAAAACGCTTGAAAACCCATGGCTAACTAGTAAGCGTTTTAAATTTTTTTAACCGCTACCTCCTCGCTTTTTTCTGCTCAGCATAAAATTTTCAAGCGTTAATCTCAAAGCGTTTTTAAATTTTACTCAAATTACTTTCATAAATTTCACTAAAATTAATTTGAGGTAACAGGAGAACCGAATCAAGTAGTAGGTGAATTTCGCGTATAGCTTTTAGCAAAAACGCTATAACTCCAGAATTACTTAAGCGTTTTAAATCGGTTTAGCTTAATCTTGTAGATTTTGAAGCGGAGTTTTTTCAGCTTATCAATTTTTGTCCAAAAATCCCCGCTCACTGTATATTGTTAAGCTTTTAATCTAAAAAACGCTTGAAAACCCATGGCTAACTAGTAAGCGTTTTAAATTTTTTTAACCGCTACCTCCTCGCTTTTTTCTGCTCAGCATAAAATTTTCAAGCGTTAATCTCAAAGCGTTTTTAAATTTTACTCAAATTACTTTCATAAATTTCACTAAAATTAATTTGAGGTAACAGGAGAACCGAATCAAGTAGTAGGTGAATTTCGCGTATAGCTTTTAGCAAAAACGCTATAACTCCAGAATTACTTAAGCGTTTTAAATCGGTTTAGCTTAATCTTGTAGATTTTGAAGCGGAGTTTTTTCAGCTTATCAATTTTTGTCCAAAAATCCCCGCTCACTGTATATTGTTAAGCTTTTAATCTAAAAAACGCTTGAAAACCCATGGCTAACTAGTAAGCGTTTTACATTTTTTTAACCGCTACCTCCTCGCTTTTTTCTGCTCAGCATAAAATTTTCAAGCGTTAATCTCAAAGCGTTTTTAAATTTTACTCAAATTACTTTCATAAATTTCACTAAAATTAATTTGAGGTAACAGGAGAACCGAATCAAGTAGTAGGTGAATTTCGCGTATAGCTTTTAGCAAAAACGCTATAACTCCAGAATTACTTAAGCGTTTTAAATCGGTTTAGCTTAATCTTGTAGATTTTGAAGCGGAGTTTTTTCAGCTTATCAATTTTTGTCCAAAAATCCCCGCTCACTGTATATTGTTAAGCTTTTAATCTAAAAAACGCTTGAAAACCCATGGCTAACTAGTAAGCGTTTTAAATTTTTTTAACCGCTACCTCCTCGCTTTTTTCTGCTCAGCATAAAATTTTCAAGCGTTAATCTCAAAGCGTTTTTAAATTTTACTCAAATTACTTTCATAAATTTCACTAAAATTAATTTGAGGTAACAGGAGAACCGAATCAAGTAGTAGGTGAATTTCGCGTATAGCTTTTAGCAAAAACGCTATAACTCCAGAATTACTTAAGCGTTTTAAATCGGTTTAGCTTAATCTTGTAGATTTTGAAGCGGAGTTTTTTCAGCTTATCAATTTTTGTCCAAAAATCACCGCTCACTGTATATTGTTAAGCTTTTAATCTAAAAAACGCTTGAAAACCCATGGCTAACTAGTAAGCGTTTTAAATTTTTTTAACCGCTACCTCCTCGCTTTTTTCTGCTCAGCATAAAATTTTCAAGCGTTAATCTCAAAGCGTTTTTAAATTTTACTCAAATTACTTTCATAAATTTCACTAAAATTAATTTGAGGTAACAGGAGAACCGAATCAAGTAGTAGGTGAATTTCGCGTATAGCTTTTAGCAAAAACGCTATAACTCCAGAATTACTTAAGCGTTTTAAATCGGTTTAGCTTAATCTTGTAGATTTTGAAGCGGAGTTTTTTCAGCTTATCAATTTTTGTCCAAAAATCACCGCTCACTGTATATTGTTAAGCTTTTAATCTAAAAAACGCTTGAAAACCCATGGCTAACTAGTAAGCGTTTTAAATTTTTTTAACCGCTACCTCCTCGCTTTTTTCTGCTCAGCATAAAATTTTCAAGCGTTAATCTCAAAGCGTTTTTAAATTTTACTCAAATTACTTTCATAAATTTCACTAAAATTAATTTGAGGTAACAGGAGAACCGAATCAAGTAGTAGGTGAATTTCGCGTATAGCTTTTAGCAAAAACGCTATAACTCCAGAATTACTTAAGCGTTTTAAATCGGTTTAGCTTAATCTTGTAGATTTTGAAGCGGAGTTTTTTCAGCTTATCAATTTTTGTCCAAAAATCCCCGCTCACTGTATATTGTTAAGCTTTTAATCTAAAAAACGCTTGAAAACCCATGGCTAACTAGTAAGCGTTTTAAATTTTTTTAACCGCTACCTCCTCGCTTTTTTCTGCTCAGCATAAAATTTTCAAGCGTTAATCTCAAAGCGTTTTTAAATTTTACTCAAATTACTTTCATAAATTTCACTAAAATTAATTTGAGGTAACAGGAGAACCGAATCAAGTAGTAGGTGAATTTCGCGTATAGCTTTTAGCAAAAACGCTATAACTCCAGAATTACTTAAGCGTTTTAAATCGGTTTAGCTTAATCTTGTAGATTTTGAAGCGGAGTTTTTTCAGCTTATCAATTTTTGTCCAAAAATCACCGCTCACTGTATATTGTTAAGCTTTTAATCTAAAAAACGCTTGAAAACCCATGGCTAACTAGTAAGCGTTTTAAATTTTTTTAACCGCTACCTCCTCGCTTTTTTCTGCTCAGCATAAAATTTTCAAGCGTTAATCTCAAAGCGTTTTTAAATTTTACTCAAATTACTTTCATAAATTTCACTAAAATTAATTTGAGGTAACAGGAGAACCGAATCAAGTAGTAGGTGAATTTCGCGTATAGCTTTTAGCAAAAACGCTATAACTCCAGAATTACTTAAGCGTTTTAAATCGGTTTAGCTTAATCTTGTAGATTTTGAAGCGGAGTTTTTTCAGCTTATCAATTTTTGTCCAAAAATCACCGCTCACTGTATATTGTTAAGCTTTTAATCTAAAAAACGCTTGAAAACCCATGGCTAACTAGTAAGCGTTTTAAATTTTTTTAACCGCTACCTCCTCGCTTTTTTCTGCTCAGCATAAAATTTTCAAGCGTTAATCTCAAAGCGTTTTTAAATTTTACTCAAATTACTTTCATAAATTTCACTAAAATTAATTTGAGGTAACAGGAGAACCGAATCAAGTAGTAGGTGAATTTCGCGTATAGCTTTTAGCAAAAACGCTATAACTCCAGAATTACTTAAGCGTTTTAAATCGGTTTAGCTTAATCTTGTAGATTTTGAAGCGGAGTTTTTTCAGCTTATCAATTTTTGTCCAAAAATCCCCGCTCACTGTATATTGTTAAGCTTTTAATCTAAAAAACGCTTGAAAACCCATGGCTAACTAGTAAGCGTTTTAAATTTTTTTAACCGCTACCTCCTCGCTTTTTTCTGCTCAGCATAAAATTTTCAAGCGTTAATCTCAAAGCGTTTTTAAATTTTACTCAAATTACTTTCATAAATTTCACTAAAATTAATTTGAGGTAACAGGAGAACAGAATCAAGTAGTAGGTGAATTTCGCGTAAAGCTTTTAGCAAAAACGCTATAACTCCAGAATTACTTAAGCGTTTTAAATCGGTTTAGCTTAATCTTGTAGATTTTGAAGCGGAGTTTTTTCAGCTTATCAATTTTTGTCCAAAAATCACCGCTCACTGTATATTGTTAAGCTTTTAATCTAAAAAACGCTTGAAAACCCATGGCTAACTAGTAAGCGTTTTAAATTTTTTTAACCGCTACCTCCTCGCTTTTTTCTGCTCAGCATAAAATTTTCAAGCGTTAATCTCAAAGCGTTTTTAAATTTTACTCAAATTACTTTCATAAATTTCACTAAAATTAATTTGAGGTAACAGGAGAACCGAATCAAGTAGTAGGTGAATTTCGCGTATAGCTTTTAGCAAAAACGCTATAACTCCAGAATTACTTAAGCGTTTTAAATCGGTTTAGCTTAATCTTGTAGATTTTGAAGCGGAGTTTTTTCAGCTTATCAATTTTTGTCCAAAAATCCCCGCTCACTGTATATTGTTAAGCTTTTAATCTAAAAAACGCTTGAAAACCCATGGCTAACTAGTAAGCGTTTTAAATTTTTTTAACCGCTACCTCCTCGCTTTTTTCTGCTCAGCATAAAATTTTCAAGCGTTAATCTCAAAGCGTTTTTAAATTTTACTCAAATTACTTTCATAAATTTCACTAAAATTAATTTGAGGTAACAGGAGAACCGAATCAAGTAGTAGGTGAATTTCGCGTATAGCTTTTAGCAAAAACGCTATAACTCCAGAATTACTTAAGCGTTTTAAATCGGTTTAGCTTAATCTTGTAGATTTTGAAGCGGAGTTTTTTCAGCTTATCAATTTTTGTCCAAAAATCCCCGCTCACTGTATATTGTTAAGCTTTTAATCTAAAAAACGCTTGAAAACCCATGGCTAACTAGTAAGCGTTTTAAATTTTTTTAACCGCTACCTCCTCGCTTTTTTCTGCTCAGCATAAAATTTTCAAGCGTTAATCTCAAAGCGTTTTTAAATTTTACTCAAATTACTTTCATAAATTTCACTAAAATTAATTTGAGGTAACAGGAGAACCGAATCAAGTAGTAGGTGAATTTCGCGTATAGCTTTTAGCAAAAACGCTATAACTCCAGAATTACTTAAGCGTTTTAAATCGGTTTAGCTTAATCTTGTAGATTTTGAAGCGGAGTTTTTTCAGCTTATCAATTTTTGTCCAAAAATCCCCGCTCACTGTATATTGTTAAGCTTTTAATCTAAAAAACGCTTGAAAACCCATGGCTAACTAGTAAGCGTTTTAAATTTTTTTAACCGCTACCTCCTCGCTTTTTTCTGCTCAGCATAAAATTTTCAAGCGTTAATCTCAAAGCGTTTTTAAATTTTACTCAAATTACTTTCATAAATTTCACTAAAATTAATTTGAGGTAACAGGAGAACCGAATCAAGTAGTAGGTGAATTTCGCGTATAGCTTTTAGCAAAAACGCTATAACTCCAGAATTACTTAAGCGTTTTAAATCGGTTTAGCTTAATCTTGTAGATTTTGAAGCGGAGTTTTTTCAGCTTATCAATTTTTGTCCAAAAATCCCCGCTCACTGTATATTGTTAAGCTTTTAATCTAAAAAACGCTTGAAAACCCATGGCTAACTAGTAAGCGTTTTAAATTTTTTTAACCGCTACCTCCTCGCTTTTTTCTGCTCAGCATAAAATTTTCAAGCGTTAATCTCAAAGCGTTTTTAAATTTTACTCAAATTACTTTCATAAATTTCACTAAAATTAATTTGAGGTAACAGGAGAACCGAATCAAGTAGTAGGTGAATTTCGCGTATAGCTTTTAGCAAAAACGCTATAACTCCAGAATTACTTAAGCGTTTTAAATCGGTTTAGCTTAATCTTGTAGATTTTGAAGCGGAGTTTTTTCAGCTTATCAATTTTTGTCCAAAAATCCCCGCTCACTGTATATTGTTAAGCTTTTAATCTAAAAAACGCTTGAAAACCCATGGCTAACTAGTAAGCGTTTTAAATTTTTTTAACCGCTACCTCCTCGCTTTTTTCTGCTCAGCATAAAATTTTCAAGCGTTAATCTCAAAGCGTTTTTAAATTTTACTCAAATTACTTTCATAAATTTCACTAAAATTAATTTGAGGTAACAGGAGAACCGAATCAAGTAGTAGGTGAATTTCGCGTATAGCTTTTAGCAAAAAAGCTATAACTCCAGAATTACTTAAGCGTTTTAAATCGGTTTAGCTTAATCTTGTAGATTTTGAAGCGGAGTTTTTTCAGCTTATCAATTTTTGTCCAAAAATCCCCGCTCACTGTATATTGTTAAGCTTTTAATCTAAAAAACGCTTGAAAACCCATGGCTAACTAGTAAGCGTTTTAAATTTTTTTAACCGCTACCTCCTCGCTTTTTTCTGCTCAGCATAAAATTTTCAAGCGTTAATCTCAAAGCGTTTTTAAATTTTACTCAAATTACTTTCATAAATTTCACTAAAATTAATTTGAGGTAACAGGAGAACCGAATCAAGTAGTAGGTGAATTTCGCGTATAGCTTTTAGCAAAAACGCTATAACTCCAGAATTACTTAAGCGTTTTAAATCGGTTTAGCTTAATCTTGTAGATTTTGAAGCGGAGTTTTTTCAGCTTATCAATTTTTGTCCAAAAATCCCCGCTCACTGTATATTGTTAAGCTTTTAATCTAAAAAACGCTTGAAAACCCATGGCTAACTAGTAAGCGTTTTAAATTTTTTTAACCGCTACCTCCTCGCTTTTTTCTGCTCAGCATAAAATTTTCAAGCGTTAATCTCAAAGCGTTTTTAAATTTTACTCAAATTACTTTCATAAATTTCACTAAAATTAATTTGAGGTAACAGGAGAACCGAATCAAGTAGTAGGTGAATTTCGCGTATAGCTTTTAGCAAAAACGCTATAACTCCAGAATTACTTAAGCGTTTTAAATCGGTTTAGCTTAATCTTGTAGATTTTGAAGCGGAGTTTTTTCAGCTTATCAATTTTTGTCCAAAAATCCCCGCTCACTGTATATTGTTAAGCTTTTAATCTAAAAAACGCTTGAAAACCCATGGCTAACTAGTAAGCGTTTTAAATTTTTTTAACCGCTACCTCCTCGCTTTTTTCTGCTCAGCATAAAATTTTCAAGCGTTAATCTCAAAGCGTTTTTAAATTTTACTCAAATTACTTTCATAAATTTCACTAAAATTAATTTGAGGTAACAGGAGAACAGAATCAAGTAGTAGGTGAATTTCGCGTAAAGCTTTTAGCAAAAACGCTATAACTCCAGAATTACTTAAGCGTTTTAAATCGGTTTAGCTTAATCTTGTAGATTTTGAAGCGGAGTTTTTTCAGCTTATCAATTTTTGTCCAAAAATCACCGCTCACTGTATATTGTTAAGCTTTTAATATAAAAAACGCTTGAAAACCCATGGCTAACTAGTAAGCGTTTTAAATTTTTTTAACCGCTACCTCCTCGCTTTTTTCTGCTCAGCATAATATTTTCAAGCGTTAATCTCAAAGCGTTTTTAAATTTTACTCAAATTACTTTCATAAATTTCACTAAAATTAATTTGAGGTAACAGGAGAACAGAATCAAGTAGTAGGTGAATTTCGCGTAAAGCTTTTAGCAAAAACGCTACAACTCCAGAACTACTTAAGCGTTTTAAATCGGTTTAGCTTAATCTTGTAGATTTTGAAGCGGGGTTTTTTCAGCTTATCAATTTTTGTCCAAAAATCACCGCTCACTGTATATTGTTAAGCTTTTAATCTAAAAAACGCTTGAAAACCCATGGCTAACTAGTAAGCGTTTTAAATTTTTTTAACCGCTACCTCCTCGCTTTTTTCTGCTCAGCATAAAATTTTCAAGCGTTAATCTCAAAGCGTTTTTGAATTTTACTCAAATTACTTTCATAAATTTCACTAAAATTAATTTGAGGTAACAGGAGAACAGAATCAAGTAGTAGGTGAATTTCGCGTAAAGCTTTTAGCAAAAACGCTATAACTCCAGAATTACTTAAGCGTTTTAAATCGGTTTAGCTTAATCTTGTAGATTTTGAAGCGGAGTTTTTTCAGCTTATCAATTTTTGTCCAAAAATCACCGCTCACTGTATATTGTTAAGCTTTTAATCTAAAAAACGCTTGAAAACCCATGGCTTACTAGTAAGCGTTTTAAATTTTTTCCCCCCGCTACCACCTACACGCTTTTTTCTGCTCAGCATAAAATTTTCAAGCGTTAATCTCAAAGCGTTTTTAAATTTTACTCAAATTACTTTCATAAATTTCACTAAAATTAATTTGAGGTAACAGGAGAACAGAATCAAGTAGTAGGTGAATTTCGCGTAAAGCTTTTAGCAAAAACGCTACAACTCCAGAACTACTTAAGCGTTTTAAATCGGTTTAGCTTAATCTTGTAGATTTTGAAGCGGAGTTTTTTCAGCTTATCAATTTTTGTCCAAAACTCCCCGCTCACTGTATATTGTTAAGCTTTTAATCTAAAAAACGCTTGAAAACCCATGGCTTACTAGTAAGCGTTTTACATTTTTTTAACCGCTACCTCCTCTCTTTTTTCTGCTCAGCATAAAATTTTCAAGCGTTAATCTCAAAGCGTTTTTAAATTTTACTCAAATTACTTTCATAAATTTCACTAAAATTCAGCTTATCAATTTTTGTCCAAAAATCCCCGCTCACTGTATATTGTTAAGCTTTTAATCTAAAAAACGCTTGAAAACCCATGGCTTACTAGTAAGCGTTTTACATTTTTTTTAACCGCTACCTCCTACTCGCTTTTTTCTGCTCAGCATAAAATTTTCAAGCGTTAATCTCAAAGCGTTTTTAAATTTTACTCAAATTACTTTCATAAATTTCACTAAAATTATTTTGAGGTAACAGGAGAACAGAATCAAGTAGTAGGTGAATTTTGCGTAAAGCTTTTAGCAAAAACGCTCAGAATTACTTAAGCGTTTTAAATCGGTTTAGCTTAATCTTGTAGATTTTGAAGCGGAGTTTTTTCAGCTTATCAATTTTATTCCAAAAATCCCGGCTCACTGTATATTGTTAAGCTTTTAATCTTAAAAACGCTTGAAAGCCCATGGCTTACTAGTAAGCGTTTTACATTTTTTTAACCGCTACCTCCTCGCTTTTTTCTGCTCAGCATAAAATTTTCAAGCGCTAATCTCAAAGCGTTTTTAAATTTTACTCAAATTACTTTCATAAATTTCACTAAAATTATTTTGAGGTAACAGGAGAACAGAATCAAGTAGTAGGTGAATTTTGCGTAAAGCTTTTAGCAAAAACGCTCAGAATTACTTAAGCGTTTTAAATCGGTTTAGCTTAATCTTGTAGATTTTGAAGCGGAGTTTTTTCAGCTTATCAATTTTATTCCAAAAATCCCCGCTCACTGTATATTGTTAAGCTTTTAATCTAAAAAACGCTTGAAAGCCCATGGCTTACTAGTAAGCGTTTTGCATTTTTTTAACCGCTACCTCCTCGCTTTTTTCTGCTCAGCATAAAATTTTCAAGCGTTAATCTCAAAGCGTTTTTAAATTTTACTCAAATTACTTTCATAAATTTCACTAAAATTATTTTGAGGTAACAGGAGAACAGAATCAAGTAGTAGGTGAATTTTGCGTAAAGCTTTTAGCAAAAACGCTCAGAATTACTTAAGCGTTTTAAATCGGTTTAGCTTAATCTTGTAGATTTTGAAGCGGAGTTTTTTCAGCTTATCAATTTTATTCCAAAAATCCCCGCTCACTGTATATTGTTAAGCTTTTAATCTAAAAAACGCTTGAAAGCCCATGGCTTACTAGTAAGCGTTTTACATTTTTTTAACCGCTACCTCCTCGCTTTTTTCTGCTCAGCATAAAATTTTCAAGCGTTAATCTCAAAGCGTTTTTAAATTTTACTCAAATTACTTTCATAAATTTCACTAAAATTATTTTGAGGTAACAGGAGAACAGAATCAAGTAGTAGGTGAATTTTGCGTAAAGCTTTTAGCAAAAACGCTCAGAATTACTTAAGCGTTTTAAATCGGTTTAGCTTAATCTTGTAGATTTTGAAGCGGAGTTTTTTCAGCTTATCAATTTTTGTCCAAAAATCCCCGCTCACTGTATATTGTTAAGCTTTTAATCTAAAAAACGCTTGAAACCCCATGGCTTACTAGTAAGCGTTTTACATTTTTTTTAACCGCTACCTCCTCGCTTTTTTCTGCTCAGCATAAAATTTTCAAGCGTTAATCTCAAAGCGTTTTTAAATTTTACTCAAATTACTTTCATAAATTTCACTAAAATTATTTTGAGGTAACAGGAGAACAGAATCAAGTAGTAGGTGAATTTTGCGTAAAGCTTTTAGCAAAAACGCTATAACTCCAGAATTACTTAAGCGTTTGAAATCGGTTTAGCTTAATCTTGTAGATTTTGAAGCGGAGTTTTTTCAGCTTATCAATTTTATTCCAAAAATCCCCGCTCACTGTATATTGTTAAGCTTTTAATCTAAAAAACGCTTGAAAGCCCATGGCTTACTAGTAAGCGTTTTACATTTTTTTAACCGCTACCTCCTCGCTTTTTTCTGCTCAGCATAAAATTTTCAAGCGCTAATCTCAAAGCGTTTTTAAATTTTACTCAAATTACTTTCATAAATTTCACTAAAATTATTTTGAGGTAACAGGAGAACAGAATCAAGTAGTAGGTGAATTTTGCATAAAGCTTTTAGCAAAAACGCTCAGAATTACTTAAGCGTTTTAAATCGGTTTAGCTTAATCTTGTAGATTTTGAAGCGGAGTTTTTTCAGCTTATCAATTTTTGTCCAAAAATCCCCGCTCACTGTATATTGTTAAGCTTTTAATCTAAAAAACGCTTGAAAACCCATGGCTAACTAGTAAGCGTTTTACATTTTTTTAACCGCTACCTCCTCGCTTTTTTCTGCTCAGCATAAAATTTTCAAGCGTTAATCTCAAAGCGTTTTTAAATTTTACTCAAATTACTTTCATAAATTTCACTAAAATTATTTTGAGGTAACAGGAGAACAGAATCAAGTAGTAGGTGAATTTTGCGTAAAGCTTTTAGCAAAAACGCTATAACTCCAGAATTACTTAAGCGTTTTAAATCGGTTTAGCTTAATCTTGTAGATTTTGAAGCGGAGTTTTTTCAGCTTATCAATTTTTGTCCAAAAATCCCCGCTCACTGTATATTGTTAAGCTTTTAATCTAAAAAACGCTTGAAAGCCCATGGCTTACTAGTAAGCGTTTTACATTTTTTTAACCGCTACCTCCTCGCTTTTTTCTGCTCAGCATAAAATTTTCAAGCGTTAATCTCAAAGCGTTTTTAAATTTTACTCAAATTACTTTCATAAATTTCACTAAAATTATTTTGAGGTAACAGGAGAACAGAATCAAGTAGTAGGTGAATTTTGCGTAAAGCTTTTAGCAAAAACGCTATAACTCCAGAATTACTTAAGCGTTTTAAATCGGTTTAGCTTAATCTTGTAGATTTTGAAGCGGAGTTTTTTCAGCTTATCAATTTTATTCCAAAAATCCCCGCTCACTGTATATTGTTAAGCTTTTAATCTAAAAAACGCTTGAAAGCCCATGGCTTACTAGTAAGCGTTTTACATTTTTTTAACCGCTACCTCCTCGCTTTTTTCTGCTCAGCATAAAATTTTCAAGCGTTAATCTCAAAGCGTTTTTAAATTTTACTCAAATTACTTTCATAAATTTCACTAAAATTATTTTGAGGTAACAGGAGAACAGAATCAAGTAGTAGGTGAATTTTGCGTAAAGCTTTTAGCAAAAACGCTCAGAATTACTTAAGCGTTTTAAATCGGTTTAGCTTAATCTTGTAGATTTTGAAGCGGAGTTTTTTCAGCTTATCAATTTTTGTCCAAAAATCCCCGCTCACTGTATATTGTTAAGCTTTTAATCTAAAAAACGCTTGAAAACCCATGGCTTACTAGTAAGCGTTTTACATTTTTTTAACCGCTACCTCCTCGCTTTTTTCTGCTCAGCATAAAATTTTCAAGCGTTAATCTCAAAGCGTTTTTAAATTTTACTCAAATTACTTTCATAAATTTCACTAAAATTATTTTGAGGTAACAGGAGAACAGAATCAAGTAGTAGGTGAATTTTGCGTAAAGCTTTTAGCAAAAACGCTCAGAATTACTTAAGCGTTTTAAATCGGTTTAGCTTAATCTTGTAGATTTTGAAGCGGAGTTTTTTCAGCTTATCAATTTTTGTCCAAAAATCACCGCTCACTGTATATTGTTAAGCTTTTAATCTAAAAAACGCTTGAAAACCCATGGCTTACTAGTAAGCGTTTTACATTTTTTTAACCGCTACCTCCTCGCTTTTTTCTGCTCAGCATAAAATTTTCAAGCGTTAATCTCAAAGCGTTTTTAAATTTTACTCAAATTACTTTCATAAATTTCACTAAAATTATTTTGAGGTAACAGGAGAACAGAATCAAGTAGTAGGTGAATTTTGCGTAAAGCTTTTAGCAAAAACGCTCAGAATTACTTAAGCGTTTTAAATCGGTTTAGCTTAATCTTGTAGATTTTGAAGCGGAGTTTTTTCAGCTTATCAATTTTTGTCCAAAAATCCCCGCTCACTGTATATTGTTAAGCTTTTAATCTAAAAAACGCTTGAAAACCCATGGCTAACTAGTAAGCGTTTTACATTTTTTTAACCGCTACCTCCTCGCTTTTTTCTGCTCAGCATAAAATTTTCAAGCGTTAATCTCAAAGCGTTTTTAAATTTTACTCAAATTACTTTCATAAATTTCACTAAAATTATTTTGAGGTAACAGGAGAACAGAATCAAGTAGTAGGTGAATTTCGCGTAAAGCTTTTAGCAAAAACGCTACAACTCCAGAACTACTTAAGCGTTTTAAATCGGTTTAGCTTAATCTTGTAGATTTTGAAGCGGAGTTTTTTCAGCTTATCAATTTTTGTCCAAAAATCCCCGCTCACTGTATATTGTTAAGCTTTTAATCTAAAAAACGCTTGAAAACCCATGGCTAACTAGTAAGCGTTTTACATTTTTTTAACCGCTACCTCCTCGCTTTTTTCTGCTCAGCATAAAATTTTCAAGCGTTAATCTCAAAGCGTTTTTAAATTTTACTCAAATTACTTTCATAAATTTCACTAAAATTATTTTGAGGTAACAGGAGAACAGAATCAAGTAGTAGGTGAATTTCGCGTAAAGCTTTTAGCAAAAACGCTACAACTCCAGAACTACTTAAGCGTTTTAAATCGGTTTAGCTTAATCTTGTAGATTTTGAAGCGGAGTTTTTTCAGCCCTATCAATTTTTGTGCAAAAATCCCCGCTCACTGTATATTGTTAAGCTTTTAATCTAAAAAACGCTTGAAAACCCATGGCTAACTAGTAAGCGTTTTACATTTTTTCCCCCCGCTACCACCTACACGCTTTTTTCTGCTCAGCATAAAAATTTCAAGCGTTAATCTCAAAGCGTTTTTAAATTTAAATCAAATTACTTTCGTAATTTTCACTAGAGTTATTTTTTCAGGTAACCGGAGAACAGAATCATGTAGTAGGTGAATTTCGCGTAAAGCTTTTAGCAAAAACGCTATAACTCCAGAACTACTTAAGCGTTTGAAATCGGCTTAGCTTTCTTTATCTTGTAGATTTTGAAGCGGCGTTTTTTTGAAGCGGCGTTGTTTTAATTACAACTCAACAGAGTTGAGTTGTAAACCGTAATAGGGGCCTATAACTGCGAAACTGTTGCTTATGTAGCGAAACGTTGTATGAACAGATTAAAGGAATTGTAATTTTTAATTTTTTTAAATTTGTTTCAGCTTATTCGGACTAGTGGTTCTCGAGTTATGACAAAGAAAAGAGCCTTAAACGTGACAAATTCCCCTAAACGATACTTACTAACTTCAAATTAATTCTTACATTATTATTTGATGTACCTTGACCAAACAAATGATGCTGAAGTTCTTCTTTTTGGGTCTACTTTCATAAACGTTCGCTCAGATATTATCTCAGGTGGAGATCCTGTGTAAGGAGAAAAAATTTACGTGAATAACTTAATAGATTTATTTGAACAGTAAATATCAAGTGGTCAAAATTCGGCCACTGGGCGAACCTAGTTTAAATAAAAATGCAGTTATATTAGATTTTTTTTTAATTTTATTTCGTAGATATTAATACAAACAACAATTTTCACAATTGTTTTGTTGCCATTTTATGTATATAATCGAAGTGGTTGATTAAATCATTAATAAACTAAATCATAAAATTTAATGATAATTGTTAAATTTGTTTTAAGATAAGAATAAAGTTTTTTTTTAATTAAGAATTAAAAAAGTATTGAAAATATATAATTATGTGAACAAAATATACAAGTAATGTATGTATGTCACAACTATACACATACAGTAAATGCGTACACAATAAATGGAAATTGTTTCTGTATTTTATATGGTCCAAAATGACTAACACGTCTCTGCTTGTATTACTACTATTCATCATCGAGAGTTATTAAATGTTATGGTATATTGGTTTTTTGGGGTAAAGGGTAATACATAGTATAATTTGTATAGGTAAAATATTTTTAGTTATTTGGTTTCATCGCATCGTCATCGTTAATTCTATTTAGTTTCCGTAATTTAAACACTCTTCCATTCAATAAAAATCTTGGTTGTCTAGTCATTATTTAAAACTCAAGTAGATCATATCATACACATGTATACGAGTAGCAGTAGTAGTAATGGAAGTGTTAGAAGTCCGTAAATGTGGGAAATTTTGTTTGTAGTTGTAGTCCTGGTTACACTTACAAGTCCTTTATTTTTGCTCTTATATCCGTTTTGTTTTCTTGTTTCCAGTGGTTGTGGGTAATTCAAGTTGCGTAGCAGTCAGTTATCTTTCAAGTAAATTTTTTATGTTTCATTTAGTTTATGTTTAGTACAATCTTTCATTTAATTGATGTCTGTGGAAATAGAAAATAAAAATTATATTGCATTGTATTTGTCAAAGTTACAAAAAATAACAACTTTATGAAGACTTTCGTAAGTCATTTAGGCTAGCGAAAAGTCCAAGTCTATGAATTTAAGCGAATCATTTTTTTATAGCAAAAATTATATGAACATTTATATCGACATTTCAAAAGAAAAAAAAAAAAAAACTACAGTTTACTTACCTCCATCTTTAAAGTGTAAGTAGCTTTCGAATTTTAAAAATACTAAAAAATAAAGTTTATTTCGTTAAAGGGGACTTACGTTTAATTTCGTCGCATGCGTTTGCGACTGCCTTTATCACCATCGCTGCCACCGCCGTCTCCTCTTTCCTCTGCTTCCATTACCTATTTTAGAAGGAATTGGTAATATTAGTAATGTTTTCAGATCTTAATGTTGCATAATATACCTTCAATTTTGAGCCACAAATTTCGGCACCGTTTAAGACTTGTATAGCTTTTTGGGCAGATTCTCTTTCAGCATATTTGACATAAAATTTTCAAGCGTTAATCTCAAAGCGTTTTTAAATTTTACTCAAATTACTTTCATAAATTTCACTAAAATTATTTTGAGGTAACAGGAGAACAGAATCAAGTAGTAGGTGAATTTCGCGTAAAGCTTTTAGCAAAAACGCTACAACTCCAGAACTACTTAAGCGTTTTAAATCGGTTTAGCTTAATCTTGTAGATTTTGAAGCGGAGTTTTTTCAGCTTATCAATTTTTGTCCAAAAATCCCCGCTCACTGTATATTGTTAAGCTTTTAATCTAAAAAACGCTTGAAAACCCATGGCTAACTAGTAAGCGTTTTACATTTTTTTAACCGCTACCTCCTCGCTTTTTTCTGCTCAGCATAAAATTTTCAAGCGTTAATCTCAAAGCGTTTTTAAATTTTACTCAAATTACTTTCATAAATTTCACTAAAATTATTTTGAGGTAACAGGAGAACAGAATCAAGTAGTAGGTGAATTTCGCGTAAAGCTTTTAGCAAAAACGCTACAACTCCAGAACTACTTAAGCGTTTTAAATCGGTTTAGCTTAATCTTGTAGATTTTGAAGCGGAGTTTTTTCAGCTTATCAATTTTTGTCCAAAAATCCCCGCTCACTGTATATTGTTAAGCTTTTAATCTAAAAAACGCTTGAAAACCCATGGCTAACTAGTAAGCGTTTTACATTTTTTTAACCGCTACCTCCTCGCTTTTTTCTGCTCAGCATAAAATTTTCAAGCGTTAATCTCAAAGCGTTTTTAAATTTTACTCAAATTACTTTCATAAATTTCACTAAAATTATTTTGAGGTAACAGGAGAACAGAATCAAGTAGTAGGTGAATTTTGCGTAAAGCTTTTAGCAAAAACGCTCAGAATTACTTAAGCGTTTTAAATCGGTTTAGCTTAATCTTGTAGATTTTGAAGCGGAGTTTTTTCAGCTTATCAATTTTTGTCCAAAAATCCCCGCTCACTGTATATTGTTAAGCTTTTAATCTAAAAAACGCTTGAAAGCCCATGGCTTACTAGTAAGCGTTTTACATTTTTTTTAACCGCTACCTCCTCGCTTTTTTCTGCTCAGCATAAAATTTTCAAGCGTTAATCTCAAAGCGTTTTTAAATTTTACTCAAATTACTTTCATAAATTTCACTAAAATTATTTTGAGGTAACAGGAGAACAGAATCAAGTAGTAGGTGAATTTTGCGTAAAGCTTTTAGCAAAAACGCTCAGAATTACTTAAGCGTTTTAAATCGGTTTAGCTTAATCTTGTAGATTTTGAAGCGGAGTTTTTTCAGCTTATCAATTTTTGTCCAAAAATCCCCGCTCACTGTATATTGTTAAGCTTTTAATCTAAAAAACGCTTGAAAGCCCATGGCTTACTAGTAAGCGTTTTACATTTTTTTTAACCGCTACCTCCTCGCTTTTTTCTGCTCAGCATAAAATTTTCAAGCGTTAATCTCAAAGCGTTTTTAAATTTTACTCAAATTACTTTCATAAATTTCACTAAAATTATTTTGAGGTAACAGGAGAACAGAATCAAGTAGAAGGTGAATTTTGCGTAAAGCTTTTAGCAAAAACGCTCAGAATTACTTAAGCGTTTTAAATCGGTTTAGCTTAATCTTGTAGATTTTGAAGCGGAGTTTTTTCAGCTTATCAATTTTTGTCCAAAAATCCCCGCTCACTGTATATTGTTAAGCTTTTAATCTAAAAAACGCTTGAAAACCCATGGCTTACTAGTAAGCGTTTTACATTTTTTTAACCGCTACCTCCTCGCTTTTTTCTGCTCAGCATAAAATTTTCAAGCGTTAATCTCAAAGCGTTTTTAAATTTTACTCAAATTACTTTCATAAATTTCACTAAAATTATTTTGAGGTAACAGGAGAACAGAATCAAGTAGTAGGTGAATTTCGCGTAAAGCTTTTAGCAAAAACGCTACAACTCCAGAACTACTTAAGCGTTTTAAATCGGTTTAGCTTAATCTTGTAGATTTTGAAGCGGAGTTTTTTCAGCCCTATCAATTTTTGTGCAAAAATCCCCGCTCACTGTATATTGTTAAGCTTTTAATCTAAAAAACGCTTGAAAACCCATGGCTAACTAGTAAGCGTTTTACATTTTTTCCCCCCGCTACCACCTACACGCTTTTTTCTGCTCAGCATAAAAATTTCAAGCGTTAATCTCAAAGCGTTTTTAAATTTAAATCAAATTACTTTCGTAATTTTCACTAGAGTTATTTTTTCAGGTAACCGGAGAACAGAATCATGTAGTAGGTGAATTTCGCGTAAAGCTTTTAGCAAAAACGCTATAACTCCAGAACTACTTAAGCGTTTGAAATCGGCTTAGCTTTCTTTATCTTGTAGATTTTGAAGCGGCGTTTTTTTGAAGCGGCGTTGTTTTAATTACAACTCAACAGAGTTGAGTTGTAAACCGTAATAGGGGCCTATAACTGCGAAACTGTTGCTTATGTAGCGAAACGTTGTATGAACAGATTAAAGGAATTGTAATTTTTAATTTTTTTAAATTTGTTTCAGCTTATTCGGACTAGTGGTTCTCGAGTTATGACAAAGAAAAGAGCCTTAAACGTGACAAATTCCCCTAAACGATACTTACTAACTTCAAATTAATTCTTACATTATTATTTGATGTACCTTGACCAAACAAATGATGCTGAAGTTCTTCTTTTTGGGTCTACTTTCATAAACGTTCGCTCAGATATTATCTCAGGTGGAGATCCTGTGTAAGGAGAAAAAATTGACGTGAATAACTTAATAGATTTATTTGAACAGTAAATATCAAGTGGTCAAAATTCGGCCACTGGGCGAACCTAGTTTAAATAAAAATGCAGTTATATTAGATTTTTTTTTAATTTTATTTCGTAGATATTAATACAAACAACAATTTTCACAATTGTTTTGTTGCCATTTTATGTATATAATCGAAGTGGTTGATTAAATCATTAATAAACTAAATCATAAAATTTAATGATAATTGTTAAATTTGTTTTAAGATAAGAATAAAGTTTTTTTTTAATTAAGAATTAAAAAAGTATTGAAAATATATAATTATGTGAACAAAATATACAAGTAATGTATGTATGTCACAACTATACACATACAGTAAATGCGTACACAATAAATGGAAATTGTTTCTGTATTTTATATGGTCCAAAATGACTAACACGTCTCTGCTTGTATTACTACTATTCATCATCGAGAGTTATTAAATGTTATGGTATATTGGTTTTTTGGGGTAAAGGGTAATACATAGTATAATTTGTATAGGTAAAATATTTTTAGTTATTTGGTTTCATCGCATCGTCATCGTTAATTCTATTTAGTTTCCGTAATTTAAACACTCTTCCATTCAATAAAAATCTTGGTTGTCTAGTCATTATTTAAAACTCAAGTAGATCATATCATACACATGTATACGAGTAGCAGTAGTAGTAATGGAAGTGTTAGAAGTCCGTAAATGTGGGAAATTTTGTTTGAAGTTGTAGTCCTGGTTACACTTACAAGTCCTTTATTTTTGCTCTTATATCCGTTTTGTTTTCTTGTTTCCAGTGGTTGTGGGTAATTCAAGTTGCGTAGCAGTCAGTTATCTTTCAAGTAAATTTTTTATGTTTCATTTAGTTTATGTTTAGTACAATCTTTCATTTAATTGATGTCTGTGGAAATAGAAAATAAAAATTATATTGCATTGTATTTGTCAAAGTTACAAAAAATAACAACTTTATGAAGACTTTCGTAAGTCATTTAGGCTAGCGAAAAGTCCAAGTCTATGAATTTAAGCGAATCATTTTTTTATAGCAAAAATTATATGAACATTTATATCGACATTTCAAAAGAAAAAAAAAAAAAAACTACAGTTTACTTACCTCCATCTTTAAAGTGTAAGTAGCTTTCGAATTTTAAAAATACTAAAAAATAAAGTTTATTTCGTTAAAGGGGACTTACGTTTAATTTCGTCGCATGCGTTTGCGACTGCCATTATCACCATCGCTGCCACCGCCGTCTCCTCTTTCCTCTGCTTCCATTACCTATTTTAGAAGGAATTGGTAATATTAGTAATGTTTTCAGATCTTAATGTTGCATAATATACCTTCAATTTTGAGCCACAAATTTCGGCACCGTTTAAGACTTGTATAGCTTTTTGGGCAGATTCTCTTTCAGCATATTTGACATAACCGCAATTTTTATTGGGCAACAAATATACGTCAATTAAACCTTTCCAGCACGAAAAAACATTTTTCAATATGGAAATAGGTAAATTCTAAAAAAAAAAACAAATACAAAAATTAAATATTCTAACATTTTCTTTGTGAACTATTATTACCGAAGCTAGAACTATAAATAAACGTTGTGCTACTTGAGCGTCACTTAGCGCCATCGGCTGCGATGGTGGAAGTGGCACGTTACAAATAGAATCCTTTCTAGTACGTTCTAAAATGAATTGTTGTTAAATAGAATTAGAAGAAAAAGTAGAAAGAATAACAAAATAATTTTATTAATATATATTTTTTAAATAAATTCTTAACAGTTTATTATTTTTATAATGAAAACATTTTTAAAACCTACTATCAATAAATGATGTATCAATTCGTGAAGAACTCATTCCAGATACTTTGACAATTATACGTTCTCCCACAGGGTATTCAAGACCATGTAGTTTGTCCCTAAAAATAATTTTGGTTTAATAATATATATTTCAAGACATTTGTATAAATAATTACTTACTTGGCATATATAGCTGCCTCCGGGTTATCATATACAACAATTGCTTCATTTGTACGTGGCCCATCTGTAATGAGAAATTCAAAGTAAAGGGATGGATGATTTTATTAAACATAAAAAGACGGAAGAAAATTAATAGTTGCGCTAAAAAACATTTTATTTGCTAAAATCTTTTCACAAAATATCTGTTTTTGGTGTAAAAACTATACTTTAACTATCATATATACATACATATGTTCATTAGACCGTCTCACTTTTCATTTTTTTTCCAAATTTCTTCATGAACATCGATTTTCTTTATCTACTATAAAAACCAAGAAATTTGGTGTATAACACTTAAATATTGATGAATGGGAAGTGGTCTCTCAAATCGTTTTTTCATTTTTTTAGGCAAAATACCTTTTTTCAAAAAATGGAAAAATCTTGATTTAGTAATTTGCCTCAAACTCAAGTAGTTCTGAATGGATTTGAACATCATTTCATGCATTAGAAAGCTTATTAAATTTCCTAAATGTTTCTTAAAGCAACATTGCCATTTTGTTCGATGGTTTTTTATTCATAGCATTACAAATTCAGATTTTCAAATACAAACTTAACATTTTTTTTAATTTTTGCTTACCTTTTCATATATAAAAATTGAACGAGGCAAAACTTTTATATTCTGTAAATGCAGTATGGTAGGAAATTTTAAAATAAAGATTTTGGTGTAAATAACAGTCGTATTCTGTTAAGAAAAACTGCAGTTTTAGTTGAAATGTTGAAAGTTGTTTATTTCTAAATATAAAAAAAAAAATAATATTTTGGTAATAACTTTTTTGTATCTGAACCGATTTTTCCGAGTTTTTCAGCAAATATGTTTTACTAAAGATTTCCGATCTTTTGATATATTAGACGTATCCATAGGTCACATAACAGCTCTAAAATTTAAGTTTTTATAAAAATGTGGATGCTTTTTAGCCCATTTTTGGAGTATTTTGCTAATAACTTAACCATTTCTTAACCAATTTGGCAGATTTATATACCCACGTCTTAAGGAAGAAATTTACCATTTACTTAGATTTAATTTTAAAATAAAGATTTTGGTGTAAATAACAGTCGTATTCTGTTAATAAAACTGCAGTTTTAGTTGAAATGTGTAAAGTTGTTTATTTCCAAATTTTCTTCTATTGCATAAATATATTATAAAGTAAGAACATATTGGTTTTTTTATTTTTTAAAATTTGGTAAAATTATGCTTTTGTTGGAGTTTGGATGCGTTTTGTGAAAATGCTCGACGACTTAAATTAAATCATTTTGGGTGTAACACTTCCCATACAAAGACGTTATACATTTCTGTATATCTGGAGAACGAAGCGAGCTAAAGTTCCCAAATTAGGTACAAACATATCGGTTATCAATACACAGCATCCCTCAAAATATGGGCGGGATTGGTAAAGTGGGCATGGTACCTCCCGTACAAAGATATTATTGAAAATACTCAAAATTTTAAATTTTAGGGCTCTAGTATGACATATGAACACGTTTTATATATCAAAATATATTTTTAGCAGAATATATTTCCCGAAAACCCTGCAAGTTTTTTCCCAAAAATGGAAGAGTAATGCCCAAAATAAAATTTTTTATTTAAACATACCCATTTTCGGAAACAATAGATCTTTCCGAGTCCAAGCGTTATAATCTAAATAAATGGTAAATTTCTTCCTTAAGACGTGGGTATATAAATCTGCCAAATTGGTTAAGAAATGGTTAAGTTATTAGCAAGATACTCCAAAAATGGGCTAAAAAGCATCCACATTTTTATAAAAACTTAAATTTTAGAGCTGTTATGTGACCTATGGATACGTCTAATATATCAAAAGATCGGAAATCTTTAGTAAAACATATTTGCTGAAAAACTCAGAAAAATCGGTTCAGATACAAAAAAGTTATTACCAAAATATTATTTTTTTTTTTATATTTAGAAATAAACAACTTTCAACATTTCAACTAAAACTGCAGTTTTTCTTAACAGAATACGACTGTTATTTACACCAAAATCTTTATTTTAAAATTTCCTACCATACTGCATTTACAGAATATAAAAGTTTTGCCTCGTTCAATTTTTATATATGAAAAGGTAAGCAAAAATTAAAAAAAATGTTAAGTTTGTATTTGAAAATCTGAATTTGTAATGCTATGAATAAAAAACCATCGAACAAAATGGCAATGTTGCTTTAAGAAACATTTAGGAAATTTAATAAGCTCTCTAATGCATGAAATGATGTTCAAATCCATTCAGAACTACTTGAGTTTGAGGCAAATTACTAAATCAAGATTTTTCCATTTTTTGAAAAAAAGGTATTTTGCCTAAAAAAATGAAAAAACGATTTGAGAGACCACTTCCCATTCATCAATATTTAAGTGTTATACACCAAATTTCTTGGTTTTTATAGTAGATAAAGAAAATCGATGTTCATGAAGGAATTTTGAAAAAAGTATAAAAACTCAGACGGTCTAATGTTCATACATATGCATACAATGTATAATGGAATAAGTGAACTTTTATATTTGAAGCAATATTTCATACTACCTAAATTTCCGCTATAACATGTATTTATCTTAAAGGGCCTATTCATTTGAAATTGTATATGTAAAAAATGAATTTGCGAATTTTGAACTTCCCCCTAGAATTGTTCTATGTATTCTAGATTCACGTTAAGTAAATATAATAGGGTATCGTTAACTGGCGCCGCAACGACGCTGAAGTTTGAAGGTGCATTTACAAGGGAAAAATTACCTTTTTTCAGTTTTTGTAGAAATTTTTCCATTAAATTATTAAGGGTAATCATGATGGGTAGTGCAAACGATGCAAATGTGTGAAAAAATACACACATTTGCACAACACAAAAACATAATGTACGTATGTATTTAGACATTCTTTTTTGTTAAAAAACGACCCCAGTTCGTCGTGAAAGCTATCCCCAGCAATTTCTGTCTGACACATAGCATTCTAGGACAGTTGCCCAGTACATGCTCAATCGTTTCTAGCTCTTCAGAATCATCGCATAATCTGCAGAAGTCCGATATGGCATTGTCCCATTTACTCGTAAAAGCCCTAACAGAACAATGAACTGTCAATACCCCTATAAGTGTCCTGAGACCACCCCTATCCAATCCCAGCAGAACACTGGTTGCCCCTGCGTCCAATCCAAGCCATAGTGCCCTAGACACCCTGCAATCCGTTCTGTCGCTCCAGGATTAGTTAATGTCATCACGGAATCTTTCCCGTATCACCTCATAGTAGCGACATAGGTGGGGGCTTTACCACACGTCACTTACCATTAAGTCCAGACCCGAACCTTCTCTCGCGAGTTCGTACGCCACCTCATTGCCATCCACCTTGCAGTATTCGGGTACCCAACACAGGCTTAATGTGAATACCATCATGAGTTCCCTCATGACAATATCCTAAGCGCTGTCTAGCTATCGACGTAAATTGTCACCACAGGTCCACCCACGATGTGAACCACTATCACCTCCGTCGCCCTCAAGATCGCTAGGATCTTAGCTTGAAAAAAAAAACTTCACTCTTTCGGGAGTCTGAATGACATTTTTACGCCAGTGTCCGCAATATAAGCCCCGTCACCAGTGCCTATTTCCATCATAGATCCATCCGTAAATACTGCCCACCCCTCAAACTGTCCAATGGATCCACGCCAGACTTTCCTATCCGGGAACTCCACTGGTGGTGTTATTCCGAAATCTAGGGTCATAATCCTATGATCCGAAATTCCCTCGTGAATGCTACCCTTATCAAGCAGACCCGATTCGTACAAAATTCTCGTGTGATCATCCCACCTAGGACTAATCAATGCAGACTCGTAGGGTTTAAATAAGTTCCTAGCAGCCATACTCTTCATAGTATGATATCCAAAGCTGCCTGGGGAGTGCTTCTTCTTGCATCTGTGATGCCAAGAGATGCACTCCTTTGAGCCTTGCTTAGCGTCTTCCTATAGCTATCCACTTTCAACGCATCCCACCAAACAGTACATTCATAAGTAATTATAGGCCCCAGTTCTTACCGATAGAGCTCTTGCATGTGTAGTAGGCGTTGAGTCCCCTTCTCATCCTCTCCTGAGTATTTCTCTTCCAAGACAATTTACTGTCGAGGAAGTTAACTCGACACCATCTAGCACTGGTCTCCTAAAACACTCTATCTTGTACCTTCTGGTAAAAAGCCCCAGTTCTGTTTTCGCAGGGTTAACACCCAGGCAACTATCCTTCGCCGATGCCCAGAGATCGCCCAACATCACCTGCATACTTTCACCGATGTAACAGCTCAAAAAATTTAGTTTTTATAAAAATTTTGATGCTTTTTAGCCCATTTTTGGAGTATTTTGCTAATAACTTAACCATTTCTTAACCGATTTGGCAGATTTATATACCCACGTTTTAAGGAAGACATTTAGAAGGAAAAAATATTTACTTAGATTATAAAACTTGGACTCGGGAAGATCTATTGTTCCCGAAAATGGGCATTACTCTTCCATTTTTGGGAGAAAGGTTTCAGGGTTTTCGGGAAATATATGCTGCTAAAAATTTCTGACATTTTGGTAAATAAAACGTGTTCATGTCATACTAGAGCCCTAAAATTTAAAATTTTGAGTATTTTCAATAATGTCTTTGTACGGGAGGTACCACGCCCACTTTTCCATATTTTGTGGGATACTGTGTATTGATAACCGATATGTTTGTACATAATTTGGTAACTTTAGCTCGTTTCGTTCTCCAGATATACAGAAATGTATAACGTCTTTGTATGGGAAGTGCCACACCCACTTCTCCAATCCCGCCCATTTTTTTAGAGTTTGTGTATTGGCAAGCAACATGTTTGTACTTAATTTGAAAGCTGTAGCTCTTACCGCTCTCGAGATATGCAGAAAAAAAGAATTTAAAAAACAACAACATGGGATTTATGGAAAAAATTAGAGGTAGTCGTGGTTTTTAGATCATATCTCAGCCATTTATGGACCGATCTTCCTGAATTTCAATAGTAAACAATTCCGGACTATATGTGACATAAATGTATAAAAACCTAGCCTCCATCATATCTGGGGTCTTCGGAAAACCCATTTCAACGGACGGACAGACGGACAACCGGATTTGAACTTCCCTTCTCATAAGAAGCCAGAATATATATACTTTATATGGTCTTAGATCAATATTGTAGAAATTACAAACGGAATGACAAAGTTATATATATCCTTTTACCTTCGGTGAAGGGTATAAAAATATAAAAGTTTGTTTAAGAAATTAAAAATTAATACATTTTAATATAAAAGTATATGTAAATGCAAGTGTCATTACACACAGAAAAAAAATCAATGTAAAATCATCTAAAATGGGGTTGATTTTACATTTTTCGGTAGCGATTTTGCTTAATAGTTACTTCATGTTAATTAACCGTGATATTACAATAACTTGCGAGCAACATTTTTTTTTAAATAACTTTAATTCATATCAATTTAACATTCCAGTAAAGTTGCGCAAAATGACATTGATATAGAAATAACACTACGAATCACGTTGAATGAGACTTATTTCAAGTTGAAACAATGTGGATTTAATGTAGAATCAATTTAATTTGAGTGTGAAATAATAGTGAGAAGAAGCTTCAGAGACAACATATGTCTTTGTTTGGCAATAATTGTTTTGTTTAAAATAATTGAACTCGAGAGGGAGAGAAAAATTTTTTTTTTTTATTTTCCTATTTTGTACATGTTTCACTTTGTCGTTTCCTCCGATATTTATAGAAGCACTCAAAATTAAAAGACACCAGTAGAAAATGCTCGATATGTTTTCGTCATCATTCTACTTCGAAAATTTTATGTGTTTAACTAAATAATTAGAGCAAAAAAAAAAAAAAAAAAAAAAAAAAAAAAAAAAAAAAAAAAAAAAAAAAAAAAAAAAAAAAAAAAAAAAGGGATTTTTCATCTTTTTGTAAATATTTTAAAATATTGTTACGTTTTTACTTAATAAAACGCGTTAAGGTTTATTAAATTTCTAATCAACCTTTAAGTTCTTTTAATTGCAAACCAAAATAAATACACGCACGAATTCAACTTAACAAACTTTATTGAAATTAATGTTCACAAAATTTAACCACTACTGCAAGTAACGATCTGAACCGTTTAATGTCTCCAATCAAACTAAACTAAACATTTATGAGTTAGCCTGTATTTATAGTTCAAAACTATTCCTAGTTGATTCAAGAACCGTCTAGTAGTTTCTAGGAAATTGTGTTCGAATTATTTTAAATCTAAAGTCTACAATTACAATTGCTAGAAAATTTAGTACAGAGGCGTTCATAAAAATAGTAACTAATATGACATAAAACTATAATTTACAAGATAACTTATAACAAAACCATAAATAATTCTTAGACAAATCTAATTTCGTAACAATATGAAAACAAATAAAATTTGTTTTGCTGCTAGTAGTGTTGTAAAACCGGATTTTATTGATTAAATATTGAAAAATGTTATTTGAACATGTTTCATTTAAAATTAATATGAAACAATGATTATTATAAATAAAGCCGTACTTTTGCAGAAATTTACTATGATTTTTCAATCAATATTGCCCCTTGTTAATTTGACATTTGATTTTTTGCTATGTATATGTATGTATGTACATATACCTTCTAGAAATGTATTTATTTTTACCCAACGGAAGCGGCCTCTATTTTTTGCTAAGTTTCAGAGCATCTTTTTATTTTCGTTCTTTATTCCCGAACAAAAAGTTGATTACATATTTTCTAGTGGTATTCAAAATATGTTTGTTAACTATTGGTGAGTAAATATATTAAATACATGCTATTTTATACTGTTATCGAAGCCAGTAGTTCAAACGCATTCGAAATGACATTGGTTCTTGATGAATATCAACATTTTTTTAACAAATATACTGTACGATTACACTATATGTACTTGTTACGTAGAATATATTGTCAATGTTTAAAAAAAGTCACCCTAGATTTTTTTGCAAGAAAGCATAAAAAGAAAAATGTACTTAAACTGACGTGGGGTACTGTGGTATATATAAAACGAAAAAGTACTGAAAATAGTACCATAGTACTGAATTTTCCATCACTGATTGATCCATTCTCTTAAAATTATACTAATCTAAAGTGGAAACAAAATTTTTTAATGATGACTTAATTAATTAATTTATTTTGTAATTTAAACATTTTTTTAACTATTTGTGATACATACAATAAAAAAGTGCGGCCGATATGGCTACCCTATTAAACATATACAAGATTGTGGCCGATAAGGAACCCGGAAATAAGTGAGACTAATGGCTAATAAATCAGTGAGTGTTTAAACGCTGGTTTAGTTGAACTAAACTTAAATTTATATGTAGTTTAAACTCAACAGTTGTAAATCAGTGTCCCATGTATTATATGTAGTGTAAAAAGTAACATGTGGCAGCACTACGATAAATGTAGACAAATTCATATGGTTTGTATTGGTAGTTTAAACGACCAATTTTATGCGTTTAAACATGGTTTATATGTTTTCTGATTTATAGATTTGTTGGCTTAAACACAATTTAAACCAAAAATAGAGTTTAACTTGCTCTGATTTATTAGCCCTAAGTCCCCTTTCAGACAGGCAAAGTTTACTTTGACAAAGTCTGTTGAATTCTCTTTTAAACTTTGTTTGGTGCTCACACACAAAGTTTAATTTGACAAATTTTTGTTTTCTCTTGTTTGAATATATATAAACAGCGTTGCCAGAATGATGAAGTATCATATTTTGGATTATTTTTTTTAACAAAAATATGATTAAAGATTTTTATCTCAAATGATGATTTTTTATTTTTAGAAATTCTGATTTTTACTTTAATTAAAACAGTCAATTTTTAAAACAATGAAGTTTGCATCATTATTTCTGGACATAAAAATATTAAAAAAGGCATATTATAACCTATTTCCAATGTGCGAAAGAATTCCTTCTTTCGAACAACTACATTTAAAACAAAAACAAATTCTAAAAACTTTGTTTTTGTTTTAAATGTATTTGTAAAGGTACGTTCAGACTGATGAAATATTTGAAAGCAAACATCAAATATTTCATTAACGTAGTCTGAACACAAAATATTTTTGAGTATCAAATAAAATAACAGCTGATTTTGAGCAAATAAAAGTATTTGCCGGCAAACAAATATTTGTCTAATGTGAACATAGTGTGAACACAAAAAATCAAATATTTTAGTAATTTTTGAGAAAACATTTATTTTATATTACAAAAAAATTGTAAGAGCAAACAACGACAAATAATTTTAGCCATGTTCCGGATAGAAGCAATTTTTCCTGTAAGTTTTCGGACTCTTTACAATTTTAAAGATTTTTTATAATTATTAGACTTTGCTATCTTGCCGCTATTAGCAAATTTTTGCGAATTTCCGCTAATTTAGCAATTTTTATCGAATTTTTGCCATTCCTTATAGTTTAAGGCACTTTTAATAAATTTTATGGCTTGTTTGAAATATCTAAATTTTTCGCGAATTTTCGCTATTTTTGGAAAAAAATTTTTTCCCGACATTTCGTTTTTTAACTGATTTAGCGACTTCAAATATATTTAAGGGTTTGTTTCCCAGTTTGCAATTATTCGCAAATTTTAGCCATGTTCCCGTTACCCATTGTCTTCCAGTTTTTTTTATCTTTAACATTCTCCTGTTCTAACACTATAAAAGATGCTGCTCCACAGAATAAAAATAAATAAATTAGCTTTTGCGCTCATTTGTACTATTTGTGAAATATATTTTTATTTTTGAACACTTTCATTAAATAATTATTTGATGCAAATATTTATTTTAGTCTGAACGCATGGCAAACATGAATTAATTTATTTTATTTAACACTGTTTCATCAAACAAAAATTGTCAAATATTTGAGTTAAGTTTGAACATTCAGCTTATTACGGTTCTCGATGTCGGTAACAACGTTAGTCGAATTTTGTAGTAGATTAAAGAACACATGTTATGTATTACTTTAATCTACTACAGAGTCGTTTTCGACATCGAGAACCGTAATAAGGCTGATTAACAAAATATTTTTTTGTTTCACACAGTTTGAAGCAAATATCAGAACAAATATTTTCGTTAAATATTTCATTAGTCTAAACGTACCTTAAGAAGTAAATAATTCTTTCGCACATCGGAAATAGGCAGTTGGAATATTGATAAAAAAAATATTTGTGAAAAGAAAAAATGTATTTTTATAAAGTTTCATATACTGACGAATTATGTTTTTATGTATTTCAATTTAAATAATAAGAAGTATGTTTTTATAAAAAATTAATACTTCTTACTATTTTGCCCTTGTTTTAAAAAATTTAAATTAAGAAAAAAAATTTAAGATTTTCCTCTTCAAAATATGATTTCTTTCGCCATATGACAATTATTATTCCAAAGATTCTGGTAACGCTGTATATAAATATAAAGGTGCAGCCAACTTCAGGAATAATCTACGAACGAAAAATAAAACGAATTTGTGAGTACAGCAAAGTATGTACCAGTGATGCATTTTGAGTTTTTAATTTTTGGGCCAAAACGACGATTTAAAAGGGCCAAAATACTTTTGAAAGGGCCAACATTTTTCACCAGAAATATCCAGCGTATATAGTAGCCAAATAGAATCAGTGGTGCTGGCTTCTGGTTAAAAACAAATCAAAACCAGTGCAATAAAATAACACGTCCAAAATGGCGATGAATTGTCCATATATAAGAAGAACCAGCAAAAATTTTGCTCAACAAGCGCTTACTTGGAACCCTATAGGTAGACGACGCTCCGTCGCACCCCTAAAAAAAACTGGAGGAGAGCTATTGATGTGGCATTACTTCCCGCAAATCACAATAAAGCGAATAAAATATTGAAATACAGTTGCACTATTGAGGTGCTATAGTCCAATACGAGAAAAGAATGAGTGATTTTTGGTACTAACTTTATATACATACTACCAAAAAATAATTTTTTTTAATACATGATAGATTTGCCAATACAATTACGAACTTTTTTTTAACAAACAAAGCAATGTTGTAAAAAATTGGTGTTTGACAGTCGGCCATATTCTTGAAATCGAAATCACGTGAAATTGAAACCGAACAAATTTAAAAACTCTCCCATGTTCAAAGTTCATAAAAATATTGCCTTTTATACCTATACCTCATACTTTCAGTACCACTTTCCTCTACCTAAACATCAGAAAAAGCTACGCTCATTATTTTAAAAATTCAATTGAAAATCTTCATCGATTTCAATTTCACCTGATTTCGTTTTCCAGAACATGGCCGAGGGAGAATATTACATTGAAAAATGTATGTACATTGTAAATGTAGTTAGTTGAATTTTGATCTGAAAGGGCCAAAATAGATTAGAAAGTACCACAGGGCCATCAAACATTCAAAAGTGCCAGTAATGGCCCAATTGTGCCACATTTTGCATCACTGGTGTGTACTCCCCCGCTATGCTCTTTTCCCTTCTCTTCTATACACTCAAGACTTTGCAAAGTAAACTTTGCTTGTCTGAAAGGGGTCTAATTGTATGAAACGCAACGCAATGCCAAAAATTACATTGAAAGCAAAAACAAAGTCAAAAATATGTACTGTACCGGACGGGAATAACCAGCTGGTTACTGTGCACCACAGCAACCAGTGTGTAGTGTGGCCAGACTGTCGGCGGCGCTGGTATGCTGGCGGTTTGGGCGGCTTAAGCTCGCCGAATGGGGGTGGTTCTTGCCGACTAGCTGACACAAAACAAAAAACCTTCATACCAGCTATGAAATTGAAAAAAAAAAAAATTATTGGGGCCTGAAGTATCTAAAAAAAACCAAACCAAAAACACATCTTTCAACGCTTCTCACATCTCTGGCGGATGTTATGCCAGGCGTGGCCCTCCCTAAAGAGACTAAATTTCTCCATGGCATACTAAAAAACGTCTGGATGCCCCAACAGCTACCCTGCAAAATATCGCACTCCTCTACTTACCCGCCTTTTAAAAAAAATTTACCAACTCATCATTAAAAACCAGATAATATTAATTTTAAAACGTTATAATTCATTGCTGCTAACTAGAATGCCGATTAAGCTTAGCAGCTTGTAAGCATAGAGTTTATTAATAACAAATTTTATCCGTCTGCTAACTTTTAATAAATCAACTTTGAATATAAATGATGCCACATTATAATACTCAAAAATGCAACACGTTTTGCATTAATCAACGCTGGTTTTGTCATTTAATTTCATTTTTTTTTTTATTTTCCCTCTATATATAAAAATTTGAAATGTTTTTAAATTAAAATATATTTAAAAAAGGACTAAAAAACAGTGTATTAAAAAAAACAAACAAAATTATTCAACATAAAACGGATGTTTATCACAAGTTGGCAAACGTTTGGCAGCTTGTTGACAAGAGTTTAGCTAATCGTTAGCCAGAGTTTGGTAAGTGTATTATGAATAAACTTTGTGCTAACTTCATGCCAGATTTTCGTTATGAATACGGCTGTATATGTTCAATTTATAAAAAACTAAAAACTTTAAATTTACTCATGCAAAAATAAAAAAAAATTAATTTACTTTCGAATTACAAACAATTTAATTATAAAAATCTTTTTTTTACATTTATTTTTATTTGTATTTAGCAAAAAAATAAACCATGGCTACGCCAATTCCTGCCTCCAGGATGAAGCTTGCAAGGTCTGCCGTCCGTCCGTTATCTCGTTCGGATGTCCTATGTTATGGTAAGTCTAAAATGCCTGTGAATATATATATTTCACCTGCCTTAAAATTCTCCGCTACTCTTTTCTTTCAGGGAACCCTAATCTTTTGGGCACTCTACCCTACGAAGAACGAGTACCTAGGCTTGAGCTCAACCCTAACACCGTGCACTTTAAGCTAATTATAGCCTAAAGGACTGAAAACCCGGTAAAATTCCCTTAAATTAGCTTAAATTTTAAACCTCAAGCTTAATATATATATATATATTATTTCTTTCGTAGGTCGTGTGTCTCTTACTTTCGTCCGATGTCAGGGCAGATACCTGGACACCCCAAGGCTTGGTGGCATTTGCTGCTGGCTAATCTCACGCTGGTGGGACAAGGAAGATTCGTGGCGCACTCGGCTTTCTTTTGAAATATTCTTTTTTTTATTTTTATTTTTGTTTAAAAACAAAAGTTGAAGTTTAGTAAAGTTTTTTTTTTTGTTTCTATCTTTCTTTATTTTTCTGTTTGTTTTAATTTTTCAGTTTAGTTTACTAATAGGAACTTTATTTGATTTATATTTTTATTTAGAATTTAGTCTTTTCTTTTACCTAAATTTCAATTGCTTAAATTTTTGTTTGTTAAGACATGCTCTTCTCAGCATAATATTTTTAAAGTTCAACTGGTATACTGTCAGGGATCCAATGATTAAGAGATTCCAATCCTATTTACAGCCATCGCTACTTCATTGTTGGTGGGGGACCTTCTGTTGAAATGCCATTTCTCGGGCCGCGCCGTTTATTAAAATATTTATAATTTCATGATCTTATATTTTATTTTTACAACTGTTTTTTGATGAAATATTATAATTATTTGTTATTAGTCTATTATTGTACTAAAATTTTAAAAATCTGACTCTCCATAACTAGGTGATTTTATATTGCAGTAATTATTATTTAATTTTTTATCACATGTGGCTCTACAGAGCAAAACACAGCATTTTACACCGCCTTCCTTTTTTCAATAATTTAAGAAACATTCGACATCTTTTAAAATATATAACTACTCCTCCAGTTCTTTTAGATATAGAAAGCGACACAATATGATCGTAATCTTGTAAAATAATTTTATTCTCCTCAACGTCTTTTGTTAAATGGGTTTCCGAAAGTATAACCCTTGGACATTTGTATATAAAGCACGTATATCCTTTGATTGTTAAACTGCTAAACAAATTCTTCTCATTTTTAAATTTAATTGATTCCGATAAACCGGACAGTCTCTATTGTTTGTGAAATGATTTTCATCCAAATCTAAATTCAATTTATTATTCATTTTTATACATTTCATTATTTGTTTTTTATTTGTGCACTCTTTTGTTTTGTGTTGACGATGACACTTTAAGCATATCTCCTAATTTTTACATTCTTTTCCAATACACTGCGTTACATCTGTTCCATCAAACACTCTACATCTTTCCCATCCAATATTTACTTTCCTTGCTGCTATTATTTTTGCATATGATTCGTTATCAACTGCCCTTTTTACATTATATATTATTATTATTATTATTATTATTATTATTATTATTATTATTATTATTATATATTGCTTTATTAATATTTGTTGTTTCATATTTTTCTATTATTTTTAATTCAGCATTATATATACTGGGATTTTGTTTTCTTATTTTTTTAATTATTTCTTCTTCTTCATAATTAAATGTCATGTCAGTTATTTTCACTCTCAGTTCTACTGGGTTGGGCACCTTAATTTCGCATGCTTCAGATAATTCACATTCTATCGCATATTTTATTTTCTCCCTTTCTTCTCTATTTTCTCTCTGAATCACAACCGTTCCATTTCTTCTATTTTCTACTCCCGTAATTTTCAAATTTACTTGCACTTGCATGTGTAAACGCCGGGTTATCTCGGTGCACATACTCGTATTTTCTTTTTCAGTTTGTTGTTGTTTTCAAAAACATTTATTTGACTAGGTATATAATTGTTTTTTCTTCTTCAACATTTTTGTTACAAGATTTTTGAATTGTATGCATTATTTTCATTCTTTCTTTGTATCTTCTCTCAATAGCCTCCAATAATTGTTTTATTTCATTTTAATTTTGTCTAAGTGATGTTTCAAATTCATGTTTGTAGTCTACCAATCTTTGTTTATTTATATGGATGTACACTCAGCAGCAAGGCTGCGTACGAGCCAGTGATATGTTTTTCAGAACAAAAAAAGTAAAAACATTTTGTGTAAATATATAAAAAACAATTATTTTATTTATTTAATTTATAAATAACGAAAAGGAATTTTAACTTGATTTTAATTTTTTTTTAATTAAAAATTTGAAACAAAAAATCTTTGTACGCAGACTTTTGCATACGTCTTTTTGAACCGTTCCTATTTTTGTTAAAAATAAGTACAGAACTAACCTTAATAAACACATAAAATTAATTTTTTTTTATAGATTTACACAAAATGTTTTTACTTTTTTAGTTCTGAAAAACATATCAATGACTTGTACGCAGACTTTTGCTGCTGAGTGTATATCAACCTGTATTTCTTTTAACACCATATCGACATTTTGTATATATTGTACACAGTCCTCGCACATTAAACGTATAAAATTGTCCGCCTCCAGAATTTTTTAAGAATATTGGTCGATACCCGAACATTTATTTGAACTGTGATAAATTTTTTCACAAACTCCCATACATCGAATGCCTGTTTCACCACGAATTGATGTTTTGCATTAACTACATACACTCAGTCATGACCAAGGCTTTTATCTGTTTTTATTAAACAACTATTTTTATTATTGAAAAATTTTTTTTTAATCGGTTTTTATAGTACCATCTATTTTTTAAAACCACTTTTGTGGTTTTAAAGGCGGATTATCAGGTTATATGGTTATGTAATTATTTCAACAGCAACAAAATATATTTAAAAAATTTTAATAAATGTATTTTGTTGTTGTGAATATAACTAAATAAACATATAACCTGATAACCAGCCTTCCATGAACAACCCAAATGTAATTTTCCGTGACTTTCTCTATCAGAGTTGCCAAAGTTACAGAAAAACTGACGGAGGAATAAGCGGGCCTCGTTGAATTAACTCCGCTTCTCCAAACGAACAAAAATATATATGTACATATATGTATGCTAAGATTCGAATTGTTGAAAATTACAATGACAAACTTATACAAAAGCTTTTGCAAAATTTGAAAACTTTAAAATTTCTGCCCCATTTTCTTCAAGTCAAGAAGTCAAAAAGACTTCTGCGGTTGCCAGACCAACAAAGAGTCCTGTACATGTTTGTAGAATGCGACCACAAAAGGGACTCATTGACTTACATTTAAAGCAAAAATAAATTTTGACGTCGCGTTCTAGAAACAGGCACCGGACTTTGTTGGTCTGGCAACCGTAGAAGTCTTTTTGATGAACAATATTAGCAGACTACTAAAAAGAAAATCACGAAAAACAAATTTTGTTTTTGTTTCATAAGTAAGTTAAGCGACAAAGTCTAAAAATTTGTTTTTGTTTTCAATGTAGTTATACGAAAGAAAGAATTCTTTCGCACATCGGAAATAGGCTTTATTAAATTAATCATTAAAAAATTTTTTATTAATTTGTTAAAAAAAAAAAAAAAAACTAAAAGTAAACCACAATTATGAATTTATTCTATGTGCTAAAATTCAGTTATGTATTGTATAAAGTCGTTCCTAAAAATTTATAGAATAGAACTATTACATAAAGCTTTATAAAATACATAACTAATATTTAGCTCATAGAATAAATTCGAAAAAAATAAACTTATGAAAAAGAAATAATTCCCAGATTCAACAATTATGAAATTTGATTTGTTAAATTTTAATATACAAAGGTAAAAAATAAATGAAAATTACAACAAAAAGTACTAGATGAAAGTGGCAGCACTCTAAAAAGAAGCTTTCAATTGTTTGCTCGTGATTTAGAACAATTAAAATCACTACTAAAAATTAAAAATCTCGTGATTTTCAGAACACCAAAATATTCCTCCTGTGATTTTAAAATTGGTCGTGATTGGAAATCACCGTGATTTAAGAACATGCCTGATAGTACTTAATTGTGAGCCTTTATAACACTCTGTTTTAAAGACCTTCAACATCTAAAAACTACTAAAGAATATAGGCAGCTTTTAATTTAAATTTAATTTACCGGAAAGTTTATATGAACGATGCGTAACTCCTGTAGTCAAAGAATGTACGTTGGAATGGGATTTTAAGTGTTACTCTAATATTGAATCAATATTTTTTTAAAAAATTAAGGTTTTGTCTGAAATATACTACATACCCCTGTGCTATGGTTCAAAGCTAAACTGCTAAGAATTAAAACAAAAGAATTTCATTATTCTGTTTTATAACAAATTAAATTGTTTGATAAAAAAAACTAAAAAATATGTAAAAAGTATCGTCGTATCGACAGTAAAATATCCGTATCGGTATTGGTTACTTCCCTAGTAATTACACTGTAATTTTAGAAGTCGATGCGAAGAAAAATCCAAGATGACGATCATCAAAAAAGATGGAATGAAATAAAAAAATAGGACATATATACAAAAAAGAGCTGGCCTTGAGCTCAATGAATTTTTATTTATTTAAAATTGGAAAGGTTGAATAATAACAACTTTGATTAACTTTTCTAAACAATTTAATCAGGTTTGTTTATAATTTAATTTTCAAAATCTCTATATAAAAAAGTAGGCGATTTTGTATGTCGCGCTCAAACCAAGACTTGTGTCCAAGAAAGGTATTGTGACCTATATGGTTTATTTTAAGTTTAGTAGTAATTTTTGTAGGAATTTCAGAAATTCAATTTCTATAGCTACATCGGCATGTCACATAACAGAACATTTCAAAAATCGGCCTTTTAGTGGGTAAAAGTGGAATTTACAGAGGTGTGCTAGAAATCGAAAACGTGAAACACAAGAATTAAGAAGCACTTTTTAATACACTTTTAATCTATTTTTTATAATTTGTGTTATAAAATTCTGTTTACAATTTTCATAAAATCTTATAAAAAAAAAAAACGACTTTAAAAATTCTTGCGTTTTCGATTTCCAGCACAAACCTGTTAAGCTTTAATGCTTGTTTGTAAAACGTCAGCGCAAAAGTGACTTTATAAATCCATTTAAAATGCAAAATTTCAAGTTACCTTATTATTTTGGGAACAAGTCCAGTTTACCAACGCAGCTCTAAATAAAAAAAAAAGTTCATAGGGTGATAGAAAATTGAAAAATAAGAAGAAAAAAAGAAATGGCAAAATTCTCGGAAACGCATAGTTTCCGAGTTATGGACCTCGGAAGTTTTCATATGAATTTGTGATTTCCCACTACATTTCTGAACGTATATGGCCAATATTGGTATCATTTGAAAGCTTTTGAACAGATCTTTCTGGAAATGCAAAATTTTTTTAAAACTTTTTAACTCTAGCTCCTAACAGTTTTTACAAAATTTTATATCAAAATGTTACGGAAGTGCACTAGGTAATAAAAATTTTATCAAAAAAATCCCAGCTTCGCTAAATAAAGCTTCTCCACATAGCCGGCCTTTGACCGGGCACAAGGATTTTCTCCTCTATGGTATAACAAACACCGGCTTCGCTAAATAAAGCTTCTCCCCATAGCCGGCCTTCGGCCGGATGAACAGATTTTCTCCTCTATGGTATAACAAACACCGGCTTCGCTTACTAATGCTTTTCTGCATAGGTTTTATCCCGAATCAGAGAGCGAATAATTTTTTTAATTTCTTAGTGTAGATAGAAATAAGTATGTATGTATAAAAGTTAAGTTAAGTTTATTTTAGAAAAAAGTGAATTAAAAAACAAATTTAAAACATAAATACATATATTTTTATGCTTACTAAAAACTTTTGTTTTTTCGTAAATTCATCGCCGCTCCTTAATGAATTAAGAATTTTTAAATAAAATGTTTATATCCAGAAAGATATATTCAAAAGCTTTCAAATGATACCAATATTGGCTATAGGTTCAGAAATGTAATGGGAAATCGCAAATTCATATGAAAACTTCAGATGTCCATCACTCGGAAACTATGCGTTTCCGAGAATTTTGCCATTTAATTTTTTCTTCTTATTTTTCAATTTTCTATCACCCTATGTACTTTTTTTTATTTGGAGCTGCGTTGGTAAACTGGACTTAAGCCTTTTTTTGCTTAAACTACCACCCATGGGATATAGGTTTGAAAAACTCAGCCCAATTATAAATAAAAATTTCCCGGGGGTTTTCTCCCTTCTCCCATTTTTCCTATTTACAGTCCTGTTCTGAAAAACACTTTTATTCAAATCACGTGATTTCAAATCATATGTGCCTTTTAAAATCACACGTTTGATATTTTTGTGTTCCGTTTTTTATGTGATTTTCAAAAGCCGAACATACCGAGAAACATAAAAGCGCAATGATATTCAATTCAAAACACCACAATATCACACGTGTGATTTTAAAAGCACGTGATTTTCAGAAGTGGCCCAATTATGAATAAAAATTCTCCGGGAGTTTTCCCTTTTCCCATTTTTACAATAGAATTTAACCTAACGTTTACATTTGCCGACAGTAAAATGGGCAGTAATTTGATATTTGCTGACAGTAATTTGAAGTTTTGTTCGCAATAGTAAAAAAAAAAAAATCAACAATTAAAAGAAAATTAATAAATTATTCTTTGGTTTTGCATGTTTTATTTAAGGGTTATCTATGTTCACAAAAAATAGTTGTTAAAAGCTATTTTTAATTTGTAAAGTTCATATAAAACACGTTTAGCATTAACTAGCACTGCGACATTCACGTTAGACATTTTCTTAAAAGTGAACTGTCTTAACTACTGTCTGGACGCCTACGTCACGAAGACAGCAAGTAGTGTTTTTGGCAACTAATATGTATTTTCTTACTGTCTTGCCAGTACTGGCAAATGTAAACGTTAGGTTAAATTCTATTGTAAAAATGGGAAAAGGGAAAACTCCCGGAGAATTTTTATTCATAAATGGGCCTTCTTACTTAAAGGGAAAAAACAGGGTAAAAATTGGTACTTTTCGTAATTTTTATAAACACGTTTTTTCAAAAAAATTTGCGATACTAAATTAAAAAATTTTTTTAACTTTGGGTAAACTTAAAACCTTTTTTCTGTAACATAAAGCAAACAAATAAAGTACATTTGATGGCTTTTTTTCTATATTTTAAAAAAGTTTTAAAAGTAAGGAAGTGATTTTTTGATTATGTATTAAAGTTCATGACTTACATTCTTTGGTAATTTGACAGTAATCTAATCCAGGAATTATATCAAATAACCGCCACAATTGATCCTGATTAACACATGTGCTAACAATAACTTCCAAACAAGTTGGTTGGGGTACTTGAACATTTTGCATGCGTAAGAACTGTGACATGTCGTTGTTAAAAGAATTATTACCCCAATCGTTATTATAACTGCCTCCGTTGTTAAATCCACCACTATTACCACCTGCATTACCCATTCCCATGTTACTCATATTACCACCTCCACCAAATCCGCCACTCATATTGCCACCACGACCACTCATCATTGAGTTATCTTGACGTCCACCAAATTGGTCACTTTGATTTCGTGTGTTTGAGCCTTTTGGTTCAGCAAAAACAGCCTTATATTTAGATGGACAATTTTCAAATGCTACTGCTGCGTGATAAAATTTGGGATAACGAACGTAACCAAATCCCTTTGGATTGCCAGTCGCCTTATCTCTCACCAAGGTCACATTTTCGACGGGGCCCCATTGCTTAAACTCTTCGCGTAATTCATCTTCTGACGCCGTTTTGGAACATACAATAAAAAGGCGCACATATTTTTCGTGTTCATTATCAGATTTACTAGATCCTTGATTACGACTGTAAGACAAAATAATAATGAATATATACATACATATATATACATAGTCAGCCTGACTCTTTTATATTTTCAACTTACTTAGCAGCCACCAACACTTTTAATGTACGATCTAATTTGCCAATTGTTTTACCATTCATTTCCTCTTGAGCCTTAGCAGCATCTGAGGTCTTAGCATATTTGACATATGCTATTCCTTTGTTTTCTCCCGAGTTTTTATCCTTTACAACCCAAATATCTTCAATTTCACCAAATGTTGAAAAAGCATCTCGAAAGTCTTCTTCAGTGTGGGCCTTATTGCAGATAATGAATAAACGAGACATCGGTGGATCATCATCACTGTAATCTCCACGGCCGCCACCACCTCGACCACCATCACGGTTCCCATCACGGGATTGCGAACGATAATCAGACATTATTATTTTTTTGGTTTAAAGTTCAGGTGATATATTTAACTATACTTTATTTTACAAGAAGCTCTTGTATAATTCAATTGAACCAAAAATGCGTGATCGCACTTTTAAGAAAAAAATGGCGAATTCTGAAAAATTGTCTACACCGGCGTCACCTTTCTAAAATTGTGTAGGGCTACCAGGTTCCTCATTATTGTAGGGGTCCTCAATTTCCTCTGAATGCCTAATATATCATGCTGCCCACGGTTGATGCAAGATAATAGTTGTGAACAAAATTACTTTTTTTCAGCCGCAATTTTTGTACTTTTTTTGTTAATGTTAATAAGCCGCAAGCATAACAATATTGTTGAGCATGTGTATAGTTAAGCAAAACATTTTATATAATAAGGTATTTAATTCGATCTTTATTCTTTTGATGTATAAATAAATTATCAAGCTTGAGGTCTTATATTTATACAAAATTTTTATTTTATTGCAACCAATATTTCGGCACTACTTTGTATGCCTTCTTCAGGGTTCTTCTCAATTAATTGACAATATTTTTTAACAAAGTATATTAAATTTTCAAATTACATTTTTTTTTTAAATACAAAAATATTTTTCAAATCAAACTTGATCTATAATATAAATAAATTTTTAACTTCCGTTTCTGTTTTTATAAACTAAATGTCTACAATTTTGAGCTACATTTTCAGTGTCCGATTTAAATTTAATTGTTGGTACTTTTATAATTTGTAACATTTCTAACATAAATCTACGTTCATAATTATTTTGTTCTGGTAGAATTATTAATAGTTTCTCGAAATATCTGAAGAAAATAATAATTAAAGAAGCTAAAAAAATTATAAAAAGTGCTCTAAAACTAAGCGATTCAGAGTTTCATAGAGATAATAAAAGGAAAATTTTAAATATTTTAAGAGACAGTAGCTTTCCTAAACAATAAATAACAGATTTATTAATACAATCACTTTTCCAACTGTCTTGGTACTATCTTGCAAATTTCGCAGACAGTAAAATTGGACAGTGATTTGACATTTTTTGACAGTTATTTGAAGTTTTGTTTGCATAAGAAAAAAAATCAAAAAGTAAAAAAAATAAATATTTTCTGAGTTGATTTTTTATTGAGCTTTACATTCGGCACCATAGCTAAAAGATGAAATAGGGTTCTTTCCTTCCTCTTATTCTTGCAAGGAACAACAAATTTATAATTTCTTCACTTCCCCATTTTATTTTTATTTACATTCTTACACTTTGTAATTAATTTTTTACTCACATATATAGTTTATATTTTTTAGCAACAAATTAAGGTTTTTTAAAGTCGAACTCACTTCACGTAATATGTAACTTTTCTTAAATTTTGTAACACATTTAACTTTAATCGCCATTTTTTAAGGGGTCTATACACGGTCAAGCATTTCTCATCAAGCTCCATGGTAGTATTGGTGAAAATGTGTTTGTGACACCGACGATGCTGAATGTACCCAGCGGGAAAACTCAGAAGACCTTCTTATTTTAGGCCTTTTTAAAGGCCTTCTTAAAAATGTTTTTGATTCAATTACTATTATTATCTAACTGCTAAAGAATGCATCATAGAAGGCCTTGGATCTTTGGTATAAAAGATAAGATACACCTTCCACACTCGCTTCTATGAGAAGCGAGATGAGGAGGAGTAACATTTTTTGTTTTGTTTTTGGCACAAGCAAAAGCGAAAGAATTCAAATCCCGTTATTAAAACAAAATTACATACTCAAGTACATATTAAAATACCAAATTAAAACCATAATGTAAATCATTTTAGTTGAGTTTTGTTCATTAAAGAATATGGGTACTTGTGCTAAATAATGAAAATGTTATGTAGTATGTTTTAATTATGTATATATTTATTATTTTTTATTTAATTTTATATTTTTTGTTTATATAGTAATTATAGTATGTGTAATTCTGTTAATAAATACATACATACATATGTATGTATACTAAACTGAACTTACAAAACACTAAACTTTTATACTTTTTTGAAATTTATTCATATATTATATTTTATATTTACTAAAAACACTTCAATATGACCTTAAATCAAAGGCATTTTTACAAGGATATTCTGAAAGGCCTTTTAAGAGCCATTAAGTGAAAGGCCTTTTAACAAACCTTTCTTAGAAACCCTTCAAGACAACCTTTATTCTAAGGCCTTTTGACAGTCATTCTCTGGAAAGCCTTTTAGAAGCCATTTATTTGAATGCCTTTCAAAAGGCCTGCGAAAGAAGGAAAGCGGAAAGCCTTGCCCGCAATGACAACGTGTGTAAAAAAGATATGAGTATGGAATGGAGCGAGCAAGCATTGTACATCCAAAAGAGGGGGTACAGATGCCTTCTAGAAGGCCTCCGTACTCCTTTTTCCCGCTGGGAAAAATCAAAAAATTTAGATATGACGGCGAATATTACGTCCAGCACACGTACACGAGTGAATTCGCCTTTATGACAAGCACTTTGACCGTGTACAGACCCCTTTAATGTTAACATTTAATATGGCTGCCTACAACCAGATTAGTCGTTTTCCCCCCAGAGTTATGAGGTTTTATTTCATTAAGGGGCCTAATTTGGCGTACAAATTCATAGAAGGAAAATTTGGTGGGAATAAATTTATATTTAGGGGGTTTCACTCTTTGCTTGTCTGTACATAGTAATAACCACAGATTAAACACAGATATGTAAAAATTGACGTGTGAAAAAGGCCCAAATCAAGGCGAATTCAACATTCCTAACAAAACACTAACAAACCAAAACAAAGTAGCTCGAACTGTCAACATCAGATGGTGTTTCGACACCACCTGTAGTTGAATTCGCCTTGGCCCAAATCAGTTGCGAGGGCAGCTTTCGAAGAAAGAGACAACTTTTTTTGGTAGTGAAGTGGCAATGTATAAAAACAAGCCTCTACAATCAACACAAATTGCGTGATCAAAATAAAAATAACAAAACACAAACCACGTTTAACAAAAGCATTAGTTCAACAAACGTTTAATTTTGTGCAAAAATATGTATTTAGTAATATTGTTTTGTTTTATATTGTTATTTACTTACTTAAATATTATTTACTAGTGTTGCGATAAACTTAACGGTTTTGCAAAAAAACCTCAACTAAATAAATTTGTGTTCATTGTATTGCGGCATAAAAGATGATTCAAAGAGAAATGAGAAAAGGGCAGCTTTCTAAGAAAGAGACAAGAAATCTTCCGTCTCGTGACATATCTGTGTGTAATCTGTGGTAATAACTAAGTCAAGACCTTTCCAATAGGTCTGCTTACCGATACAATACAAAAATAAAAAAAAAACAACAGGTATTTTGTTTGTGTTAAATTCCTCACGGTTGTCAAAATCTTACTACTACATATGGAAAACAAAAGGAAAAAAGTATGCATGTATGTGTGGCAAAAAACAGAAAGTAAACAAATATATAAATGTATGTATAAGAAAAATGTAAACAACTTTTGACAACATAAGGGAAAAAGCAAAATAAACAACTGTAGCTCGTTTCTGTATTTTTCGCATCGCAAATTTTCTCATATTAAGTGTGAAAAAAAAAATTCCATCGTTTCTCGATTTCTGAGAAAAAAGTGTTTCTGTATTTAAATGCGAGAACAGACAACACAGATTCTGTTTTAACTGGAATACTTCCAGTAATTAAGTGTCAAATGCAAGCGAAACGTCAACGAAAGAAATATATATAATAAAAATAAGGCTGCCAGATTTAAAGATTTACCGACATTTTGACGATTTTTTTTTGTTCCAAAATTGGCAAAGTGACAATTTGCTGATTTTTTTCTAGTGACGATTCAGTCTTTGAAATAAAACAATATTAAATAGTTTTATACGTTTGTGTATTAGGCACCACAGAAAACCTATATCTTTAAAAACAAGGCAGCTTAAAAAATGTATCGGCAAAAGCAAAATTTCGAACGGAAACTGTTTAATTTTTATTTGCTTGGATTATTTAATACATTTGTTTGTGTGATCAAAAGATTAAACTATTACCCCATTTTTCAGTCAATGCACTTTAGGAAATTTTTGCCGTTTACTTTGTCCAAAAGTGTTTATTTTATTTCAACATGATATTTTGTCACTCCTTTGTGTGATTTCTGCAGGGAAAAATAACAATCTGAAATTTTAAACTCTTATCGGATTAAGCAAAATAAAATAAATAATTTTAATTAAATAGACCTCAAGCTTATGTATGTATAAAATATGTATTTTACCCATGAACTTAATGTTTTTTTTTTTTTTTTTTTTTTTTTTGATATGATAACAATTTGTGATTATATGATAAAAATCGAACAAAATTCGTTAAAATTAATTTTAAATTGTCCGAAAAAATAGACGATTTTTTCTTAGGATATTGACGTTTTTTTCACAAATTTATCTGGCAGCCCTGCATAAAACAAACACATTGAAAGGCCAAAAAAATTTAAATAACAAAATATAACAATTGTGTTTTATATACTTATTTTCATCATTTAAATTCTTTCTTTTAAAATAAAATAAAATAATACACATTCTTGTGTACATATGTACATACATAATTTGGGCTCCATTTTTTTAAATTTTGTTTTCTCGCATCAATTTCAAATATGACTTATTTTGACAGTCCTTGTGAGAAACTTTTTGCAAAATATTGTTACAGAAACACTTGTTCTCACATCCTTCCAATAATTGCTGGAAAATTATTTAAATGACAGATAATTCTCACAAAGTAAAAGTACAGAAACACTTATGTGAGAAAAACCATTTTTTGTTTCATATTGCACTGTTTTTGTCATAATTCACTTGTTTCATGCGGGAAATTTTACGATGCGAGAAATACAGAAACGGGCTACTGGCTCCTTGCGCAGACCTAATGGATAGGCCTTGAACTTAGTAATACTATGGTGAAATAAACAGGTGGCATCGTTACGCCAGATGACGATCTTTTGTTCGATTATTGTTTGTCTGAGCTTATGTCAAAGTTTGGTTTGTTTATGTTTACAAAAATTCCACGTGAAATTGTGATTGAGAAGAAACAAAACTTTATTTTAGTAATTATTTGAATTTAAAAGAAATTTTACGACCAGTGATTGAATTTAAATAAAAAAGTTTTAAAATTATTAAAAATAAAATGAAAATGCGTTATTGTTTATGTCTTAAGCATGCAGTACCTGGTAGTGAAATATTTTTTAATTCTCTTCGGGACAAGACCAAAAGAGCGGAATGAGCTAATTTATGTAAAAAGGATTTTAATACCAGCACCCGGGCTTGTATTGATCACTTTTCTAAGGACGATATAATAACAATTGGAAGTCGGTATATGCTATTGCCAAAAACTACGCCTATATTACCACAGCGAGACGAATCAGCATTGTTCAGTAGAAGTTTTTTTTTTTTTTTTTTTTTTTTTTTTTTTTTTTATTATTCCTACACTAAATCCCGCTTTTTGCTTGTGGGAATAAGATGCTGCTGAAAATTAAACTATAAAGTGGTAAGTATACGAAAAAATATTTTTCGTGCCAACACCAAATTCAATTTCATACAATATTAAAATCAGCTCATTGCCACCAACATTTTACATGGGACGGGCTACCCTCAACGCAAACCCGCAAACACTGTTCCATGCTGTTTATCGTTTTCCTGCCAACACCAAATTAAAATTCGTGGCACCTTGAACCAGCCACCAAAATCGTAAACGTTTCACTTGGGACGGGCTACCCTCAACGCAAACCCGCTGTTTTCCCGCCCACAGAAAATTAAATTTCTTAACACCTTAAATCAGCTAACATATTGTTATAGTCTGTAAAATTATTATTCTTTGTGCAATTTCGTTTTCTATAAGCTTTTTATCAATAAAGATATTTTAAGTTGTTTTTTAATAAAAAATTTGATTGATTAAATTGTAAACATATGTATGTATGTATATGTATTAGGGTATTCATTCGGTTAACCGTTAATCGGTTAACCGATTAAATAATACCCGATGAACTGATCGGCTAATTTAAAATTGACTTTTTTCGATTAACGATTAAACCGGTTAATTTCAGTCGATTAACCGATTAACCGAAGCAACAAAATTTTTAATTTTTTGTAGTATTATAACCTATTTCTTTGTGTTTTTAATTATTTGTTTCGTCTCATATGCAAAAGGTATGCGTTTAGAAAGTATTTTTTCATACAAATAAAAAAGGGATCTTCGTTTTAAATAGGGGTTTGCTGTCAACAGCTTTTTGTGTCACGTACTTTTTATAAAGGCATTTCCATTGTGACGTGACGTGATATTTGTACGACAAAATGTAAAAAAATTAACTGAAGTCAAATTTATAAAAAGTTTTTTTAATATTACAAAGTTGTTATGCATCACTTTATTCAGAAAAAAATTAATAACAATCAACCCTAAGGATTTGAAAATATAAGCAAAAATATGCGCCGGAGTGACAATACAAAAAACAGAAGTGGATTTTGACTTGCATTACAAGACTTTTTGTATAAAACCTATTTTAATAAGCTTTGGACTTAAAAAGAGTTATTTTCCAAATTATCAAATTTAAACATCTTTGCTTGTTTTAGGTACATATGCGAATCTCTAGCGAAAAGTCTTCTTTTTGTAATGTAACACCAGAAAGTTATCACTTTTGTAACTTAATGTAGAGCTAGTTGCGCTTTACAAAACATATAAAAAAGTAAATTATACATATATAATTTTTGATAATCGCTTTAAATTACTTCTGGCGTTACGTAGGTTAGGTTAGGTTAGGTTCCATTAGCAGCCGTGATCAAGCACAGCTCACGTGGGTCCATTAGTTAGTTCCCGTTGTGTTACCATATCATGCCGTCTCCCATGGGTCCTATGAAATCTGGCTGCTAGTATTCCCATGCAGCCAACCGGTCGATTCAATAAAGGAGTGGATCCTGTTTACATCAACATCAGAGAGACAAGTTTTGTCCCCAAGGGCTCTTCGACCAAACATTTCGAGTCTTAAGTCTCCGAATGCCGGGCAATTACAGAGAAGATGTTCCGTTGACTCTTCCTCCTCCTCATCGCCGCAACTTCTACACAAGTCATTATAAGGGAGCCCCAGCCTCTGGGCGTGCTTTCCAATGGGCCAGTGGCCAGTTACAACCGCAATTAGGTTTCTTAGATGATGTCTGGACAGCTATAATGCCCGCCGTGTCCTTTTTCCATCTATGATGGGCCAGATTTTCCTGGTTTCCCCACAGATGGTTTCATCGTGCCACCTCTGACTGGCGATAAGAGGAAACTTGTGCGCTATAAGTTGCTTACACCTTGGGAGTGAAGCACCTACATAATATGTGGAACCGTCCCGATTCAAGGTGGTACCTGCATACGCCAACGAATCCGCCATGTATGACCCCGTGTCCGGGGACCCAATTAAGGGTGACCAGTGAATGTCTCGCTATCTCCTCCAGAGACATCCGGCATTCTCGGACAATTCTCGATGTGATGAACACATTCTCCAGGGATCTTATGGCCGCCTTGCTATCGGTAATAATGTGAATATCCCTTCCAGATATTTCACCGTACCGGATGCGTTTCGCGGCTGTGTGGATGGCCATTATCTCGGCCTGGATGACACTGCAGTGGTCCGGCAGCCTTATAGGAATGCTCCAGTTTAGCTGCTCGGAGTATATGCCAGAACCGACACCATACAGTGTTTTAGACCCGTCCGTGAAGATTCGAATCGCATTCGCGGGGATTTGCAGGTAATCATAGTGGACCACGTTATCCAAAATGCTTACCGTGAAGCCAGGATCAAAGATTGGCTCGGGTGTGACATAATCAACATCCATGTGCCAATTAATATCGTTCAGAATGTTAGCATGTCCGATATTGTAATCCCTCCATGCTCCGGTGGCCCTTAGTCTTACCGCCGCGTCCGCAGCTATTGTTTTCGCCAAAATGTCTGGTGGTAACCAGTTTAAAATCGTAAACAATGCCTTAGAGGGGGTTGTTCTAATGGCACCTGTTACCGCTATCGCCACCATTCTCATTGTACGTTCAAACCTGGTTTGATGACTCTTCACCTTGAGCGCCGGCCACCAAACAGCTACCCCGTAGAAGAGAATGGGTTTAATGACACATTCGTATAGCCAGTATACATTCCTCGGGTTAATTCCCCAGTTTAGGCCAATGGCCCTTTTGCAGCAATATAATGCAGTAGCCGCTTTATTAGTCCTGGAACTGGTGTTCATCCTCCAGTTCAGTTTGCTGTCCAGTATTAGTCCAAGATACTTGGCGCTGTTGGACAGTTCCAGTGACACCCCCTTAATCCTCGGGGTATTAATACCATTACGGTGTTGAAGAGTGAATAAAAGAAATAATAAAAGCTCTGTAAATTTTTGAAAAATAAAATATTTATTTGGTAAAAAATAGAAAAAGACTATTAAAGGCCTATAGATATACCAAAAATCTGTGCGGGGAAATAAAAATATAATAAATAACCATTGATTTATACACAAAAAAAGAATATTAAAAATTAACAACTGACTCTACAATGGCTGAATGCCATAAATGTAGAAGAACAATCCGTGGCGAAACAGGCGTAATATGTGCAGGAGTTTGTGGCAAGGTCTATCATTGTGCTGATAAGTGTTCGGGCCTTGACTAATATTCCTCAAAAATTCTGGAAACCAATTCCTTAGTGAGATTTATGTGTGATGATTGCATGCAATATATTCACAATGTAGATCATGTTTTAAAAGAAATTCAATATGGTGTCAACAAAAACAAAGCTAACTTGGCTGAATATAAAAATGAATTTGAAATGTCCCTAAAACAAAATGAAAATGAAATTAAACAATTATTGGAAGCAATTGAAAAAAGATACGAAGAAAGGCTTAAAAAAATAGATTCTGCACAAAAAATTTGTGAAAAAAATGTAAACGAAATTAAAAAACTTTCCGGCATTGTTAATAACTTTGAAAATAAAAATAAAGACATTTATAACACAATTGAAGAAAGCAATGTAAAGATGTGTGAAGAAATAAAAAAAATAATAAAAGAAACAAATGATAAACAACATAAACTGTCATTCGCTGAAACAGTAAAGAAAAATACAATGTTGCCAGATTTAAAAAAACATGTACCCTAATAGTAAAGCCAAAAGAAAAACAAAAAAGTGAAAAAACAAAAGAAGATTTGAATAATAAGGTGGATCCAGTTCACTTAAAAATAACTAATATCGAAAATAGAAGAAATGGTACAATTGTTATAGAAAGTGAAAATGATGAAGAAAGGGGCAAAATCAAAAATGCTATAGAAAAAGAAATGAGTGAAACTTATGAGATCAAAGCCCCAAACGAAAATGATTTGTCAATAATAATAACGGATATGTCATTTAAATACACAGAGGAAGAATTAAAAGAAAAAATAAAAAGACAAAATCAACAATTGAGTGAAAATGAAATAAAAATAGTAAAATCATACGAAACTAAACGATTTAATAAAGTAATTTATAATACAAAAATACAAATAGATAAAGAAACCTACACAAAGATCAAGGAAGCACAAAAATTAAACATTGGATGGGAAAAGTGTAGAATATTTGATGGAACAGATATAGTGCGATGTTTTAAATGCCAGGGTTACAATCATAAGGCGACTGAATGTAAAAATGAAGAAACGTGTTATAGATGTCATGGAAAACATAAATCTAAAGATTGCGTAAAAGAAATTACAAAAAATGTATCAATTGCATTAGAACAAATGGAAGGCTTAATATGGGACTTGTTGAAAATCATGTATCATCAAGTAAAGATTGTCCAGTTTACAAAAATAAACTTGACATCAAAAAGAAAAGGTTAGGTTTAATGGCTTAACAGTCACTGCAAATTAAGGGTATCTACACAAATATATGTGGACTGACTAATAACTTCAATCAATTGGAAATTATTACAGAGGAACAAAACCCAGAATTTATAATACTGACAGAGACACATTTAACAAAAGATATAGATGAACAGGAGATACAAATAAAAGAATATGACAATTATATTACACACTCAAATTCAAACAGGACAGGTGGAGTTCTTATTTACTTTAAAAAACAATGGAATGTGACACAAATTTATGAAAAAACACTAGATTCAAAGTATTGGATAAGCGCATATTTGGCAAAAATAAGGAACTTTCAAATCATAATAATGGCTGTATATAGATCACCAAGTAGCAGTGAAGCAGAATTTTGCGATGTTTTTGAACAAATAATTGAAGACATATGTGAAACAAATTACGATATATTAATAGCAGGAGACTTCAACATAGACTGGCGCAAGGAAGAAACGTATAAAATTAGAATGGAAAATATTTTAAATGATAATGGACTCAAGCAAGTAGTAAATGATTATACAAGAATCACACAGAATTCAATGACATTAATAGACTAAGTAATAACAAACATATGTAACATTACAACGGCAAATAATAATGAAAATAAAATAACGGACCATGAAGCAATAGACATTAAAATCGAATATAGTAGGAATGAAAATCAAACAAACTTAATAAAAAAAGAAATTAAGATGTTTAAATACAATAAAGATTTATTTAACAAGGAATTGGGTGCAATATTAAAATATAATGAAAATGACAATATTAATAGTAGTGTGTCTTGAGAGAACAATTAAGAAATTTACGAAGAAGAAAATAATTAATACAAATAACGAGATTAACAATTGGTTCAACGAAGAACTAAAAATACTCAAAAGAGAAAAAATTATGAAATACCAGATTGCTAAAACTGAAAATAGTGAATATGCATGGAGTAATTATAAAGTGATAAGAAATAGGTATAAAAACAAAATAGAGTTTGAAAAAAATAAATATATCAATAATAAAATAAATAATGCCAAAGACCAGAAACAAATGTGGACGAAAATAAAAGACCTAGTACTTAGAAAAAGCATAAATGTGATTAAAACTGTGATATTTAATGATATAGAGTATAATGATAACTATGAAATCGCCAACCAATTAAATAATTATTTTGTCAATAGTATTAAGTCAATTAGAGATACAATAGAAAACGTGCAATATATAAACATAATACCTGTGATAACCTATAGATTTAAATTTCGTGCAATATCCATACTGGAGCTAAAGGACATATGTAAATGCATTAATAACAAGCCAGACTTTAATAAAATATCAATTAAAATAATTTTAGACAACTGGAACATTATTGGTAAAAACATGCTAAATGTTATAAATAAATCTTTTGAAACTGGTATATTTCCTGAAAATTGGAAATACTCTATGATAACACCAATAGAAAAAGTGTCAAAAACAAACAAATGTGAGGAATTCCGGCCAATAAATATGCTTAAAACGTGTGAAAAAATTATAGAAAAAATTGTTAAAGATCAGTTAGAAAAATATATGGAACTTCATAATATGTTTTCGAAATATCAATCTGGTTTCAGAAAAAAATACTCATGTGAAACAGCAGTAAATTATGTAATTAATAAATGGAAATATAGAGATGCAAAGAAGAAGATTATGGCAATTTTCTTGGACTTTAAAAGAGCATTCGAGACTATTGATAGACAGGTATTGATCCAAAAACTATATATGTATGGCATTCGACAAAACGAACTACAATGGTTTAGATCATATTTAACAAATCGAAAACAAATCACGAAAGTTAACGGTGTAAAATCCGATAAAATAGATAACGAATTTGGAGTGCCTCAGGGTTCTATACTAGGAGCGTTATTGTTTATAATATACATAAACGATATGCCCAATATTCTAGATAAATGTGAAATAGTCCTTTATGCAGATGACACCTTGATCTATGCCGAAGGAGACACAGAAACGCAATGTTATGATAAATTAATGCATGATATCGACAAAATAAACTATTGGCTTAAAATAAATAAATTAAAATTAAATGAAAAAAAACTAAACTAATGGAAATAAACATGAACAGTAACTTAAATTTTAAAATAAATAACGAAACTATTGAAAAAGTTAAACAAATTAAATATCTTGGTTTTATAATTGATAAAGACTTCAAATTTAAACAACATGTTGAATATATATGCAGGAAAATTGGCAAAAAAATTGGATTTTTTAAAAGGGTGCGAAATAAAGTATCAATAATAACAGCAATAAATATATACAACACAATGGTCAAACCACATTTTGAATTTGGTTCTACAATTTTATATACTTGCTGCACAACAAGACAATTAGAAAGACTACAAAAACTTCAAAACAAGGCCATGCGTTCTATTTTAAAATGCAACAGATTTACCCATATAAAGTTAATGCTTGATGCGCTAAGATGGCTAAATATACAACAGAGACTGGAACTAAATACAATAACATTTGTTCAAAAAATGAAGATGGGAAATGCTCCTGATTACCTAATTGATCAACTTAATTACGTAGGAGGGGTACAGCCATACAATCTAAGAAACTCGAACAACTTTAGACTGCAAAGGGTGACAACAACAGCAATGCAACGATCGCTTTTCTTTAAGGGTTAAAATTATATAATTCGCTACCAAATAAGGTTAAATCAGAAAGAAATATTAATATATTTAAAAAAAATATTGCACAATTTGTTAGAAATAATGGGAATAATGTAATTCAAGAAAATGTATGAAAAAATTGTTAAATTATAATTATCAGTATAATCTAAAGTATAATAAATACTACTTATTACTACTATTTAAAAAAAAAAAAAAAAAAAAAAAATTAAATTTGGGAATTTTGTATTTCCTTGTGAAAAGTACCAGTTCTGTTTTGGCAGGATTTACATCCAGTCCACATCCCTGGCACCATTTTGTTAGGACGTCCAATGCGGACTCCATTAGTTCAGACAATAGTCTGGGATCTTTACCCATAGCCACAACTGCAACGTCATCCGCATATGCAACCGTTCTGCAGCACGTCCTTTCCATGGCTCTGAGAAGGATATTCATATTCAGATTCCAAAGTAAAGGTGACAGTACACCACCTTGTGGGGTGCCCCTAGTCGCAACCTTTGAAATGTTCGAGGCGCCCAAGTTGGATTCGATACGCCTGAAGTGCAAGATACCGCTGACAAATTGAATGATCGCTGGGTCGATTTCCAAATGTCTCATAGCGTTAATAACCGATTCAGGTCTAACGTTGTTGAAAGCGCCCTCAATATCCAGGAATGCAACTAAAGCAAATTCCTTGTAATGTAGGGATCTCTCTATGTGGCCCACCAATGAGTGAAGCGCAGTTTCAGTGGACCTTCCCTTCGTGTAGGCGTGCTGAGCCGGTGACAGGGAATTGTGTCCCAACGATGATCTAATATGACTATCCAAAATCCTCTCCAGTGTTTTCAGTAGAAAGGAGGATAGACTAATTGGTCTAAAGTCTTTAGCCATAGTGTGAGATGTCTTCCCACTCTTGGGGATGAAGACGATCTTATATGTTGTCCAAGGTGACGGGACATGTGAGAGACTCAGGCAAGCTCTAAATATTGCCAAGAGCCATGGCATCAATATTCCCAGGTTCTTTTGTAGGTCCGCTAGGATAATGCCATCCGGGCCTGGAGATTTAAAGGGATGGAAGCTTTTGACCGCCCATTTTACACGATGGCTAGTTATCGGAATATTAGAGATATCCCGAGCGCCACTAAATGTTTCCTCCCTAGGCACATCATCAGTGCAACATGGGAAGTGTGTATTCATCAGGACCTCAAGGGTGTCCCGACTGTTTGTGGTCCAGGATCCATCCATCTTTCGTATGTATGATGGAATAGCTGGTTTAGAGGATAAAATCCTAAGTAGCCGACTTGTCTCCGAGGAGTTTTCCACGTCACTGCAGAATTTCCCCCATGACTGTCTCTTGGCCTTCCTAATAGGATTTTTGAATCCATTTACTGAGGACTTGTAATTGTGCCAAACACCATTACGTTTTGCCTCATTGAAGAGTTTCCTGCTTTCCTTGCGTTTTCAGCAATTTCCGCATTCCACCATATGGGCTTAGCTTTGCCCTTCCTGTCAATTCTTTTACAGGATTCGTTTGTTGCCTCCATTAAGACACCAGTCAATGACTCTACCGCTGAGTCCAGCATGGACACACTGTCTATGAGAACCGTGCACATAGGCAGCTTGTCCCCGAGTACACTCGCATAGGTAGACCAGTTGGTCCTTCTTCTATTCGTGTAGGGTTTAGCTGAATCAACTCTAAAGGAAAAATTGAAATCAACATACATGTGATCAGAGAAGGAACAGTCCCTTGACACGTTCCAATCGCTAATCATATCCGCGAACTTATCACTAATAAGCGTAATATCAAGAACCTCCCTTCTGTTAGTCACAATAAAGGTGGGCTCACTACCCCTATTAACTACTGTTAGTTCGTTTTCTACTATGAAGTCCAAAAGCGACTCACCTCGTGGATTGACATCCGAGCTTCCTCAGACGGTATGGTGTGCATTAGCATCAGCACATATTATTAGGGGGATGTTGCGCCTGTTAGCATACGACATCGCCTTCCTGGTTGTGGAGTTAGGAGGATTAGCACCCTGGCCGTGTGCCATGTAGCAGCTCATAAACCAAACTGTACTGGTTTTGCCCTCTACTGCGACAGTGCATGTGTCCTTATCGCTAAAATCAGAAAGAATGAAAGCTTTAAGGATGTTTTTGACCTTAACACAAGCTATGGTCTTACCTTGATCAGATGCGTTCAGAGTACTATATCCGTCTAAACTGAGTCCGCAAACCCTGTCTCTTTACAACAATGGTTCTTGGATACATATAAGCTCCCCCGTGCCTGAAGCCAATCGGAGGAGAAGGGCAGCTGACGCCGCTTAAGAGTGATGAAGGTTGATTTGTGTAACCTTCATCATAGCTCATCGCTATGGACGACTGTGACGTTGGCATCCTCTGGATCGTCGTCCGATTCCAGAAGGATGTCCTCATCGTCCGCCACTTCCATCTTACCAAAGAAGTCACCCACAAGTCCACTGACCGATTGAGTGTCTTCATTGGCCGACGACGTAGCAGAATCGTCCTCCATATGCTCCGTTGATGCTGTTGTTGTGGTGGTAGTCACCGGAGCTTGAGGCTTCCCTTTGTCGTCACCTTTGTAGACTCGGAGGAAGATAGTTCCAAATCCATAGAATATCTTCCCCTGTGTCTTCCGAAGTGACGGCAGAGAGTCACTGTTTATTATAACAGTGGCCTTCCTGGACTTTTCATCAGATTCAGAAACCCTCACTACTTTCCAGTCCTGTGTGGGTAGCTGGGGGTTACTGAGCTGTATTATTTCCAGGATCTCCTTGGGGTCGGATGGCTCAGCGGGGTTCTTGGCAATAGATCTGGGCCTCTGCGGTACATCGGCCAGAGGTATTGCCTCAATCTTAGCGCCCTGCCAAACTTCCCCCAGGGACTCCACGGCATCCTTGTACAGCAGCGCTGAACGCTCATCTGCACACGCTATCAATTTTATGTGTCCTTGATACCATCCGGCATCTTCACACTGTGGTGGTGGTCTTGTCCCCGAGTACACTCGCATAGGTAGACCAGTTGGTCCTTCTTCTATTCGTGTAGGGTTTAGCTGAATCAACTCTAAAGGAAAAATTGAAATCAACATACATGTGATCAGAGAAGGAACAGTCCCTTGACACGTTCCAATCGCTAATCATATCCGCGAACTTATCACTAATAAGCGTAATATCAAGAACCTCCCTTCTGTTAGTCACAATAAAGGTGGGCTCACTACCCCTATTAACTACTGTTAGTTCGTTTTCTACTATGAAGTCCAAAAGCGACTCACCTCGTGGATTGACATCCGAGCTTCCTCAGACGGTATGGTGTGCATTAGCATCAGCACATATTATTAGGGGGATGTTGCGCCTGTTAGCATACGACATCGCCTTCCTGGTTGTGGAGTTAGGAGGATTAGCACCCTGGCCGTGTGCCATGTAGCAGCTCATAAACCAAACTGTACTGGTTTTGCCCTCTACTGCGACAGTGCATGTGTCCTTATCGCTAAAATCAGAAAGAATGAAAGCTTTAAGGATGTTTTTGACCTTAACACAAGCTATGGTCTTACCTTGATCAGATGCGTTCAGAGTACTATATCCGTCTAAACTGAGTCCGCAAACCCTGTCTCTTTACAACAATGGTTCTTGGATACATATAAGCTCCTCCGTGCCTGAAGCCAATCGGAGGAGAAGGGCAGCTGACGCCGCTTAAGAGTGATGAAGGTTGATTTGTGTAACCTTCATCATAGCTCATCGCTATGGACGACTGTGACGTTGGCATCCTCTGGATCGTCGTCCGATTCCAGAAGGATGTCCTCATCGTCCGCCACTTCCATCTTACCAAAGAAGTCACCCACAAGTCCACTGACCGATTGAGTGTCTTCATTGGCCGACGACGTAGCAGAATCGTCCTCCATATGCTCCGTTGATGCTGTTGTTGTGGTGGTAGTCACCGGAGCTTGAGGCTTCCCTTTGTCGTCACCTTTGTAGACTCGGAGGAAGATAGTTCCAAATCCATAGAATATCTTCCCCTGTGTCTTCCGAAGTGACGGCAGAGAGTCACTGTTTATTATAACAGTGGCCTTCCTGGACTTTTCATCAGATTCAGAAACCCTCACTACTTTCCAGTCCTGTGTGGGTAGCTGGGGGTTACTGAGCTGTATTATTTCCAGGATCTCCTTGGGGTCGGATGGCTCAGCGGGGTTCTTGGCAATAGATCTGGGCCTCTGCGGTACATCGGCCAGAGGTATTGCCTCAATCTTAGCGCCCTGCCAAACTTCCCCCAGGGACTCCACGGCATCCTTGTACAGCAGCGCTGAACGCTCATCTGCACACGCTATCAATTTTATGTGTCCTTGATACCATCCGGCATCTTCACACTGTGGTGGTGGTCCAGGGTTAGCCCTTAGAACACTCAAGAACGCCCTACTAAGTGCGACGACAACCAGCTTCCAGTTATTGGAGGAAATGGTGCCGTCACTTGCGTTGTGGTCAATGATCGCCCAGATGAGGTGGTCTTTAGTCACATCTTTGTACGACCTGTTTTGCGGCCGTTAAGGCGTGTGTTTGGACCTTTTGGTCCCAGGAAGGGTGTTCTCCCCAGACCGTTGCCGTTTAGGCGCTGCTTCGGTTGGCTTCCGTTCAGGATTGCCTTCCTCTGCAGAGGGAGAAGCACGTTTTAAACCCTCAATATGGGTTTTTGTCCACTGGAGAGAGGTTTTCTCCTGCTCCGTGAGCTCACCAACCGGGTTTTCACCAAGTCGGCTGATGATTTTGTAGGCGGAGCGCCTGGTTATGAAGGCCCGTTTAGATGGATTTATGTGCCTTTGGGTCTCAGTAGCATTCAACATACTACAGCCTGATACCGACGCTGTAATAGTAGGGTCTCCGGAGATTATGAAGCCCTTTGCCGGATACGTAGGGCGTGACTTTTCGGACATTTCGTGGGGGTGTGTTGGGGTTGCATTTTATGCCTACTGCCAGGCGAAATGATACCTGCCGCTCCTCTGGAGACAGACGCAGACCATCAGCCGCTCACTATGAGAACAGACGCTGATGGATTTTATTGCGGACCGACGGCCTTCAGAAGGCCTAACAGTTGACCGTAAAAGGCCAGCGGACGCATAGTCATTAGCCGCTCCAACTAGGAGAAACAGACGCTAATAGACAGGGGGGTAGTTCTTGGTTCGTACCCTTCTGGCATGGGAGGCCCTACCGGTATTGACTGATGTCACTACCGCCAGCATGACTCTAAACGTCCTTGTACTTAAGCCCTCGCATCGCGGCAAGATGACTACCCATTCGCGAGGGACTGGCGTTACGTAACAAAAAGGAAACTTTTTGCTGGAACTTCCCATATGTATGTATGTGTTTAGTTATTTGTTTTTTCTCATATTTTCTCATATCAATTTTTTAACAGAATTAACCGAAACAATTAGGAGAGTTAAAAATTTCAAAAAATAAAACAGGACTCTAATGGCATAATGGGAGAGAAATCCAGGAAATGGACTGAGAAATTAGATATCCTGTATTATGGATTGCGGTCGATTTCTCCAAAATCAACGATAAGTGAAAGAATTTTTTCTAAGTCAAGGTATATCAAAACTGAAGAAAAGAATCGCTTAAATCATAAACATTTTTCTAAAATATTATTTTTAAGGTCTCCCTAAACTATTGAACTAATAAAATTATCAAACAGTTTATTTTTTAATTACTACATAATATTTATGTTTTAATTAAATTGTTTATGCATTTTTTTTTGTTTGCTCGTGTTAGTTCAAGAATTGTTATGTTTGTTATGTTATTGCTTTTTTTAAAAAATAAACTCCAAATAATAAATAATTTAAGCGTTTTTATGTATTGAAATTACTTAATTTACAAAAAAAACTTTATTAATCAAAAGCCCGATTAAATGAATACTCTAATATGTATGTATATACAATATTATTTTTCAATGTTCAAAACATTAAAAATTGTGTACAGAAAAAAATCTTACATAGAAAAGAAAATGTAAATTTTAAAATTGAATCGTTTTCTAATAATATAATATATAAACAACTAGCTTAACCCGGTGCGCTTCGCAACACTGGCATCCTATGGGAGGTATTTCCCCCCCTGCGCCTACCCGCTTTATTTTTATTTTCAAAAGTGTAGTATACCATAAGAGTGACTTTTAGAAAGTTTGAACATTCTCACTATTACAGTTCTTAAGATATGCGATGTTAAACATTGGCGTCCTATGGGGTATTCCTATACCCCCGCTGCTATTTTATTTCAATTCCGGGGCTCTGAAGATTCTACTACAAAAAGTTCAGCAAAATGCGTGCAGCGGCTCTTAAGATATGCGATAATTAATATTGGCATCCTATGGGGGTACCAATTCCCCTGCCCCTATCGCAAAAATAAGTAGCCTATTTTATTTTTAGGGCTCACGTGATGTTACTGTAAAAATTTCAGGAAAATCGGTTCAGTATAATATTGGCATCCTATGGGGGGTACCAATTCCCCTGCCCCTATCGAAAAAATAAGTAGCCTATTTTATTTTTAGGGCTCACGTGATGTAACTGTAAAAATTTCAGGAAAATCGGTTCAGTATAATATTGGCATCCTATGGGGGTACCAATTCCCCTGCCCCTATCGAAAAAATAAGTAGCCTATTTTATTTTTAGGGCTCACGTGATGTTACTGTAAAAATTTCAGGAAAATCGGTTCTGTATAATATTGGCATCCTATGGGGGCTACCAATTCCCCTGCCCCTATCGAAAAAATAAGTAGCCTATTTTATTTTTAGGGCTCACGTGATGTTACTGTAAAAATTTCAGGAAAATCGGTTCAGTAGTTTCGGAGTCTATAAAGCGACAAACATACAAACATACAAACACACATAATTTCATTTTTATATATATAGAAGATAGAAGAAGAAGATAGAAGATATAGATATACATATTAAATTAAAATTTTAAGCCCCCGTTTATTAAATTTATTAAATTTAACAAACGTTTACTTAGTAAAATTGTCATAGAAAATTTTTTTTGTAAACCTTTATTAAAATAAAAATATTTTTATGAATAAGGAATATGTACACAACTGCAATCAAATATAAAATTATAATAAACTAGCATTTAACCCGCTACTTCGTTAGCGCCCCTTTTTCTTATGTGGACATATTTTTACGCCAAAGTTTATGTTTCTAGGTTTAAACCCGCTACTTTGTAATGGGACGATTTGTACCTCTAAATGTTCGTTACTCGAAAATTTTTATTTGTATTTTTTAGATACGTTACGAATGTGATATTTTTTTATTTCAATGTTTATTGGTTTAATAGATAGATAGCGTGTTAAAAAAGTTTAAAGATACAGGTTTACTCCCCAAAAGGGTCTAATTTCAAAAAAGTACCAGACACCTAACCGCTTATTATTTTAATGAACATCAGGTTAGGGAATTTCCCGTTTTAACCTCTTTTACCCTCTAACCATAACAATTTCCAAAACTCCCATCATAGGTAATCGATTTCGCGACAGGCCAACCTCCCGGGCAAATTTGAGCATTTTAGTTGAGGCGTTTAGGTCGTGCGATGATGAATCATGCAGTAACATTACAATTTTATATTATTTAGGTAGATGAAGAAAAATGTTTTGAAAAAAATAACACAATTATGTACGATTTTCACCCCTTAAACGTTCGAATTTCGAAACGCATCAAATTTGTATTTTTTAGATAAGTTACGAATGTGATATATTTTTTATTTTAATGTTTATTGGTTTAAAATATAGATGGTATAGCAAAAAAGTTTTAAAATTCATGTTTTACCCGTTTACTCCTTATTTCAAAAAAGTGCTAAACACCTGTCCGCTTATTTTTAATGAACAATAATAGGTTTACATTTTTTGGTATCTCTTTTAGTTTAGCAGATATGAGGTTAGCGAATTTCCGTTTTCACCGCCTTTTTTTATTGAACCACAATAAGTATTAAATTTTTTTGTATCTCCTTTAGCTTAGCAGATATGAGGTCAGCGTGATCGATTTGGCGAGAGGCCTGCCTCAGGTCCAAATGTCAACTTTTTAGCTTCAGGCGTTTAGGCTGTGCAATGAAAATAAATAGATGAAGAAAAAATATCTTGGAAAAAGTAACAAAATTACGTACGATTTTTACCCCTTAAACGTTCGAATTCAGAAAAAGAACAACATTTTCACTTGGCATATTTTAGATAAGTTACGAATTTTATATAATTTTTATTTCTATGTGCATTGATTTAAACGGTAGATGGGGGACAAAAAAGAACCAAAATTCATGTTTTACACTTTTACTCCCTAAAAGAGCCGAATTTCGAAATAGTACCAGACACCGGTTCTCTTTTTTATTTAATGGCTAACAATAAAAGCACAAAATAAAGTACAAAAAGTACCAAAAATTGCCTATTACAGATGATCATTCAACGCTTTGCTTGTTAAATTTTATGTTTGTAGCTGCAATACTAACAAAAATTTAATAAGTACCTGTTGGCAAATAGTACAGTACGATAAAAGTACCAAAAAACCACTCTTACAGATTCTCATTCACTTGGGAACATGTTTAATTTTATGTTTGTAGATCCAATATTAACGAAAATAAAAAAGGTACCAGTTAAAAAACGAAAAAGTACCAAGAAGATCCCTCTTATAGGTTCTTGTCCACTCAGGACATTTAATGTTGAATTTTATGATATTAGGTCCAATACTAACGGAACTTCAAATAGTACCAGTTAAAGACCAAAAGGTACCAAGAAGCCCCTCTAACGAATTCTCATTCACTCATGATCTTGCATGTTTGATTTTATGTCAATAGGTCTAATTTTAACGAAAATTAAAAAAGTACCAGTTAAAGAATAAAAAAGTACCAAAAAGATCCCTCTAACAAATTCTTATTCACTCAGGACTTTGCATGTTTAGTTTTATATTTCTAGGTCTAATACTAACGGAAATTAAAAAAGTACCAGTTAAAGATCAAAAAATACCAAAAAGTACCCTTAGAGGTTCTTATCCATTTAGGACATTGCATGTTGAAGTTTATGTTTCTAGGTCCAATATTAACGATAATTAAAAAAATTGTCAGTTGTGGAACCAAAAACCTAAAGTAAGAAATAAAATTTCCCGTATTTCTCCTTTTTGGTACTTTTGTCTCCCCATTGAAGCATAAAAAATTTCAATATTGTACTAGGAGCCCATAATTTAATACGTATATGTCAATGAATAAAAAACAATGTTTTGTAAAAAAGTACCAAAAATAGTAACGGTTCTTACCCCCTAAACGTCCGAATTTCGAAAAAGTACCAAATTTGTATTTGGATTTTTTAGATAAGTTTCAAATGTAATAAGGGTTATATTTCTATGTTTATTAGTTTAAAAGATAGATGGTGTGACAAAAAAGTACCAAAATACAGATTTTACCCGTTTACTCCGTATATCCCCTTTTTGGTACTTCTTTTCTCCCCATTGAAGCATGAAAAATTTCAATATTGTAGTGGGAGCCCATAATTTAATACGTTTTTTTCAATAAATAAAAAAAAATGTTTTATAAAAAAAGTACCAAAAATAGTTACGCTTTTTACCCCTTAAACGTCCGAATTTCGAAAAAGTACCAAATTCGTATTTGGATTTTTTAGATAAGTTTCAAATGTGATGTAACCCTTATTTCTATGTTTATGGGTTTAAAAGATAGATGGGGTGACAAAAAAGTACCAAAATACAGGTTTTACCCGTTTACTCCGTTAAAGGGCTGAATTTCCAAAAAGTACCAGACACCTGTCCGCTTATTTTTCTAAAGAACAACGATAAGTATTACATTTTTTTGGTATCTCTTTTAGTTTTAGAGATATAAGGTTACCGAATTTACCCGTTTTTGCCCTTTTTTACCCCCTAAAGATTCGAATTTCCAAAAATCCCGTCTTAGTGGATCGATTTGGGGAGAGACCAACCCCTGGTCCAAATTTCAAGTTTTTAGCTTCAGGCGTTTAGGCTGTGCGATGATGAATCAGTCAGTCAGTCAGTCAGTCAGTCAGTAAGTCAGTCAGTCAGTCAGTCAGTAACGTTACAATTTTATATACATAGATAGGTAGATGAAGAAAAATATTTTGAAAAAAATAACACAATTAGGTACGATTTTCACCCCTTTAACGTTCGAATTTCGAAACGCATCAAATTTGTATTTTTTAGATAAGTTACGAATGTGATATATTTTTTATTTTAATGTTTATTGGTTTAAAATATAGATGGTATAGCAAAAAAGTTTTAAAATTCATGTTTTACCCGTTTACTCCTTATTTCAAAAAAGTGCTAAACACCTGTCCGCTTATTTATAATGAACAATAATAGGTTTAAATTTTTTTGTATCCCTTTTAGTTTAGCAGATATGAGGTTAGCGATTTTTCGTTTTCACCGCCTTTTTTTTATTGAACCACAATAAGTATTAAATTTTTTTGTATCTCCTTTAGCTTAGCAGATATGAGGTCAGCGTGATCGATTTGGCGAGAGGCCTGCCTCAGGTCCAAATGTCAACTTTTTAGCTTCAGGCGTTTAGGCTGTGCAATGAAAATAAATAGATGAAGAAAAAATATCTTGGGAAAAGTAACAAAATTACGTACGATTTTTACCCCTTAAACGTTCGAATTCAGAAAAAGAACAACATTTTCACTTGGCATATTTTAGATAAGTTACGAATTTTATATAATTTTTATTTGTATGTGCATTGATTTAAACGGTAGATGGGGGACAAAAAAGAACCAAAATTCAGGTTTTACACTTATACTCCCTAAAAGAGCCGAATTTCGAAATAGTACCAGACACCTGTTCTCTTTTTTATTTAATGACTAACAATAAAAGCACAAAATAAAGTACAAAAAAGTACCAAAAATTGCCTCTTACAGATGCTCATTGAACGCTTTGCTTGTTTAATTTTATGTTTGTAGCTGCAATACTAACAAAAATTTAATAAGTAACTGTTGGCAAATAATACAGTACGAAAAAGTACCAAAAAACCACTCTTACAGATTCTCATTCACTTGGGAACTTGCATGTTTAATTTTATGTTTATAGGTCCAATTTTAACGGAAAATTCAAAAAGTAACAGGTAAATAACAAAAAGTACCAAAACGCCACTCTTACAGATTCTCATTCACTCAGGACATTGCATTTTTAATTTTATGTTTGTAGATCCAATATTAACGAAAATGAAAAAGGTACCAGTTAAAAAACGAAAAAGTATCAAGAAGATCCCTCTTATAGGTTCTTGTCCACTCAGGACATTTAATGAATTTTATGATTTTAGGTCCAATACTAACGGAACTTCAAATAGTACCAGTTAAAGACCAAAAGGTACCAAGAAGCCCCTCTAACGAATTCTCATTCACTCAGGACCTTGCATGTTTGATTTTATGCCAATAGGTCTAATTTTAACGAAAATTAAAAAAGTACCAGTTAAAGAATGAAAAAGTACCAAAAAGATCCCTCTAACAAATTCTTATTCATTCAGGACTTTGCATGTTTAGTTTTATATTTCTAGGTCTAATACTAACGGAAATTAAAAAAGTACCAGTTAAAGATCAAAAAAATACCAAAAAGTACCCTCAGAGGTTCTTATCCATTTAGGACATTGCATGTTGAAGTTTATGTTTCTAGGTCCAATATTAACGATAATTAAAAAAATTTTCAGTTTTGGAACCAAAACCTAAAGTAAGAAATTAAATTTCCCGTATTTCCCCTTTTTGGTACTTTTTCTCCCCATTGAAGCATAAAAATGTAGTAGGAGCCCATAATTTAATACGAATATGTTAATGAATAAAAAAAAATGTTTTGTAAAAAAGTACCAAAAATAGTAACGGTTTTTACCCCCTAAACGTCCGAATTTCGAAAAAGTACCAAATTTGTATTTGGATTTTTTAGATAAGTTTCAAATGTAATAAGGGTTATATTTCTATGTTTATTAGTTTAAAAGATAGATGGGGTGACAAAAAAGTACCAAAATACAGATTTTACCCGTTTACTCCGTATATCCCCTTTTTGGTACTTTTTTTCTCCCCATTGAAGCATGAACAATTTCAATATTGTAGTGGGAGCCCATAATTTAATACGTTTATGTCAATAAATAAAAAAAAATGTTTTATAAAAAGAAGTACCAAAAATAGTTACGCTTTTTACCCCTTAAACGTCCGAATTTCGAAAAAGTACTAAATTGGTATTTGGATTTTTTAGATAAGTTTCAAATGTGATATAACCCTTATTTCTATGTTTATGGGTTTAAAAGATAGATGGTGTGACAAAAAAGTACCAAAATACAGGTTTTACCCGTTTACTCCGTTAAAGGGCTGAATTTCCAAAAAGTACCAGACACCTGTCCGCTTATTTTTCTAAAGAACAACTATAAGTATTACATTTTTTTTGTATCTCTTTTAGTTTTAGAGATATAAGGTTACCGAATTTACCCGTTTTTGCCCTTTTTTTCCCCCTAAACATTCGAATTTCCAAAAATCCCGTCTTAGTGGATCGATTTGGGGAGAGACCAACCCCTGGTCCAAATTTCAAGTTTTTAGCTTCAGGCGTTTAGGCTGTGCGATGATGAATCAGTCAGTCAGTCAGTCAGTCAGTCAGTCAGTCAGTCAGTCAGTCAGTCAGTCAGTCAGTCAGTAACGTTACAATTTTATATATATAGACTAGCATTTAACCCGCTACTTCGTTAGCGCCCCTTTTTCTTATGTGGACATATTTTTACGCCAAAGTTTATGTTTCTAGGTTTAAACCCGCTACTTTGTAATGGGACGATTTGTACCTCTAAATGTTCGTTACTCGAAAATTTTTATTTGTATTTTTTAGATACGTTACGAATGTGATATTTTTTTATTTCAATGTTTATTGGTTTAATAGATAGATGGCGTGTTAAAAAAGTTTAAAGATACAGGTTTACTCCCCAAAAGGGTCTAATTTCAAAAAAGTACCAGACACCTAACCGCTTATTATTTTAATGAACATCAGGTTAGGGAATTTCCCGTTTTAACCTCTTTTACCCTCTAACCATAACAATTTCCAAAACTCCCATCATAGGTAATCGATTTCGCGACAGGCCAACCTCCCGGGCAAATTTGAGCATTTTAGTTGAGGCGTTTAGGTCGTGCGATGATGAATCATGCAGTAACATTACAATTTTATATTATTTAGGTAGATGAAGAAAAATGTTTTGAAAAAAATAACACAATTATGTACGATTTTCACCCCTTAAACGTTCGAATTTCGAAACGCATCAAATTTGTATTTTTTAGATAAGTTACGAATGTGATATATTTTTTATTTTAATGTTTATTGGTTTAAAATATAGATGGTATAGCAAAAAAGTTTTAAAATTCATGTTTTACCCGTTTACTCCTTATTTCAAAAAAGTGCTAAACACCTGTCCGCTTATTTTTAATGAACAATAATAGGTTTACATTTTTTGGTATCTCTTTTAGTTTAGCAGATATGAGGTTAGCGAATTTCCGTTTTCACCGCCTTTTTTTATTGAACCACAATAAGTATTAAATTTTTTTGTATCTCCTTTAGCTTAGCAGATATGAGGTCAGCGTGATCGATTTGGCGAGAGGCCTGCCTCAGGTCCAAATGTCAACTTTTTAGCTTCAGGCGTTTAGGCTGTGCAATGAAAATAAATAGATGAAGAAAAAATATCTTGGAAAAAGTAACAAAATTACGTACGATTTTTACCCCTTAAACGTTCGAATTCAGAAAAAGAACAACATTTTCACTTGGCATATTTTAGATAAGTTACGAATTTTATATAATTTTTATTTCTATGTGCATTGATTTAAACGGTAGATGGGGGACAAAAAAGAACCAAAATTCATGTTTTACACTTTTACTCCCTAAAAGAGCCGAATTTCGAAATAGTACCAGACACCGGTTCTCTTTTTTATTTAATGGCTAACAATAAAAGCACAAAATAAAGTACAAAAAGTACCAAAAATTGCCTATTACAGATGATCATTCAACGCTTTGCTTGTTTAATTTTATGTTTGTAGCTGCAATACTAACAAAAATTTAATAAGTACCTGTTGGCAAATAATACAGTACGATAAAAGTACCAAAAAACCACTCTTACAGATTCTCATTCACTTGGGAACATGTTTAATTTTATGTTTGTAGATCCAATATTAACGAAAATAAAAAAGGTACCAGTTAAAAAACGAAAAAGTACCAAGAAGATCCCTCTTATAGGTTCTTGTCCACTCAGGACATTTAATGTTGAATTTTATGATATTAGGTCCAATACTAACGGAACTTCAAATAGTACCAGTTAAAGACCAAAAGGTACCAAGAAGCCCCTCTAACGAATTCTCATTCACTCATGATCTTGCATGTTTGATTTTATGTCAATAGGTCTAATTTTAACGAAAATTAAAAAAGTACCAGTTAAAGAATAAAAAAGTACCAAAAAGATCCCTCTAACAAATTCTTATTCACTCAGGACTTTGCATGTTTAGTTTTATATTTCTAGGTCTAATACTAACGGAAATTAAAAAAGTACCAGTTAAAGATCAACAAATACCAAAAAGTACCCTTAGAGGTTCTTATCCATTTAGGACATTGCATGTTGAAGTTTATGTTTCTAGGTCCAATATTAACGATAATTAAAAAAATTGTCAGTTGTGGAACCAAAAACCTAAAGTAAGAAATAAAATTTCCCGTATTTCTCCTTTTTGGTACTTTTGTCTCCCCATTGAAGCATAAAAAATTTCAATATTGTACTAGGAGCCCATAATTTAATACGTATATGTCAATGAATAAAAAACAATGTTTTGTAAAAAAGTACCAAAAATAGTAACGGTTCTTACCCCCTAAACGTCCGAATTTCGAAAAAGCACCAAATTTGTATTTGGATTTTTTAGATAAGTTTCAAATGTAATAAGGGTTATATTTCTATGTTTATTAGTTTAAAAGATAGATGGGGTGACAAAAAAGTACCAAAATACAGATTTTACCCGTTTACTCCGTATATCCCCTTTTTGGTACTTTTTTTCTCCCCATTGAAGCATGACAAATTTCAATATTGTAGTGGGAGCCCATAATTTAATACGTATATGTCAATGAATAAAAAACAATGTTTTGTAAAAAAGTACCAAAAATAGTTACGCTTTTTATCCCTTAAACGTCCGAATTTCGAAAAAGTACCAAATTCGTATTTGGATTTTTTAGATAAGTTTCAAATGTGATATAACCCTTATTTCTATGTTTATGGGTTTAAAAGATAGATGGGGTGACAAAAAAGTACCAAAATACAGGTTTTACCCGTTTACTCCGTTAAAGGGCTGAATTTCCAAAAAGTACCAGACACCTATCCGCTTATTTTTCTAAAGAACAACGATAAGTATTACATTTTTTTGGTATCTCTTTTAGTTTTAGAGATATAAGGTTACCGAATTTACCCGTTTTTGCCCTTTTTTACCCCCTAAAGATTCGAATTTCCAAAAATCCCGTCTTAGTGGATCGATTTGGGGAGAGACCAACCCCTGGTCCAAATTTCAAGTTTTTAGCTTCAGGCGTTTAGGCTGTGCGATGATGAATCAGTCAGTCAGTCAGTCAGTCAGTCAGTCAGTCAGTCAGTCAGTCAGTAACGTTACAATTTTATATATATAGATTGGTTTAAAATATAGATGGTATAGCAAAAAAGTTTTAAAATTCATGTTTTACCCGTTTACTCCTTATTTCAAAAAAGTGCTAAACACCTGTCCGCTTATTTTTAATGAACAATAATAGGTTTACATTTTTTGGTATCTCTTTTAGTTTAGCAGATATGAGGTTAGCGAATTTCCGTTTTCACCGCCTTTTTTTATTGAACCACAATAAGTATTAAATTTTTTTGTATCTCCTTTAGCTTAGCAGATATGAGGTCAGCGTGATCGATTTGGCGAGAGGCCTGCCTCAGGTCCAAATGTCAACTTTTTAGCTTCAGGCGTTTAGGCTGTGCAATGAAAATAAATAGATGAAGAAAAAATATCTTGGAAAAAGTAACAAAATTACGTACGATTTTTACCCCTTAAACGTTCGAATTCAGAAAAAGAACAACATTTTCACTTGGCATATTTTAGATAAGTTACGAATTTTATATAATTTTTATTTCTATGTGCATTGATTTAAACGGTAGATGGGGGACAAAAAAGAACCAAAATTCATGTTTTACACTTTTACTCCCTAAAAGAGCCGAATTTCGAAATAGTACCAGACACCGGTTCTCTTTTTTATTTAATGGCTAACAATAAAAGCACAAAATAAAGTACAAAAAGTACCAAAAATTGCCTATTACAGATGATCATTCAACGCTTTGCTTGTTTAATTTTATGTTTGTAGCTGCAATACTAACAAAAATTTAATAAGTACCTGTTGGCAAATAATACAGTACGATAAAAGTACCAAAAAACCACTCTTACAGATTCTCATTCACTTGGGAACATGTTTAATTTTATGTTTGTAGATCCAATATTAACGAAAATAAAAAAGGTACCAGTTAAAAAACGAAAAAGTACCAAGAAGATCCCTCTTATAGGTTCTTGTCCACTCAGGACATTTATTGTTGAATTTTATGATATTAGGTCCAATACTAACGGAACTTCAAATAGTACCAGTTAAAGACCAAAAGGTACCAAGAAGCCCCTCTAACGAATTCTCATTCACTCATGATCTTGCATGTTTGATTTTATGTCAATAGGTCTAATTTTAACGAAAATTAAAAAAGTACCAGTTAAAGAATAAAAAAGTACCAAAAAGATCCCTCTAACAAATTCTTATTCACTCAGGACTTTGCATGTTTAGTTTTATATTTCTAGGTCTAATACTAACGGAAATTAAAAAAGTACCAGTTAAAGATCAAAAAATACCAAAAAGTACCCTTAGAGGTTCTTATCCATTTAGGACATTGCATGTTGAAGTTTATGTTTCTAGGTCCAATATTAACGATAATTAAAAAAATTGTCAGTTGTGGAACCAAAAACCTAAAGTAAGAAATAAAATTTCCCGTATTTCTCCTTTTTGGTACTTTTGTCTCCCCATTGAAGCATAAAAAATTTCAATATTGTACTAGGAGCCCATAATTTAATACGTATATGTCAATGAATAAAAAACAATGTTTTGTAAAAAAGTACCAAAAATAGTAACGGTTCTTACCCCCTAAACGTCCGAATTTCGAAAAAGCACCAAATTTGTATTTGGATTTTTTAGATAAGTTTCAAATGTAATAAGGGTTATATTTCTATGTTTATTAGTTTAAAAGATAGATGGGGTGACAAAAAAGTACCAAAATACAGATTTTACCCGTTTACTCCGTATATCCCCTTTTTGGTACTTTTTTTCTCCCCATTGAAGCATGAAAAATTTCAATATTGTAGTGGGAGCCCATAATTTAATACGTATATGTCAATGAATAAAAAACAATGTTTTGTAAAAAAGTACCAAAAATAGTTACGCTTTTTATCCCTTAAACGTCCGAATTTCGAAAAAGTACCAAATTCGTATTTGGATTTTTTAGATAAGTTTCAAATGTGATATAACCCTTATTTCTATGTTTATGGGTTTAAAAGATAGATGGGGTGACAAAAAAGTACCAAAATACAGGTTTTACCCGTTTACTCCGTTAAAGGGCTGAATTTCCAAAAAGTACCAGACACCTATCCGCTTATTTTTCTAAAGAACAACGATAAGTATTACATTTTTTTGGTATCTCTTTTAGTTTTAGAGATATAAGGTTACCGAATTTACCCGTTTTTGCCCTTTTTTACCCCCTAAAGATTCGAATTTCCAAAAATCCCGTCTTAGTGGATCGATTTGGGGAGAGACCAACCCCTGGTCCAAATTTCAAGTTTTTAGCTTCAGGCGTTTAGGCTGTGCGATGATGAATCAGTCAGTCAGTCAGTCAGTCAGTCAGTAAGTCAGTCAGTCAGTCAGTCAGTAACGTTACAATTTTATATACATAGATAACAAAAATTTAATAAGTACCTGTTGGCAAATAATACAGTACGATAAAAGTACCAAAAAACCACTCTTACAGATTCTCATTCACTTGGGAACATGTTTAATTTTATGTTTGTAGATCCAATATTAACGAAAATAAAAAAGGTACCAGTTAAAAAACGAAAAAGTACCAAGAAGATCCCTCTTATAGGTTCTTGTCCACTCAGGACATTTAATGTTGAATTTTATGATATTAGGTCCAATACTAACGGAACTTCAAATAGTACCAGTTAAAGACCAAAAGGTACCAAGAAGCCCCTCTAACGAATTCTCATTCACTCATGATCTTGCATGTTTGATTTTATGTCAATAGGTCTAATTTTAACGAAAATTAAAAAAGTACCAGTTAAAGAATAAAAAAGTACCAAAAAGATCCCTCTAACAAATTCTTATTCACTCAGGACTTTGCATGTTTAGTTTTATATTTCTAGGTCTAATACTAACGGAAATTAAAAAAGTACCAGTTAAAGATCAAAAAATACCAAAAAGTACCCTTAGAGGTTCTTATCCATTTAGGACATTGCATGTTGAAGTTTATGTTTCTAGGTCCAATATTAACGATAATTAAAAAAATTGTCAGTTGTGGAACCAAAAACCTAAAGTAAGAAATAAAATTTCCCGTATTTCTCCTTTTTGGTACTTTTGTCTCCCCATTGAAGCATAAAAAATTTCAATATTGTACTAGGAGCCCATAATTTAATACGTATATGTCAATGAATAAAAAACAATGTTTTGTAAAAAAGTACCAAAAATAGTAACGGTTCTTACCCCCTAAACGTCCGAATTTCGAAAAAGCACCAAATTTGTATTTGGATTTTTTAGATAAGTTTCAAATGTAATAAGGGTTATATTTCTATGTTTATTAGTTTAAAAGATAGATGGGGTGACAAAAAAGTACCAAAATACAGATTTTACCCGTTTACTCCGTATATCCCCTTTTTGGTACTTCTTTTCTCCCCATTGAAGCATGAAAAATTTCAATATTGTAGTGGGAGCCCATAATTTAATACGTATATGTCAATGAATAAAAAACAATGTTTTGTAAAAAAGTACCAAAAATAGTTACGCTTTTTATCCCTTAAACGTCCGAATTTCGAAAAAGTACCAAATTCGTATTTGGATTTTTTAGATAAGTTTCAAATGTGATATAACCCTTATTTCTATGTTTATGGGTTTAAAAGATAGATGGGGTGACAAAAAAGTACCAAAATACAGGTTTTACCCGTTTACTCCGTTAAAGGGCTGAATTTCCAAAAAGTACCAGACACCTGTCCGCTTATTTTTCTAAAGAACAACGATAAGTATTACATTTTTTTGGTATCTCTTTTAGTTTTAGAGATATAAGGTTACCGAATTTACCCGTTTTTGCCCTTTTTTACCCCCTAAAGATTCGAATTTCCAAAAATCCCGTCTTAGTGGATCGATTTGGGGAGAGACCAACCCCTGGTCCAAATTTCAAGTTTTTAGCTTCAGGCGTTTAGGCTGTGCGATGATGAATCAGTCAGTCAGTCAGTCAGTCAGTCAGTAAGTCAGTCAGTCAGTCAGTCAGTCAGTCAGTAACGTTACAATTTTATATACATAGATAGGTAGATGAAGAAAAATATTTTGAAAAAAATAACACAATTAGGTACGATTTTCACCCCTTTAACGTTCGAATTTCGAAACGCATCAAATTTGTATTTTTTAGATAAGTTACGAATGTGATATATTTTTTATTTTAATGTTTACTAGCATTTAACCCGCTACTTCGTTAGCGCCCCTTTTTCTTATGTGGACATATTTTTACGCCAAAGTTTATGTTTCTAGGTTTAAACCCGCTACTTTGTAATGGGACGATTTGTACCTCTAAATGTTCGTTACTCGAAAATTTTTATTTGTATTTTTTAGATACGTTACGAATGTGATATTTTTTTATTTCAATGTTTATTGGTTTAATAGATAGATGGCGTGTTAAAAAAGTTTAAAGATACAGGTTTACTCCCCAAAAGGGTCTAATTTCAAAAAAGTATCAGACACCTAACCGCTTATTATTTTAATGAACATCAGGTTAGGGAATTTCCCGTTTTAACCTCTTTTACCCTCTAACCATAACAATTTCCAAAACTCCCATCATAGGTAATCGATTTCGCGACAGGCCAACCTCCCGGGCAAATTTGAGCATTTTAGTTGAGGCGTTTAGGTCGTGCGATGATGAATCATGCAGTAACATTACAATTTTATATTATTTAGGTAGATGAAGAAAAATGTTTTGAAAAAAATAACACAATTATGTACGATTTTCACCCCTTAAACGTTCGAATTTCGAAACGCATCAAATTTGTATTTTTTAGATAAGTTACGAATGTGATATATTAATAATTAGTATTGTGGTTATTTTATTGAACTGTTAATGGTTTTTAATCCAAATTTTAGATATTTTAATTAGGCTTAAGTTCATTGAATTTAATTTGCATTAAATTATTTTTATGAAGAAAGGAATTTTTACAACATGGAAGATTAATTAAAATTGTTATTGATAATTTTCATTCTTGACTGACCTGGGATTCGAAGCCAGGCTGTCTGGCGTGTGATTCGAACCCAGGCGGCTGGTTACCCTGACATGTTTCGACCTCAACCACTAGGTCTTCTCAAAGGGATTTGCCGTCTTACACTCGCAGCTATCGAAGACTGCTGACGTCAGTAGTCAAACATCAATCCTTAAACCAAATTGTATTTTAACCTTTGGTAGATCGAAATTTGCTTTTTGAATGATTATCCATTTTTAATTGATCTCACATGTTTTTCCTTACTTCTGTTTTTTTTTTTTTTTTTTTTTTTGTACTTTTGTCAAGAATTCTTCTTGAAGTCCAAAGTACATTTTTTGAAAAAATGTACTTTGGACTTCAAGAAGAATTCTTGACAAAAGTACAAAAAAAAAAAAAAAAAAAAAAAAAAAAAAAAAAAAAAAAAAAAAAAAAAAAAAAAAAAAAAAAAACAGAAGTAAGGAAAAACATGTGAGATCAATTAAAAATGGATAATCATTCAAAAAGCAAATTTCGATCTACCAAAGGTTAAAATACAATTTGGTTTAAGGATTGATGTTTGACTACTGACGTCAGCAGTCTTCGATAGCTGCGAGTGTAAGACGGCAAATCCCTTTGAGAAGACCTAGTGGTTGAGGTCGAAACATGTCAGGGTAACCAGCCGCCTGGGTTCGAATCACACGCCAGACAGCCTGGCTTCGAATCCCAGGTCAGTCAAGAATGAAAATTATCAATAACAATTTTAATTAATCTTCCATGTTGTAAAAATTCCTTTCTTCATAAAAATAATTTAATGCAAATTAAATTCAATGAACTTAAGCCTAATTAAAATATCTAAAATGTGATATATTTTTTATTTTAATGTTTATTGGTTTAAAATATAGATGGTATAGCAAAAAAGTTTTAAAATTCATGTTTTACCCGTTTACTCCTTATTTCAAAAAAGTGCTAAACACCTGTCCGCTTATTTTTAATGAACAATAATAGGTTTACATTTTTTGGTATCTCTTTTAGTTTAGCAGATATGAGGTTAGCGAATTTCCGTTTTCACCGCCTTTTTTTATTGAACCACAATAAGTATTAAATTTTTTTGTATCTCCTTTAGCTTAGCAGATATGAGGTCAGCGTGATCGATTTGGCGAGAGGCCTGCCTCAGGTCCAAATGTCAACTTTTTAGCTTCAGGCGTTTAGGCTGTGCAATGAAAATAAATAGATGAAGAAAAAATATCTTGGAAAAAGTAACAAAATTACGTACGATTTTTACCCCTTAAACGTTCGAATTCAGAAAAAGAACAACATTTTCACTTGGCATATTTTAGATAAGTTACGAATTTTATATAATTTTTATTTCTATGTGCATTGATTTAAACGGTAGATGGGGGACAAAAAAGAACCAAAATTCATGTTTTACACTTTTACTCCCTAAAAGAGCCGAATTTCGAAATAGTACCAGACACCGGTTCTCTTTTTTTTTTAATGGCTAACAATAAAAGCACAAAATAAAGTACAAAAAGTACCAAAAATTGCCTATTACAGATGATCATTCAACGCTTTGCTTGTTTAATTTTATGTTTGTAGCTGCAATACTAACAAAAATTTAATAAGTACCTGTTGGCAAATAATACAGTACGATAAAAGTACCAAAAAACCACTCTTACAGATTCTCATTCACTTGGGAACATGTTTAATTTTATGTTTGTAGATCCAATATTAACGAAAATAAAAAAGGTACCAGTTAAAAAACGAAAAAGTACCAAGAAGATCCCTCTTATAGGTTCTTGTCCACTCAGGACATTTAATGTTGAATTTTATGATATTAGGTCCAATACTAACGGAACTTCAAATAGTACCAGTTAAAGACCAAAAGGTACCAAGAAGCCCCTCTAACGAATTCTCATTCACTCATGATCTTGCATGTTTGATTTTATGTCAATAGGTCTAATTTTAACGAAAATTAAAAAAGTACCAGTTAAAGAATAAAAAAGTACCAAAAAGATCCCTCTAACAAATTCTTATTCACTCAGGACTTTGCATGTTTAGTTTTATATTTCTAGGTCTAATACTAACGGAAATTAAAAAAGTACCAGTTAAAGATCAAAAAATACCAAAAAGTACCCTTAGAGGTTCTTATCCATTTAGGACATTGCATGTTGAAGTTTATGTTTCTAGGTCCAATATTAACGATAATTAAAAAAATTGTCAGTTGTGGAACCAAAAACCTAAAGTAAGAAATAAAATTTCCCGTATTTCTCCTTTTTGGTACTTTTGTCTCCCCATTGAAGCATAAAAAATTTCAATATTGTACTAGGAGCCCATAATTTAATACGTATATGTCAATGAATAAAAAACAATGTTTTGTAAAAAAGTACCAAAAATAGTAACGGTTCTTACCCCCTAAACGTCCGAATTTCGAAAAAGCACCAAATTTGTATTTGGATTTTTTAGATAAGTTTCAAATGTAATAAGGGTTATATTTCTATGTTTATTAGTTTAAAAGATAGATGGGGTGACAAAAAAGTACCAAAATACAGATTTTACCCGTTTACTCCGTATATCCCCTTTTTGGTACTTTTTTTCTCTCCATTGAAGCATGAAAAATTTCAATATTGTAGTGGGAGCCCATAATTTAATACGTATATGTCAATGAATAAAAAAAAATGTTTTGTAAAAAAGTACCAAAAATAGTTACGCTTTTTATCCCTTAAACGTCCGAATTTCGAAAAAGTACCAAATTCGTATTTGGATTTTTTAGATAAGTTTCAAATGTGATATAACCCTTATTTCTATGTTTATGGGTTTAAAAGATAGATGGGGTGACAAAAAAGTACCAAAATACAGGTTTTACCCGTTTACTCCGTTAAAGGGCTGAATTTCCAAAAAGTACCAGACACCTATCCGCTTATTTTTCTAAAGAACAACGATAAGTATTACATTTTTTTGGTATCTCTTTTAGTTTTAGAGATATAAGGTTACCGAATTTACCCGTTTTTGCCCTTTTTTACCCCCTAAAGATTCGAATTTCCAAAAATCCCGTCTTAGTGGATCGATTTGGGGAGAGACCAACCCCTGGTCCAAATTTCAAGTTTTTAGCTTCAGGCGTTTAGGCTGTGCGATGATGAATCAGTCAGTCAGTCAGTCAGTCAGTCAGTAAGTCAGTCAGTCAGTCAGTCAGTAACGTTACAATTTTATATACATAGATAACAAAAATTTAATAAGTACCTGTTGGCAAATAATACAGTACGATAAAAGTACCAAAAAACCACTCTTACAGATTCTCATTCACTTGGGAACATGTTTAATTTTATGTTTGTAGATCCAATATTAACGAAAATAAAAAAGGTACCAGTTAAAAAACGAAAAAGTACCAAGAAGATCCCTCTTATAGGTTCTTGTCCACTCAGGACATTTAATGTTGAATTTTATGATATTAGGTCCAATACTAACGGAACTTCAAATAGTACCAGTTAAAGACCAAAAGGTACCAAGAAGCCCCTCTAACGAATTCTCATTCACTCATGATCTTGCATGTTTGATTTTATGTCAATAGGTCTAATTTTAACGAAAATTAAAAAAGTACCAGTTAAAGAATAAAAAAGTACCAAAAAGATCCCTCTAACAAATTCTTATTCACTCAGGACTTTGCATGTTTAGTTTTATATTTCTAGGTCTAATACTAACGGAAATTAAAAAAGTACCAGTTAAAGATCAAAAAATACCAAAAAGTACCCTTAGAGGTTCTTATCCATTTAGGACATTGCATGTTGAAGTTTATGTTTCTAGGTCCAATATTAACGATAATTAAAAAAATTGTCAGTTGTGGAACCAAAAACCTAAAGTAAGAAATAAAATTTCCCGTATTTCTCCTTTTTGGTACTTTTGTCTCCCCATTGAAGCATAAAAAATTTCAATATTGTACTAGGAGCCCATAATTTAATACGTATATGTCAATGAATAAAAAACAATGTTTTGTAAAAAAGTACCAAAAATAGTAACGGTTCTTACCCCCTAAACGTCCGAATTTCGAAAAAGCACCAAATTTGTATTTGGATTTTTTAGATAAGTTTCAAATGTAATAAGGGTTATATTTCTATGTTTATTAGTTTAAAAGATAGATGGGGTGACAAAAAAGTACCAAAATACAGATTTTACCCGTTTACTCCGTATATCCCCTTTTTGGTACTTCTTTTCTCCCCATTGAAGCATGAAAAATTTCAATATTGTAGTGGGAGCCCATAATTTAATACGTATATGTCAATGAATAAAAAACAATGTTTTGTAAAAAAGTACCAAAAATAGTTACGCTTTTTATCCCTTAAACGTCCGAATTTCGAAAAAGTACCAAATTCGTATTTGGATTTTTTAGATAAGTTTCAAATGTGATATAACCCTTATTTCTATGTTTATGGGTTTAAAAGATAGATGGGGTGACAAAAAAGTACCAAAATACAGGTTTTACCCGTTTACTCCGTTAAAGGGCTGAATTTCCAAAAAGTACCAGACACCTGTCCGCTTATTTTTCTAAAGAACAACGATAAGTATTACATTTTTTTGGTATCTCTTTTAGTTTTAGAGATATAAGGTTACCGAATTTACCCGTTTTTGCCCTTTTTTACCCCCTAAAGATTCGAATTTCCAAAAATCCCGTCTTAGTGGATCGATTTGGGGAGAGACCAACCCCTGGTCCAAATTTCAAGTTTTTAGCTTCAGGCGTTTAGGCTGTGCGATGATGAATCAGTCAGTCAGTCAGTAAGTCAGTCAGTCAGTCAGTCAGTCAGTCAGTAACGTTACAATTTTATATACATAGATAGGTAGATGAAGAAAAATATTTTGAAAAAAATAACACAATTAGGTACGATTTTCACCCCTTTAACGTTCGAATTTCGAAACGCATCAAATTTGTATTTTTTAGATAAGTTACGAATGTGATATATTTTTTATTTTAATGTTTATTGGTTTAAAATATAGATGGTATAGCAAAAAAGTTTTAAAATTCATGTTTTACCCGTTTACTCCTTATTTCTAAAAAGTGCTAAACACCTGTCCGCTTATTTATAATGAACAATAATAGGTTTAAATTTTTTTGTATCCCTTTTAGTTTAGCAGATATGAGGTTAGCGAATTTTCGTTTTCACCGCCTTTTTTTTATTGAACCACAATAAGTATTAAATTTTTTTGTATCTCCTTTAGCTTAGCAGATATGAGGTCAGCGTGATCGATTTGGCGAGAGGCCTGCCTCAGGTCCAAATGTCAACTTTTTAGCTTCAGGCGTTTAGGCTGTGCAATGAAAATAAATAGATGAAGAAAAAATATCTTGGGAAAAGTAACAAAATTACGTACGATTTTTACCCCTTAAACGTTCGAATTCAGAAAAAGAACAACATTTTCACTTGGCATATTTTAGATAAGTTACGAATTTTATATAATTTTTATTTGTATGTGCATTGATTTAAACGGTAGATGGGGGACAAAAAAGAACCAAAATTCAGGTTTTACACTTTTACTCCCTAAAAGAGCCGAATTTCGAAATAGTACCAGACACCTGTTCTCTTTTTTATTTAATGACTAACAATAAAAGCACAAAATAAAGTACAAAAAAGTACCAAAAATTGCCTCTTACAGATGCTCATTGAACGCTTTGCTTGTTTAATTTTATGTTTGTAGCTGCAATACTAACAAAAATTTAATAAGTAACTGTTGGCAAATAATACAGTACGAAAAAGTACCAAAAAACCACTCTTACAGATTCTCATTCACTTGGGAACTTGCATGTTTAATTTTATGTTTATAGGTCCAATTTTAACGGAAAATTCAAAAAGTAACAGGTAAATAACAAAAAGTACCAAAACGCCACTCTTACAGATTCTCATTCACTCAGGACATTGCATTTTTAATTTTATGTTTGTAGATCCAATATTAACGAAAATGAAAAAGGTACCAGTTAAAAAACGAAAAAGTATCAAGAAGATCCCTCTTATAGGTTCTTGTCCACTCAGGACATTTAATGAATTTTATGATTTTAGGTCCAATACTAACGGAACTTCAAATAGTACCAGTTAAAGACCAAAAGGTACCAAGAAGCCCCTCTAACGAATTCTCATTCACTCAGGACCTTGCATGTTTGATTTTATGTCAATAGGTCTAATTTTAACGAAAATTAAAAAAGTACCAGTTAAAGAATGAAAAAGTACCAAAAAGATCCCTCTAACAAATTCTTATTCACTCAGGACTTTGCATGTTTAGTTTTATATTTCTAGGTCTAATACTAACGGAAATTAAAAAAGTACCAGTTAAAGATCAAAAAAATACCAAAAAGTACCCTCAGAGGTTCTTATCCATTTAGGACATTGCATGTTGAAGTTTATGTTTCTAGGTCCAATATTAACGATAATTAAAAAAATTTTCAGTTTTGGAACCAAAACCTAAAGTAAGAAATTAAATTTCCCGTATTTCCCCTTTTTGGTACTTTTTCTCCCCATTGAAGCATAAAAATGTAGTAGGAGCCCATAATTTAATACGAATATGTTAATGAATAAAAAAAAATGTTTTGTAAAAAAGTACCAAAAATAGTAACGGTTTTTACCCCCTAAACGTCCGAATTTCGAAAAAGTACCAAATTTGTATTTGGATTTTTTAGTTAAGTTTCAAATGTAATAAGGGTTATATTTCTATGTTTATTAGTTTAAAAGATAGATGGGGTGACAAAAAAGTACCAAAATACAGATTTTACCCGTTTACTCCGTATATCCCCTTTTTGGTACTTTTTTTCTCCCCATTGAAGCATGAACAATTTCAATATTGTAGTGGGAGCCCATAATTTAATACGTTTATGTCAATAAATAAAAAAAAATGTTTTATAAAAAGAAGTACCAAAAATAGTTACGCTTTTTACCCCTTAAACGTCCGAATTTCGAAAAAGTACTAAATTCGTATTTGGATTTTTTAGATAAGTTTCAAATGTGATATAACCCTTATTTCTATGTTTATGGGTTTAAAAGATAGATGGGGTGACAAAAAAGTACCAAAATACAGGTTTTACCCGTTTACTCCGTTAAAGGGCTGAATTTCCAAAAAGTACCAGACACCTGTCCGCTTATTTTTCTAAAGAACAACTATAAGTATTACATTTTTTTTTGTATCTCTTTTAGTTTTAGAGATATAAGGTTACCGAATTTACCCGTTTTTGCCCTTTTTTCCCCCCTAAACATTCGAATTTCCAAAAATCCCGTCTTAGTGGATCGATTTGGGGAGAGACCAACCCCTGGTCCAAATTTCAAGTTTTTAGCTTCAGGCGTTTAGGCTGTGCGATGATGAATCAGTCAGTCAGTCAGTCAGTCAGTCAGTCAGTCAGTCAGTCAGTCAGTCAGTCAGTCAGTCAGTAACGTTACAATTTTATATATATAGATTGGTTTAAAATATAGATGGTATAGCAAAAAAGTTTTAAAATTCATGTTTTACCCGTTTACTCCTTATTTCAAAAAAGTGCTAAACACCTGTCCGCTTATTTATAATGAACAATAATAGGTTTAAATTTTTTTGTATCCCTTTTAGTTTAGCAGATATGAGGTTAGCGAATTTTCGTTTTCACCGCCTTTTTTTTATTGAACCACAATAAGTATTAAATTTTTTTGTATCTCCTTTAGCTTAGCAGATATGAGGTCAGCGTGATCGATTTGGCGAGAGGCCTGCCTCAGGTCCAAATGTCAACTTTTTAGCTTCAGGCGTTTAGGCTGTGCAATGAAAATAAATAGATGAAGAAAAAATATCTTGGGAAAAGTAACAAAATTACGTACGATTTTTACCCCTTAAACGTTCGAATTCAGAAAATGAACAACATTTTCACTTGGCATATTTTAGATAAGTTACGAATTTTATATAATTTTTATTTGTATGTGCATTGATTTAAACGGTAGATGTGGGACAAAAAAGAACCAAAATTCAGGTTTTACACTTTTACTCCCTAAAAGAGCCGAATTTCGAAATAGTACCAGACACCTGTTCTCTTTTTTATTTAATGACTAACAATAAAAGCACAAAATAAAGTACAAAAAAGTACCAAAAATTGCCTCTTACAGATGCTCATTGAACGCTTTGCTTGTTTAATTTTATGTTTGTAGCTGCAATACTAACAAAAATTTAATAAGTAACTGTTGGCAAATAATACAGTACGAAAAAGTACCAAAAAACCACTCTTACAGATTCTCATTCACTTGGGAACTTGCATGTTTAATTTTATGTTTATAGGTCCAATTTTAACGGAAAATTCAAAAAGTAACAGGTAAATAACAAAAAGTACCAAAATGCCACTCTTACAGATTCTCATTCACTCAGGACATTGCATTTTTAATTTTATGTTTGTAGATCCAATATTAACGAAAATGAAAAAGGTACCAGTTAAAAAACGAAAAAGTATCAAGAAGATCCCTCTTATAGGTTCTTGTCCACTCAGGACATTTAATGAATTTTATGATTTTAGGTCCAATACTAACGGAACTTCAAATAGTACCAGTTAAAGACCAAAAGGTACCAAGAAGCCCCTCTAACGAATTCTCATTCACTCAGGACCTTGCATGTTTGATTTTATGTCAATAGGTCTAATTTTAACGAAAATTAAAAAAGTACCAGTTAAAGAATGAAAAAGTACCAAAAAGATCCCTCTAACAAATTCTTATTCACTCAGGACTTTGCATGTTTAGTTTTATATTTCTAGGTCTAATACTAACGGAAATTAAAAAAGTACCAGTTAAAGATCAAAAAATACCAAAAAGTACCCTTAGAGGTTCTTATCCATTTAGGACATTGCATGTTGAAGTTTATGTTTCTAGGTCCAATATTAACGATAATTAAAAAAATTTTCAGTTTTGGAACCAAAACCTAAAGTAAGAAATTAAATTTCCCGTATTTCCCCTTTTTGGTACTTTTTCTCCCCATTGAAGCATAAAAATGTAGTAGGAGCCCATAATTTAATACGAATATGTTAATGAATAAAAAAAAATGTTTTGTAAAAAAGTACCAAAAATAGTAACGGTTTTTACCCCCTAAACGTCCGAATTTCGAAAAAGTACCAAATTTGTATTTGGATTTTTTAGATAAGTTTCAAATGTAATAAGGGTTATATTTCTATGTTTATTAGTTTAAAAGATAGATGGGGTGACAAAAAAGTACCAAAATACAGATTTTACCCGTTTACTCCGTATATCCCCTTTTTGGTACTTTTTTTCTCCCCATTGAAGCATGAACAATTTCAATATTGTAGTGGGAGCCCATAATTTAATACGTTTATGTCAATAAATAAAAAAAAATGTTTTATAAAAAGAAGTACCAAAAATAGTTACGCTTTTTACCCCTTAAACGTCCGAATTTCGAAAAAGTACTAAATTCGTATTTGGATTTTTTAGATAAGTTTCAAATGTGATATAACCCTTATTTCTATGTTTATGGGTTTAAAAGATAGATGGGGTGACAAAAAAGTACCAAAATACAGGTTTTACCCGTTTACTCCGTTAAAGGGCTGAATTTCCAAAAAGTACCAGACACCTGTCCGCTTATTTTTCTAAAGAACAACTATAAGTATTACATTTTTTTTGTATCTCTTTTAGTTTTAGAGATATAAGGTTACCGAATTTACCCGTTTTTGCCCTTTTTCCCCCCTAAACATTCGAATTTCCAAAAATCCCGTCTTAGTGGATCGATTTGGGGAGAGACCAACCCCTGGTCCAAATTTCAAGTTTTTAGCTTCAGGCGTTTAGGCTGTGCGATGATGAATCAGTCAGTCAGTCAGTCAGTCAGTCAGTCAGTCAGTCAGTCAGTCAGTCAGTCAGTCAGTCAGTCAGTCAGTAACGTTACAATTTTATATATATAGATAATAGGTACTTGAAATATTAAATATAGTTTTATTTTTTGTAATATTAACCCCTAATTTCACTAAGTTCAGTTATAGTTTACTACCAGTTATAACTGTCAAAAACATATTTTTAGTTAGTGTTAACTGAACTTGGTGAAATGGGCCGTAAATAAATCAAGGACAGATAGGATCAACAGAAATTTTTTTTAAAATTGAGTTAAATAATCATTAATATATCGGTATACTTTAAAGGGGGAAGGACCAATATTCTCACACTTTTTCCAACAATTTTAACTCCATTTAATAACTGAGACACATGGGGGTCTCTGCAGTTAACACCTCTTTTAATGGTGTTACAAACATCACCAAAAATGCATTATACACTCCATTACCCAGCTAGCAATTCTTTCACTACAGCAGCTCGTCATTGCCAAAACCAGCTACCAAACTATTTTCATAGTATGAGTCTATAAAATTAAAGTCCATACTGTAATTTTGTTTTTCCGTGATTGCTGAGCGTCCTTGAACTGTTACTAATGTTTATGAATTGATGTTTGATAAATTTAATATTTGTTTAAAAAAAATTTTGACGTAAACGCCAACCTTACACAAACAAAATTTTCTTTTTTTGTTGTAATGCTGTATTTATTGCCGTAGTGCTGCCACCTACTTATTCCACCATGAGTAATACTAGATATATTTTTAGGGTACCCAAATAGTAAAAAGCCGAAAAAATGAGAAATAACAAGATTAAAAGCCGAAAAAAGAACACTTAAGTTGGAGCTTATGAAAGCAAATAAAGCTGTAAACTCAATGAAATCAATTTTCACTAATGACCAAATATGAAAATTAAAGTCGCCAGGAAGGATTTAATGCATGATGCTTGCACGCATCACGTGCGTACTAACACCTCTTCAAGAGAGGGTTTGTGGTACCTCATATCAGTACGTTACAGCGCTGTTGCCAAGAGATTGACATAACTGAAGACTTTCTGTCAATATCAGTTGACTTAATAAAACAATCGCTAGATATGCCTCTGTATGAAAAAATATGTGCACTAGCCTTTGATGAAAAAAAGTAAGTATGACTCAAATCGCGATTTTGTGAGAAAACCGTGAAATTCGTGCAAGTTATAATGGCACGCGGACTAAAAAAGTAGAATAGTGCCTGTTCCTAAGGTAAAATCACATAACAGCTGTTCTGATTTTCGTCCCATCAGTATTCTGTCAGTTTGTTCCAAAATTTTGGAAATAATTATCAGGAATCAGATGTTATCTTATTTAAATAGTTCCAGTAGTATCAATCCATATCAGTCGGGGTTTAGAAAAGGCCATAGTACTACTGGTGTTTTATTAGATATCACCGAATCTATTAGGGATAATATGGACAAGGATCGAATTAGTATTTTAGTTTTTCTTGATTATTGTAAAGCATTCGATTCCATAAGTCATTCTTCTTTAGTTGATAAACGCTCAACCGTATTTCGATTTAACTTAAGTGCTTGTAAGCTTATTTACTCTTTTTTATCTGGACGCACGCAGTATATTCAGGTTAAACAAGAGACCTCTTGTACGATTTCGAAAAGTCGTGGAGTACCGCAAGGTTCTATTTTAGGCCCATTATTTTTCCTATTGTTTGTGAACGATTTGTTTAATGAATTAGATGTATTAAGAAGCTACACCTATGCACATGATATACAGCTTTTTGCGAGCTTTGATTTATTATCCTTACCAACCATGGAAAGACATATCAATTATGAACTTCAAAAATTATTTGATTGGTCAACTCGCAATTTTCTAAAATTAAATTCATCAAAATGCAAACTTATGGTGTTTTCTAAACATAATATTAACATGAATATAGTGCTTGATAACGAATTGTTAGAAGTTGTTCCTCATTATAAGACACTAAGTATTATTTTGGATGATAAATTAACTTTTGACCTGCATATAAACTCTGTAATATCACGTATCTCCTGGACATTGCGTAAATTGTATAATGTTGCTTTCTATTTGCCCTTTTCAGTAAAGCGTCGTATTGCCTTATCTCTATGCCTGCCATTATTAATTTATGGTATTGAGATTTATTCAGGTACCTATGTCACGAATATGAGGAGATTAAAAGTATGTTTTAATAGAGTTATACGGTACATATATGGACTTCATATTACCGACCATGTCTCGCATTACTATGAGGGGCTTTTGGAATGTAGTTTTTTTCAATACGTTCGTTTGAGACAAATTATTTTCTTTTATAAAGTTATTAAATATGGTAAACCAGGCTACCTATTAAACAAATTCAGTTTCTCATTATCTAATAGAACACACTCTTTAATTTGTCCTTAGTAATGGATAGATCGTTCTGTGTTAATATAGCTCGTTTGTGGAACAATATAATACCCTATCAGGAGAGGAGATTTTCTAATACGGTGCCAGCATTTAAATGCATATTTTTTGGCAAATTTGGGAGAAGCTATTGATAATGGATTTGTTGTGTTTGATTAATCCTAAACTATTGCCTCTCATAATTAATTTAATAATTTAATTTTCTGTCAGCTGTTCTTGACTTATTTTTCTTGATTTTTCATAGAGTCCATTTCAAGTGTGTGCAGATTTTAGGTTTTCCCCTATAGATAATAAGTAGTATTAATTTTTAATTTTTTTTTTTTATAATTACCGAAAATCATATTGTATTGTTGTCTAGCCAATTAGGCTCTATGGGCTTGCGGCGTCTTTTAATTCAATAAAAAAAAAAAAAATCTTAGAAACAACCATTTCAGAGCTTAAGAATGCTGGATTTCCGGTGTTGGCGGTGTGTGGTATGGGCTCTTATAACCGTAAGTTCTGGAGTTAAGTGAGTTCAATGACATGTAAATTTTATTCTGCACCAAAAATTACAATTATGATACACCATAAAACAGAGCACAGAGGGATGAAAAAACTGACGTAAGAAAAATACCCAAGTCATTTGCGAGGGCAGTTTTCGAAGAAAGTGAAGGAAAGCGGTTTTGTATTAGTGAACACACATTTCGTGATCAAAGCAAAAATAACAAAACACAAACCACGATAAATAAAAATATTAGTTGAACCAACGTTTTGTTTTGTGCAAAAAATAAAAATTATTTAGTAATATTAAAATCGGTAACCTTATATCTCCAAAACTAAAAGATATACAAAAATGTAATACCTATCGTTGTTCTTTTGAAAATTAAGCGGACAGGTATCTGGTACTTTTTAAAAATTCAGCCCTTTTACGGAGTAAACGGGTAAAACCTGTACTTTGGTACTTTTCTGTCACTCCATTTATCTTTTAAACCAATAAACATAGAAATAATCGTTATATCACATTTGAAACTTATCTAAAAAATACAAATACGAATTTGGTACTTTTTTGAAATTCGGGCGTTTAAGGGGTAAAAAAACCGTAACTATTTTTGGTACTTTTTTTACAAAACATTTTTCTTTATTCATTGACATATACGTTTTAAATTATGAGCTCCCACTACAATATAAATTTCAATATGCTTCAATAGGGAGAAAAAGTACATAAAGGGGAAATTTATTTTCTTACATTAGCATTGGCCTCGAAAGTTCCATCTTTTGATAGAATAAATTCACAAAATCGTTTTGAAATTCTGGAGGATGAATCTTCTGAAGCACCTAACGTCATAAAAACGTCAAAGCCACCCCCGATATATCTTAGAGAGCAAAACTCAAGTGAGCTAATAAAAAGTTTAATCTCGGTGATAGGTGAAAATTCGTTTTACGTAGCTGTAATCAAGCGTGGTAATATAAACGAAACAAAAATACAGGTTATTCACGAGAATGATTTTTGTAAAATAATTAATAAGTTTGAAGCACTTAAAAAAAGCTTCTATACATACCAACTGAAAAGCAGCAAAGGTCTTCAGGTTGTGATAAAGGGCATTGACTCATGCGTGGACCCATACAAAATAAAAACATTTTTAGAAGAAAAGGGCTTCAAAATAAAAAACATTAAAAATAGGGAAAACAAATCCCCAACCACTTTTTCGGGTAGAGTTAGAGCCCGGCGATGTTAAGCAAAAAAAAAATTAATCGTATCCCATTTACAGTTTAAAATACATCCTGTACAGAAAAATTACGTCGTATGTGGAGAATTACATGGTACCGTCCAGTGCGATAAGTCCAAAAATGACCCTAATGTAAACAAATGTAGAAACTGTGGTGGTAATCACACTGCCAACTATAGAGGATGCCCGGTATATTCGATTGTCAAGCGTTCTGTTGGACAGAAACTTAATCCCCCTCAAACGCAGGCAACTAATCAAGGTACGGCGTCCAGATACCTCAGCCAAATAATAACAGAACCTCGTACGCTAATGTATTAAAATCTAATCCTATGCCACTGCAAGGTGTTTTAGCAAATAATGACGAAATTCCCATTTCTAATTTAACTCGGCTAGAAAAAACTATGGAAACATTAGTGCAAACATATTATATATAAGTTTTTGTTAAGCTAATTTGGCCTAATGTATTAATGTAAATAAAAAACCTTTTTTACATGTTTCTCCCAACGTTTCGACAATTATTTGATGACATCTTCAGGGGTTGTAATTACTAAGTAGTTTTTCACATTAAATTATACATTGAATGTTACACAGCTTACATAAAACATTTAACATTGTCGTGTGTGGTACGGTGGTGGTTTATGGTATTACGAATGCAATACCAAAACATAACAAAAGCGAGTGTTGCCAGAGGGGAAGCGGCGCTGATATGCTCGCGGTTGCCGGGCTTGGAGCTCGCCGGATGGGGGTGGTTCTTGCTACCCTTCTCGACATACATGCCCACACACACACACAGAAAAATCATATCAGCAATTTTTTTAGGATAATAAAAAAAGGAAAGGGGCACCGAGTAGGTTACTTCTGTCTCCCTGCTAAACTACATAGCGAACAATTTGGCTGGCTGGTGTTGCGCCAGCGGTTACCCTCCCGCTCGGGATGGATGATCCCGCCAAAAAATCCAGGTTTAAGGATGTCCCAAACGTTGCCTGCAAATCCTTATCTTCCCTACTTACCGCCTATTGTTGTAATTATTCACTCATGTTTTAATGATAAAGCTTTACCAAATTCATTTTAAATTTACACAATCCATACTTTATTTCATTACTAAAAACTGCATTAAAATTAAGTACAATAACTACTTATTTTGTCAAAAACAAAAAAAGAAAAATGATATTCACGTTCTAAAATTTAACTTCAACTTATTAAATTTTTAATGTTATTTTAATTAGATTTAATTTTACTTTAATTTCCAATTCAAGTTATTAAATTATTAATGTTATTTTTAATTTAATTTTAAATTTTATTTTGTAATTGGTATTCAAAGTATTAAGTATTTGACTTCATTCTTAGTTTAAATTTCAATTTATTAAAGGCTAATTTTATTTTTAATTTAAACTCCAATTAATAAATTTTAACTTTAAAGTCAAGCCAGAAAATTTTTGTTTTATTTCAATCTAAATTAAATTTTATTTTAAATTTTTAATTTTATTTTAGTTTAAATTATTAAATCTTTAACTTCACAAAACTTCTTTTAATTTTAAGCTTTTGCCTTACGCTGAACTTTACGATTTAGTTTCTACACTAGTTTCCTTATACAATTTCGAATTTCCTTCAATAAATAATTTCTCTACAGGAAATGGTTGAGTTTTTATTTCCTTTATTCTTTTTTCCAGCACAGATCTTCCTCACGATTCCCTTCTCACTATTACGCAATAAATTTAGACGGGCCAACTTCTATCGATTTTTATTTATGCAGGCACAGGTGGAAAGCACAAAGCAGGGGTGGAAGTGGTTTTCCTGTCCGTCCGTATTGTGTCCAGGGGTCCGCGTAATTCCCAGTATTAACAACACATTTAATCTTAAAGATTCCTTTTTCCTTTATTTATTAATTTCTTTTTTTTTCCTTTGTTTTAAGGGAAACTACACCTAATTACCGGATAACTCAACAATCTCCGTTTTAATTAATCCTAGTTGGCGAGAGCTCTCCCTAACTGGTCGCGCACGCGTGGTTTCACAATAACTTTCCCCGCGGAATGCAAATGACACCAACGAATATTTACCCGGAATTCCAATGTAATTTACCTTTGCTTTTTTTTATATCTTTCTTTTTTCTTATTTTGTCTTTATTTGGTTATTAAATAGAAAAAAAAGGAACTGTCGTACGTCTTACCAGTACGGGTTTGCAGTTAAGTACCGGTCAGAAAACCTCAAATACCAACGCACCCCAGGAGTGGTGGTGCTGCTCCGCTTCTCCCTCGTTGGATGGAATTGGCGATGGTGTGGCTCGGCTGTGTATTGCAACTATGTCTTGATTAATTTCAAAAGGTTTAATTTACTTCTTCAATGAATTTACTTAAAAAATAACAAAATAAAAATTTTACACTTTAATTTCTGCAGACTTTCTTCTTTCGCCGACCACAAACTCCACCTTTCACCAGAACCGCAAAATCACAAAAGAGAGCTGACATTTTGGCTTTCTCCGGCCACGAAACCTCGGGACGCCAATATGGCTCCCTGGTCACCGTTCGGGATTCAGCCTTTTCATCTTACGTGTAAATTTTTTTCCCCTAGCCTTTGTTTTTGTTTACCTCCATCATTTTGCTTCCAGCTGTCAGCACAAAAAAATATAAATAGAAAAAAAATCCCTTTTGGCGTTGCCAACCTCTAAGACGATCACAGGGTGCACACGACAACATATAATTAAATTAAACACACAACTTAAATTAATATCACAGCTTATCTTTTCTATTTTATTGACAGTTAACAATTTTACTAACACAATGGGTAACATAATGCAAGAAATGTTAAGAATGCAATCTATGTTATTGCAAGCTGTACTAAACAAGCCATGAACTGTTTAAAAATTTGCTTTTGGAACGCAAACGGCATCCGCCAACACAAAAATGAACTATAATACTTCCTTAAAAATAAACAAATTGATATAATGATGGTTTCTGAAACTCATCTGACCTCAAGAAATACGTTTAAAATCAATGGTTATATATTATATGATACCAAGGACCCTCGAGGTAGAGCTTGTGGAGGTTCTGCCATTTTGATAAAAAACCAAGTAAAACACTAATTAATGTGTGATCATCGTGAAGATTATCTCCAAGCAATGAACATTTGCGTTGAGGAATTAAATCGAAACCTAGTAATTTTATCATTATACTCCCCACCTAGATTTCCAATATCAGAAAGCCAATATAATAAATATTTCAAGTCATTAGGACCCTGCTTCCTGGCTGCTGGCGATTGCAACGCTAAACACACTTTCTGGGGGTCACGACTTATTACACCTAAGGGTCGTGTCTTGTATAACACAATTTGAAAAATGGATCTAAATGTGGTCGCGAGCGGACAACCAACATATTGGCCTACTGATCAGCAAAAAGTTCCAGATGTCATAGATTTTGGAGTGGTTAAAAACATCCCCGCAGACACGATTTATGTTGAAGCTTCCTTAGGATTATCTTCTGATCACACACCTACAATTCTTACTATAACAAACCCTAATAGAATTGTAGCTCCGCCTGGTTACTTAGTGACGTCGGCAACACAAATAAATTGGTTAAAATATTAAAAATATCTCAGTACCCATTGCACTGAAAATATTCCGTTTAGTACACGGAGAATGTTAATCTATCTATTGTTATTTTTGACAGTTATCTAAAACTAGGTGTTCAAGATTCTATTATAACCCTCAAAAAAACCAAAAATAGTTAAATATATTCTGCAGATGTTGAGCGTCTCTTGAGTGAAAAAAGGAGAGCTCGAAGAGAATGGCAATTGCATAGAAAAAAAATATTGTTCCGCCCTCTTCATCGATGTTTCTCAAGCTTTTGATAAAGTCTGGCATGAAGGCTTATTACATAAATTGAAGTTAAACTTACCAGTAAACACACACAAGCTGTTAGAAAGCTACTTAGTCGGTCGAAGGTTTATTATTAAAGAATGTGATTTTATAAGTTCTCCTCAGCCAATTGACGCTGGAGTCCCTCAGGGAAGCATCATGCGCCCACTGTTATACCTTATATATACCTCAGACATGCCAACAAACAACCACAACCTTACTTCAACATTTGCTGATGATACAGCTTTTTTAAGCGTACACGAAAACTGTCATGAAGCATCCCGTTACTTGCAGGATCATATATTTGAACTGGAAAAGTGGTTAAAACAATGGAGGATAAAGGTCAATGAGCAAAAATGCTCATTCACCTTGCGTCAGGAGTCATGTCCCCATATTAAAATCAATAATCAATTAGTGCCCCAGCAATCGCATGTAAAATATCTCGGTATTCATCTAGATCGGTGTTAAACATGGAAATGCCATATAGAAGCAAAACTAACACAAATGAAACTAAAAGCAATTCAAATTTATTGGCTTATTGGAAGAAATTCTGTTCTTAGCATCGACTGCAAACTTCTACTTTACAACTCTATATTAAAGCCAATCTGGTGCCACGGTATTCAGCTATGGGGCACTGCCTCGGCCTCAAATATCGACAAAATTCAAAGGCGCCAAAATAAACTTCTTCGAATAATCACAGTCGCTCCCTGGTATGTTAAAAACTCTAATATTCACAAGGATCTCAATGTGCCATTAGTAAAAACTATTATTACGAAGTACGCAGCAAAATATTTAAAAAGGCTTGGGTCGCACCCAAATCCACTAGCTCGAAATATTTTAAATGACAGTGGCCACTCTAGATTAAGGAGAAGAGATTCTGCAGGACTCATCCGACGAGAATACCGCTAAATATCTACATATGTGAACAGAAACTGTGAGCAGAAAAATTTTCGTCTAGTATTGACAGGACAAAAATAAAGTATTAGTATAAGATTTGATTAATTATTGTTAGTTCATATTTAATATATGAAGATTCAATAAATAAATAATGAAAGAAAAAAAAAATTTATAAATATTATCATATTTAAAAGTTAGCGTAAGTCGCCATCTCGCAATTCGAGAAACAAGATCTCTTTTTGTGAAAGCAGTTCTTATAGATGAACAATCTGTGACTACTTTAAACTCTATCCCTAGAAAATATACCAGAAAACGTTTTAAAGCATCAACTTCCGCTAATGTTTCTAACTCATAAGAATGATATCGCTGCTCCTATTTTGTTGTTGTGTGGTTAAAGTATGCGACTGGTCTTAAAGTTTTATCACATTGTTTTTGTAATAAGACAGCCCCAAGACCCCATTTTCACGCATCTGTATATAACTCAGTATGCACTTTTCTATCATACAAAACTAACACAGGACATGTAGTAAGTTTCCTTTTCAATTCACCAAAGGCTTTAATTTGCTGCTCCCCCCATTTTAAATGTATTTCCTTCTATAATAAATTCTGAATAGGCCTGGCTATTAAAGCATAGCGTTCTACAAATTTCCTAAAATAACTTGTTAGTCCCAAAAACTGACGAACCTCATGAATATTCCGAGGACTTGGGAAATTATTAACCGAATCATTCTTTTCTTTTCCGGGTTTCACGCCTGCATCTATTTCAAATCCTAAGTACTGTAGTTTACTTTGCAAGAAAAAACATTTTTTCAATTTTAGTGTTGCAACATTTTGCATAAATCTTCTTAAAATTATCCCTAAATTCTGAAAACCTTGATCAATAATGTCTGATGGAATTTAAATGTCGTCCATATAAACCATAGCAGTTGTAAATCTCAAATTTCCAAGCATTTTATTCATGCTTTGTTGAAAAATAGCTAGAGCACTAAACCAAATTGCATTCTTAAAAATTCATAGTGCGCATTAGGAGTTATAAATGCAGTCTTTTGGACTGACCTCTTATCTAGTGAGATTTGATAATACCCACTTGCGCAACCTAAACTAGAAAAATATCTGCAACCTCTCAATCTATTAATTTCATTATCCATTCTTGGCATTGAAAACGCTTCTTTTGCTGTTTTCCGATTCAGAGCTCTGAAATCAATGCACATCCTATATTCCCCTGTTTTCTTTTAAACCAAAATAATAGCTGTTTTCAAATTATCACGAACGATTTCTCTTTCCGATATGGTTTATATGAAACCGGAGTTTTATCATTTAACTTTATTATCATTTGTACATCCTTTATATTTCCTAATTCTGACATATCCTGAGCGAAGCAGCTCCTGTATTTATTAATCAAACAACATAATCGTTCTATATGAGTATCATCTAAATGTGTTGCCTGAGAAACAACTTCACTTTTTAGCACCGGTTGCAAAGTACTAGATTTTACAGTACAATTCGAGTATCCGGATTCCTCATTTAAACGGCAAGGGTATTCGAAACCCCGTTTTCAAACATAAATCACGACAAATTTTCTATGAAAATCAATCCTAAACTACCAACTACACATCTAGAAATTCTGTGCTCGTTTTTCGGCTTACTTACAAAAATTTCATCCAGATAAAAACATGAATCGGAGATTTCATCATCATTTTTTCAACTATAATTTTTATATCAATATATAAAAAGATCTAGGCTTAAATTCTGGAATACAATCAATTTTAAAAGTGCCATTGCTTCCAAAATGTACTTGTCGTTTCTTGCTCAAAGTCTTCACCAAACTTTCCAATGCATTAATGCGTGTGATCAATTCAGTTTCATCCACAATTATTTGAGAGTGTACTTCATGGCCATCCGAGGGAAGGACTCGATTTTGGGAACTTTCACGCAGTTCATAATGTTCTATTTTCTAATTTTTTATTTTTATCCCACCGCTGCTTTAAAAGCTTCAATCAAAATCCAAAGTGAATTGGTTTAATGTCTTTCAATCAATAATTTTTTTTTTATATTTTAATGTTTTTTTTCTAATATGTATTTAGGAAATGTTTCTTTGATCATTTTTAAAATATTATCAGTACAGTGCTTACGACCTGGTACTTTTTTAATTTTCGTTAAAATTAGACTAATGAACATAAAATTAAACATGCATGGTCCTGAGTGAATAAGAATCTGTAAAAGGGCTTGATGGTACTTTTTTGTTCCCTAAGTGGTACTTTTTGAATTTCCGGTAGTATTGGACCTATAAACATAGAATTCAACATTCAATGTCCTGAGTGGATAAGAATCTATAAGAGGGAAATGTGTGGTACTTTTTTGTTCTTTAACTGGTACTTTTTGAATTTCCGTAAGTATTGGCCCTAGAACCATACAATTGAACATTTAAGGACCTGAGTAAATGAGAATCTGTTAGAGGGATCTTTTTGGTACTTTTTTGTTTAATAACTGGTACCTTTTTTAATTTTCGTAAATATTGGATCTACAAACATAAAATTAAGAATGCAATGCCCTGAGTGAATAAGAATCTGTAAGAGGGGGTTTTTGGTACTTTTTTGTACTTTACCTGCTGCTTCTTGAATTTTCGTAAAAATTGGACCTAGAAACGTAAAATTAAACATGTAAGTTCCCAAGTGAATGAGAATCTGTAAGAGTGATTTTCATACTTTATAGTTTTTCAACACGTATTTTTTGAATTTTCGTCAGTATTGCACCTACAAACATAAAATTAAACAAGCAATGCGTTGAGTAAATTAGCATCTGTGAGAGGCGCTTTTTGGTACTTTTTTGTGCTTCACCTGGAAGTTTTTGATTTGACGTGTACTTTTTTTAATTAGAATGGTACTTTTTTAATTTAATACTTATTGTTGTTCATTACATTAAAAAGCGAACAGGTGTCTGGTACTATTTTGAAATTCGGCCCTTTAAGGGAGTGAGGGGTAAACACTGTATTCTGAATCTTTTTTGTCCCCCATCTGTCTTTTAAATCAATATATACATAGAATTAAAAATTATTTAACATTCGTAACTTATCTCAAAAATGCAAATGCAAATTTGGTACTTTTAGAAATTCGAACGTTTTAGGGGTGAAAATCGTACCTAATTTAATTACTTCTTCCAAGAGATTTTTGCTCCATCTATTTATTTTTCATCTCACAGCCTAAACGTCTGAAGCTAAAAAGTTGATATTTGAAACGAAGGCTGGCCTCTCGCCAAATCGATCACGCTTACCGCATATCTCCTTATCTAAAAGAGATACAAAAAATGTAGTACTTATTTTTGTTCAATAGCAAAAAAAAAAGAGGTAAAAATGGGAAATTCGATAGCCTAGCAATTTTTTGAAGTAAAAAGTAAACGGGTAAAACCTGTATTTTAAATTTTTTTTTGTCACGCCATCTATCTTTTAAACCAATAAACAAAGACATAAAAATTATATCACATTCGTAATTCATCTAAAAATACAAATTTGTTACCTTTTCGAAATTCGATCCTTAAAGGGGTGGAAATCGTACCTAATTTTGTTATTTTTTTTTTTTAAATTTTTCTTCATCCATCAATCTATATATATAAAATTGTAACGTTACTGACTGACTGACTGACTGACTGACTGACTGACTGACTGACTGACTGACTGATTCATCATCGCACAGCCTAAACGCCTGAAGCTAAAAACTTGAAATTTGGACCAGGGGTTGGTCTCTCCCCAAATCGATCCACTAAGACGGGATTTTTGGAAATTCGAATGTTTAGGGGGAAAAAAAGGGCAAAAACGGGTAAATTCGGTAACCTTATATCTCTAAAACTAAAAGAGATACAAAAAAAATGTAATACTTATAGTTGTTCTTTAGAAAAATAAGCGGACAGGTGTCTGGTACTTTTTGGAAATTCAGCCCTTTAACGGAGTAAACGGGTAAAACCTGTATTTTGGTACTTTTTTGTCACCCCATCTATCTTTTAAACCCATAAACATAGAAATAAGGGTTATATCACATTTGAAACTTATCTAAAAAATCCAAATACGAATTTAGTACTTTTTCGAAATTCGGACGTTTAAGGGGTAAAAAGCGTAACTATTTTTGGTACTTCGTTTTATAAAACATTTTTTTTTATTTATTGACATAAACGTATTAAATTATGGGCTCCCACTACAATATTGAAATTGTTCATGCTTCAATGGGGAGAAAAAAAGTACCAAAAAGGGGATATACGGAGTAAACGGGTAAAATCTGTATTTTGGTACTTTTTTGTCACCCCATCTATCTTTTAAACTAATAAACATAGAAATATAACCCTTATTACATTTGAAACTTATCTAAAAAATCCAAATACAAATTTGGTACTTTTTCGAAATTCGGACGTTTAGGGGGTAAAAACCGTTACTATTTTTGGTACTTTTTTACAAAACATTTTTTTTTATTCATTAACATATTCGTATTAAATTATGGGCTCCTACTACATTTTTATGCTTCAATGGGGAGAAAAAGTACCAAAAAGGGGAAATACGGGAAATTTAATTTCTTACTTTAGGTTTTGGTTCCAAAACTGAAAATTTTTTTAATTATCGTTAATATTGGACCTAGAAACATAAACTTCAACATGCAATGTCCTAAATGGATAAGAACCTCTGAGGGTACTTTTTTGTATTTTTTTGATCTTTAACTGGTACTTTTTTAATTTCCGTTAGTATTAGACCTAGAAATATAAAACTAAACATGCAAAGTCCTGAGTGAATAAGAATTTGTTAGAGGGATCTTTTTGGTACTTTTTCATTCTTTAACTGGTACTTTTTTAATTTTCGTTAAAATTAGACCTATTGACATAAAATCAAACATGCAAGGTCCTGAGTGAATGAGAATTCGTTAGAGGGGCTTCTTGGTACCTTTTGGTCTTTAACTGGTACTATTTGAAGTTCCGTTAGTATTGGACCTAAAATCATAAAATTCATTAAATGTCCTGAGTGGACAAGAACCTATAAGAGGGATCTTCTTGATACTTTTTCGTTTTTTAACTGGTACCTTTTTCATTTTCGTTAATATTGGATCTACAAACATAAAATTAAAAATGCAATGTCCTGAGTGAATGAGAATCTGTAAGAGTGGCGTTTTGGTACTTTTTGTTATTTACCTGTTACTTTTTGAATTTTCCGTTAAAATTGGACCTATAAACATAAAATTAAACATGCAAGTTCCCAAGTGAATGAGAATCTGTAAGAGTGGTTTTTTGGTACTTTTTCGTACTGTATTATTTGCCAACAGTTACTTATTAAATTTTTGTTAGTATTGCAGCTACAAACATAAAATTAAACAAGCAAAGCGTTCAATGAGCATCTGTAAGAGGCAATTTTTGGTACTTTTTTGTACTTTATTTTGTGCTTTTATTGTTAGTCATTAAATAAAAAAGAGAACAGGTGTCTGGTACTATTTCGAAATTCGGCTCTTTTAGGGAGTAAAAGTGTAAAACCTGAATTTTGGTTCTTTTTTGTCCCCCATCTACCGTTTAAATCAATGCACATACAAATAAAAATTATATAAAATTCGTAACTTATCTAAAATATGCCAAGTGAAAATGTTGTTCGTTTTCTGAATTCGAACGTTTAAGGGGTAAAAATCGTACGTAATTTTGTTACTTTTCCCAAGATATTTTTTCTTCATCTATTTATTTTCATTGCACAGCCTAAACGCCTGAAGCTAAAAAGTTGACATTTGGACCTGAGGCAGGCCTCTCGCCAAATCGATCACGCTGACCTCATATCTGCTAAGCTAAAGGAGATACAAAAAAATTTAATACTTATTGTGGTTCAATAAAAAAAAGGCGGTGAAAACGAAAATTCGCTAACCTCATATCTGCTAAACTAAAAGGGATACAAAAAAATTTAAACCTATTATTGTTCATTATAAATAAGCGGACAGGTGTTTAGCACTTTTTTGAAATAAGGAGTAAACGGGTAAAACATGAATTTTAAAACTTTTTTGCTATACCATCTATATTTTAAACCAATAAACATTAAAATAAAAAATATATCACATTCGTAACTTATCTAAAAAATACAAATTTGATGCGTTTCGAAATTCGAACGTTAAAGGGGTGAAAATCGTACCTAATTGTGTTATTTTTTTCAAAATATTTTTCTTCATCTACCTAGCTATGTATATAAAATTGTAACGTTACTGACTGACTGACTGACTGACTGACTGACTTACTGACTGACTGACTGACTGACTGATTCATCATCGCACAGCCTAAACGCCTGAAGCTAAAAACTTGAAATTTGGACCAGGGGTTGGTCTCTCCCCAAATCGATCCACTAAGACGGGATTTTTGGAAATTCGAATCTTTAGGGGGTAAAAAAGGGCAAAAACGGGTAAATTCGGTAACCTTATATCTCTAAAACTAAAAGAGATACCAAAAAAATGTAATACTTATCGTTGTTCTTTAGAAAAATAAGCGGACAGGTGTCTGGTACTTTTTGGAAATTCAGCCCTTTAACGGAGTAAACGGGTAAAACCTGTATTTTGGTACTTTTTTGTCACCCCATCTATCTTTTAAACCCATAAACATAGAAATAAGGGTTATATCACATTTGAAACTTATCTAAAAAATCCAAATACGAATTTGGTACTTTTTCGAAATTCGGACGTTTAAGGGGTAAAAAGCGTAACTATTTTTGGTACTTTTTTTATAAAACATTTTTTTTTATTTATTGAAAAAAACGTATTAAATTATGGGCTCCCACTACAATATTGAAATTTTTCATGCTTCAATGGGGAGAAAAGAAGTACCAAAAAGGGGATATACGGAGTAAACGGGTAAAATCTGTATTTTGGTACTTTTTTGTCACCCCATCTATCTTTTAAACTAATAAACATAGAAATATAACCCTTATTACATTTGAAACTTATCTAAAAAATCCAAATACAAATTTGGTACTTTTTCGAAATTCGGACGTTTAGGGGGTAAGAACCGTTACTATTTTTGGTAATTTTTTACAAAACATTGTTTTTTATTCATTGACATATACGTATTAAATTATGGGCTCCTAGTACAATATTGAAATTTTTTATGCTTCAATGGGGAGACAAAAGTACCAAAAAGGAGAAATACGGGAAATTTTATTTCTTACTTTAGGTTTTTGGTTCCACAACTGACAATTTTTTTAATTATCGTTAATATTGGACCTAGAAACATAAACTTCAACATGCAATGTCCTAAATGGATAAGAACCTCTAAGGGTACTTTTTGGTATTTTTTGATCTTTAACTGGTACTTTTTTAATTTCCGTTAGTATTAGACCTAGAAATATAAAACTAAACATGCAAAGTCCTGAGTGAATAAGAATTTGTTAGAGGGATCTTTTTGGTACTTTTTTATTCTTTAACTGGTACTTTTTTAATTTTCGTTAAAATTAGACCTATTGACATAAAATCAAACATGCAAGATCATGAGTGAATGAGAATTCGTTAGAGGGGCTTCTTGGTACCTTTTGGTCTTTAACTGGTACTATTTGAAGTTCCGTTAGTATTGGACCTAATATCATAAAATTCAACATTAAATGTCCTGAGTGGACAAGAACCTATAAGAGGGATCTTCTTGGTACTTTTTCGTTTTTTAACTGGTACCTTTTTTATTTTCGTTAATATTGGATCTACAAACATAAAATTAAACATGTTCCCAAGTGAATGAGAATCTGTAAGAGTGGTTTTTTGGTACTTTTATCGTACTGTATTATTTGCCAACAGGTACTTATTAAATTTTTGTTAGTATTGCAGCTACAAACATAAAATTAAACAAGCAAAGCGTTGAATGATCATCTGCAATAGGCAATTTTTGGTACTTTTTGTACTTTATTTTGTGCTTTTATTGTTAGCCATTAAATAAAAAAGAGAACCGGTGTCTGGTACTATTTCGAAATTCGGCTCTTTTAGGGAGTAAAAGTGTAAAACATGAATTTTGGTTCTTTTTTGTCCCCCATCTACCGTTTAAATCAATGCACATAGAAATAAAAATTATATAAAATTCGTAACTTATCTAAAATATGCCAAGTGAAAATGTTGTTCTTTTTCTGAATTCGAACGTTTAAGGGGTAAAAATCGTACGTAATTTTGTTACTTTTTCCAAGATATTTTTTCTTCATCTATTTATTTTCATTGCACAGCCTAAACGCCTGAAGCTAAAAAGTTGACATTTGGACCTGAGGCAGGCCTCTCGCCAAATCGATCACGCTGACCTCATATCTGCTAAGCTAAAGGAGATACAAAAAAATTTAATACTTATTGTGGTTCAATAATAAAAGGGGGTGAAAACGGAAATTCGCTAACCTCATATCTGCTAAACTAAAAGAGATACCAAAAAATGTAAACCTATTATTGTTCATTAAAAATAAGCGGACAGGTGTTTAGCACTTTTTTGAAATAAGGAGTAAACGGGTAAAACATGAATTTTAAAACTTTTTTGCTATACCATCTATATTTTAAACCAATAAACATTAAAATAAAAAATATATCACATTCGTAACTTATCTAAAAAATACAAATTTGATGCGTTTCGAAATTCGAACGTTTAAGGGGTGAAAATCGTACATAATTGTGTTATTTTTTTCAAAACATTTTTCTTCATCTACCTAAATAATATAAAATTGTAATGTTACTGCATGATTCATCATCGCACGACCTAAACGCCTCAACTAAAATGCTCAAATTTGCCCGGGAGGTTGGCCTGTCGCGAAATCGATTACCTATGATGGGAGTTTTGGAAATTGTTATGGTTAGAGGGTAAAAGAGGTTAAAACGGGAAATTCCCTAACCTGATGTTCATTAAAATAATAAGCGGTTAGGTGTCTGGTACTTTTTTGAAATTAGACCCTTTTGGGGAGTAAACCTGTATTTTTAAACTTTTTTAACACGCCATCTATCTATTAAACCAATAAACATTGAAATAAAAAAATATCACATTCGTAACGTATCTAAAAAATACAAATAAAAATTTTCGAGTAACGAACATTTAGAGGTACAAATCGTCCCATTACAAAGTAGCGGGTTTAAACCTAGAAACATAAACTTTGGCGTAAAAATATGTCCACATAAGAAAAAGGGGCGCTAACGAAGTAGCGGGTTAAATGCTAGTATAATATAAAATTGTAACGTTACTGACTGCTTTATCATCACTAATCCTAAACTCCAGAAGCTAAAAAGTTGACATTTGGACCGGAGGCTGGGCTCTCTCCAAATCGATCCCGCTAACCTCATGTATCCTAAGCTAAAAATAATACAAAAAAAAATTTAATACTTATTGTTGTTCAATATAAAATAAGCGTACAGGTGCCTTGTACTTTTTTAAATTCGGCCTTTTTGGAGTGTACGCGGGTAAAACCTGTATTTTAAAAATTGTTGCCGTCTATCTTTTAACCCAATAAACATTGAAATAAAAAATGTATCACATTCGTAACTTATCTAAAAAATACAAATACAAATATGATGCCTTTCGAAATTCGAACGTTTAAGGGGTGAAAATAGTACATAATTTTGTTACTTTTTTTCAAATCATTTTTCTTAATCTATATATAATATAAAATTGTAACGTTGCTGACCGATTTATCATCGCACGTCAACACGCCTGAAGCTAAAATGTTGAAATTTGCCCGGGAGGTTCTCTAGGATTAGATTTTTGAACATTTTTATGTTTCATGTTCATTAAAAAAAAGCGGATATGTTTCTGGTAATTTTTTGAAATTCGGCCCTTTTGGGGAGTAAACGGGTAAAACCTGTATTTTAAAACTTTTTTGCCGCGCCATCTATCTTTTAAACCAATAAACATTGAAAATATCACATTCGCAACGTATCTAAAAAATAAAAATTTGGTAAATTTGCGAAATTCGAAGGTTTAAAAGGTAAAAAACGTACTTATTACAAAGGAGCGGGTTAAATGCTAGCATTAAAACAAGTTAAAACCTAGAAACATAAACTTTGGCGTAAAAATGTGTCCACGAAAGAAAAGGAGACGCTAACGAAGTAGCGGGTTAAATGCTAGTATAATATAAAATTAAAAAAAAGCGCAGAGAAGAAAATAAGTTATTAAAATTTTCAAATTAAAAAACAATTTCAATTAATATATTTACTTCACATATTTCAATGTAGCCCCTTTTTAAACGAGTTTGCGATGCATATAAGCTGCGTATTATTTAGAATTTTGTTCCAAAGACAAGTGGAATAAATAAAACATTGGCGTTCTGACAAAGAGCTTCGAAATTGTTGCTGAATTATTTTCTTTTCACGACGCGATCTTGCAAATTGAATAACTTTCAACAGTACTCCATGTCGCTACTGTATGGAGTGCAATAAAGGGGTAGTTTGGAAACTACTTCATGCCACTACTGTATGAAAGACTAAGAACAAATTTACGATAAAGCTTTTTATTTTTGTTTATTAAAAATAAAATAATAATAAAAACAAAAAACAATCCACTTCTCACCCATAAAATTTTAAAAAAGCATTAAAAAAGTTTAATTTTCTGATGCAGCGCAGTGATGCATTTACGAACGTGCCCAAGATAATGTTGTGCCTTAGAAAAACTGGTGTTGATAGCTGATCGTAGAGAAGAGCCTTTTATTTGTAGTAGACAAACACTAGACCTATTAAACTTTCTGATGTACTATGAAAGTGTGTTGGAGATATAGTATTAACAGGAAACAGATTCAATATACGCATTAGTTCAATTAGATGATTTCCATCTAATAAATTGTTATTAAAGTCACCAATAATGATGATGTCATCATATGTTTAAAGGCGAAAATAAAAATATGAAAATAGTAAAAAATATAAAAGGTATGTAATTTTAAGTAAAAAGGTATGGATAAAAAATGTTAATATCTCAAATGGGTAGTTATAAATTGAGTTAGCGGCAAATATACATATGTATATGGGGGATTTCATGTCAAGTGACCCAACTTTTGAAATCGATGTCTTCCGATTTGAATGAAATTTGCACCAATATAAGACTAGCCTTATTGGATAGTAGTTTAGACACAAATTTTCAACAAGATCGGTCAAAAAGTTTCTGAGGTAGAGGGGGTCAAAATTTGACATTTTGGCCAAACCGGTGTTCTTTCTTATCCATGTAACTTATTATCTATTGGTGTTAGCAAAATTTGTCCCAAACAAATTAGATAGCTATTTCTTCAAGGTTTTTAAAAAAAAAATTTTGTATTTTTTAAAATTTCTTTTTTTTTAAATTTAAAACTTATTTTTTATTTTTTTTTTAAAACGGTATTTTCTTTTTTTTTTTTTTTTTGTTGCTCAAAAGAAAGCTTATGTATTTTCCTTTTAGGTAGTTTTGGTCGCTTAGTGGGATGAAAGTGGGATATGTATAAAAAAAAAAAACTTTTTGACCGATCTTAATTGAAGACGTGTGTGGTTGCGAAAAAAAAACTGTTGCTCTATTATGAACACCAAGTGAAAATGTTGCTGCCATTGTGAACGAAGCTTTAATAGTTGAACTACCTAAGCAACTTCGTAACTGCCATTCTACCCTTGCGCTTAGTTAATTTTATACTATATTTTTTTTTTTGTGATTACATCTATGTATTTTTTGTATGTAGAGAAGAAAACGGGGTGGAAAAAGATACACGACGACGAATCGATAGGTATTTTATTCGTTATTGTTTTGTTTTTTGGCTTTTAAATGGATGTTATTCTTAATGTTGTCAACTTTTGTGCTGATGAAAAATCGCCGTTTTTTACAAAAACTGTTTTGTATAGAAAGACCTTGAAATATAACTACCCACAAAAAATTAATAGGTAAAATAACCTAACAGAAATTTTGCTCGCTTTTTTTTTTAAAACGGAGAAGAAATATATAAAAGAATGAAAAATATTTTGGAATAAAGAGTGCTGTTTTGGGGCAAACAACTCTGTTAAAAAATTATTGCTTCTTTTTCTACGTCTTTACTCTGCTAAGTTTTCACTAAAAAATTTGACAAATATCCATTATGCCTGCCAAATATTAAAAATGTTTAATATTTCTGCAAATATTGCTTCGAATGTTTGTCCAAACAGCAAACACGCCAATTAACACCCAAAATATTTGTACAAACGTTAAATTTGGACATGTTTGCCAAGCTATTTCTGTGGTTTATTATGCTCTAAAGAAAACCACCGTATCATGGTTGACTTTTAAGCTTTAAAGATGTTTATCGGTATAGGCTTTTCGGCGTGCTTCTTCTTTTTCTTATAAACCAAGTCATCTACTCCAAATTCTTCGTCCATATTATCTAAGCATATTTTTTGAAATTATGAAATGTTTATTTATGCATCTCTTTTTTTTATACACGTAGTTTGTTTTACGAGCCCTATAAATTCGTACACTGACCATTTTGGTTCGATGCGATATTATGGAAGAAATATTTTCTAATTATACTGACTACACCAGAAAGTAAATATTTTTCTTAAAGACAATTTTATTGTATTTAAATATACATTGAAAAAGTAAGATATAAAAAAAAATTATTTTAAAAATATAAACTAAAAAGAAAGTCCATTACTTTCAATTAAAATAAACTGACCACTATTAATTCATACAGTCACATATTTGCTTACTTAGAACTGTGGTACATCTCCCTTGCTTTTTAAAACGGAGTCGACTCGCTTTGACATGGTACTTATTAATTTTTGACAATCTTCAGGGGTCATTAAGTCCCAGATTTCTTGAATTTTGGATCTTAGCCCGTGAAGAGTCCGTTGAGGATCATTGCGAAGCTTTCTTTTCATAAGAGCCCACAGATTTTCTATTGGATTGAGGTCTGGACTAGATGATGGCCCATCAATAACCGCTATACCAGTTTTTAGTTTTTTTAGCTGTATGTCAGTCGGCTAACTTTGGTACCAATGGTGTCAGATTGTAAGCTTCTGTGCTTTTAATAATCTCATTTTTTCTAGCATCACTAACACAAACATCAAACTTCGATTCGTCACTAAAAATAATGCTGTCCCATTGCCTTTGTACCCAAGAACGTCTCTCTTTACACTATAACAAACATTTTTGCCTTTGAAGTGCGGTAAACAATGGCTTTTTCTTAGCCTTAAAAAAGTTTATAATATTCTAAACTGATTTCGATAAGCCGAGTAAATTTTTAACTTACTTTATAAAAAATATACCCTATACTTTTCATTTGCTGGCGGGTCCATTCACGTTTTACGGGCTTTCCAATAGCATCAGACCACTTCAAAGCTATGTCGACGATTTTGCCTAATAATATTTGCTAAAGCTCTTTTATATCGAAGCGTTACTTTTGAGGTTATGCTTCTTTTTGAAAAATCATTGCAGTAGTTTCCACTAATTTCGTATTTTTAACAATGCTTTGTATTGTTGATCTTGGGAGTTTAAGATCTGTCGATATTTGCCCATATGTCTTTCCCGATTTAAATATTTCAATTATTAAGATTCGAATTTCTTCACAAATAGGTTAAACGCGTGCCATTTTTCAGAAATAATAAAAATTAAAATAAAAGAGAGTAAAAAAAGTTCTCTTTTTTGATCCCTTGCATTATTTTCCTCTTTTTGTAACGGTATATTATCAATTTTTGTTTACATTTTGATTTTTTTTGTCATCTTGCGCCTAGTTTATACACTGTACGAATTAATAGTGGTCAAATTAATTTCAGTGAACAATAATCGATTTTTTAGTTTATGCATTTTAACTTTATAAAAAAATTTAAAGGAAGCAAAGCAACTATTCAGAAAAGTACAATCGTGTAAGTATAGTTTACTTGAAAAAATGTAAATGCAAATGTGAAAAGAGTTTTGAACACAAATGTAGTAGAACACAAGTGCAGTTATTTACAAGGTGGTCGCAAAAACAGTTATTACTTTGCCTTTTGTTGTTGTATTGTTGTGATATTGAGGCCACATTGCTTAGTTAATTCAATGAAAACTTAAGTGGAATTTGTACCACATCGGTGAATTTAGTTATATATAAGTGCTTAGTAAAGAAGAGAATTTTGTATTTAAAACGATTTTAAACATAAATGTGTTTTAATATCAATCCTGAAAATTGGTCATTACCCCCGTTTTCACAACTTACCAACAGCTAAATATTGGATCTTATCGGCTGTATAAAAGGTGTTCCATTATTAAAGCTTAACTTTAACCTAACAAATAGGACAAAACTTCCTTTCACTTATCCCTCACTTAAGGTTAAAGCTAAGTTGTAATAATATAACCTTTTTAACAGCCAATAAAATACTACATATAGCTATGGGTAAGTCGTGAACACGGGCTTTAAAGTATACTTCGTTTATGGATTATGGGCCAATGCTGTTGTGTAGTATTATCACCACCGGATACATGAATTACAGTGTTGTCAACTCGGTGTGTTTCGCACAGTTTTCGTGCTTTTTTAAATTTTCGTCGCGAGCTCGGTGCGTTTTTTTTTAATTTCAGTTGTTTTTTTTTATTTTTGGTGGTCAAACAAGACACAATAAGTTCATTAAATTCTTTGTAAACTAGTTTTTATTATTTGTTTGCTTACATTTATCAACTTATCATAGTGACCACATTTCAACAAAAAAAAAAAAAAAAAAAAAATATTGACAAAAATTTTTTATAAACAATTTTTTATATTAAATTTATGTAACGGTCCATACTGCAATAGGCCCTATCTCTTGGGAGACCATCGCTACCTATTCTTCCGACCGTGCTCAGGGCAATGGGGTTGTGTTCTTGTCTCCCTTAAGACTGGTTGAAAACCGCTACCCTTAAGACTGGTTGAAAACCGCTAAAAATTTAATTTAAAAGGTAGATGAAAGTAACCTATGTTAACTGTTGGAAAATGAAAAATAAATTTAAAAGAAAATGCGTTTCGGTTTATTTTCTTTATAATAAGCCTTTGAGTTCTTTAAATTGCAAATAAAATAAATACACACTCTTTTTCAACTTATCGAACTTTATTGAAATTAATATTAGGAGTTATTTCTTTTTCATAAGCAACATTACTATATTCAACATTTTTTATTTTTCGAATTTATTCTATGAGTTAAAATACATAACTGAAATTAATTGAAATTAACTGTAATGTTTACAAAATTTATCCACTGTTGTTAGAAACGAACTAAACCGTTTAAGGTCTCAAATCAAACTAAACGAACATTTATGAGTCAGCCTGTATTTATAGCTCACAAACATTTCTAGTCGCTTCCAGAACTTTCTGTTCGAATTATTTTTAAATAACTTGTATACATCTAAATCTAGAGTATAGCTTTAGGCGTTCCATTACTAGAAAATTCTGTACAATGGAGTTCATAACAATTTTAAACAAACACGTCATAAAAGTATAATTAATAAGATAACTTATAACTAAAACTATAAATAATAATTAGATGAGTCTAATTCGGTAACAGTATAATTTACAATATAATTTATAGCTAAAACTGTAAATAATTCTTAGATTAATCTAATTTCGTAACAATCTTCATTACCTTATATGGACCATCCCAATGCTTCTGCAGCTTTGGTGACAATCCTCTCTTCCGATGTGGACTTAAAATAAAACCAGCTGTCCTTCTTCAAAGGACGAATTACGGCTTTCATCTTTTCATTTGATGAATTAACACCGTCTTAACTCGCTTTGCCTCTCTTGAGAAGAGTCATTACTATATACCGGTACGGATAGTTAACCAAAGTGTACTGCTGAAGCGTTGTTCTACTTTCTCAAATTGGACCCCTGACTGCAACGTACTGTTGGTATTTTGGTATCCAATCAATCACGGCTTGCTTGCAACCGACTCTTTAAGTTCTTTACGGGTTTCGTTACGCTAAGATGTCCACCACCCGCACCGTCGCGGAATTTCTTCACAACTTCGCATGCTTTAGGAGACGGTACTACAATAGAGTCTTAGCCAGTTGGACATCAGTGCTTTCCCATGTACGTCTAAGGCAACTATTCGCCATCTAAATCAAAAGACTTTTCCACTGTACCCAATACGCTTTCATCACTGGATCCTCCAATGAGTCGGGTTTCTTCCTTCTTTCTTGGCCTTTATAATTTTTGCCAATATGGGGTTATTTTCTTGTGCGATTGACCAATCTTTGATGGTTTTCTCATGCAATAAGCGAACCTTATTGAAGCTTTCCTTACTTTCGGACTCAATACAGTGTTTGACCTTGAGTTTATTAGAACGACTTGAAGCGAGTACATAGCTTTACCACGTTTTTCAATTTCTTATGATAACTAGCTAGCTAACGTGAGCTGGGCTTCCATTCCCAACATCAAGGGGTATTTTAAGATCAAACCAATTCATAATCTTGTTTAATTTTTTTTATTTATTTATTTAAATATTACTTCGTCCAGAATTTCAGCCAAAATAAATTCATCAAAACCGGTAATTTGTTCAATTCTTGCTTTGCCATAAACAATGACAGACTCCAGTAGCTGTTCCCAAGTTTACCCCGTCTAGTGGTTCGACAGCTGCCCTTATCAAATTAGCTCTTAAGTTACCCACAGACGATGCAACATTTGTCGAAACATGGGCATGTTTCATTAAGTGTTGCTACGTGTGTGGGGATGTTTCTGGTTGAATTTCTTGTTACCTTTTTGGTTTCTCAAATATAAAATTTTTTTGATACACAATGTTTCATTGGTTGTGGCGATGTTGACTTTTTTCTTTCTCATTTTGTTGAGAGCAAGTTGCTCTTGCAACTCTCGGAGAAAAAAAATATCGAAAAATGGCAACAATTGCAAATTGTGAGAATTGGAAAACAATTATAATTGAACATAAATTTTTTTCCAAATTTAAGGGACATAAAACATGATAAAAACAAAATAAAAAAAAACTTTTTGTTTTGTAATAGCATATTCATAAAACACGTTATACTAATGTTTCGTTTGTAGTGTCATCGTCTGTGGTAAAAACTGAGACATAAGTAGTAACACGTGTTTCGACAAATGTTGTATCGTCTGTGAATACCTTTATAATGGAATGTCCTTCACTAGTCTCGATAGTCAAAATGCTTTTTTTTACCATTGATATAGCCACAAGTCGTAATATTTCCTTTGCTCGTTTTTACCACTAAATTGGTCGTGGGACCTTAAGATGTGGAAGTTTTCGCTGCCTTCGCAATGCTAGCTATTCTCAGCCTTAACGGCGATTCTTATGATTCCTGGTGATAAGCTCGCTCGTTGTTTCTTGACGGTGAAGAAGATCTTGATCGTTTTCTTGGCGTTTTGCAGTTTCGTTGAACATGGCCAATCTTGCCGCAGTTATAGCTGGAGTCCAAACCACCCGTTTCTGCCTCCATGCATCGCATGTTTTTCATACCTTGCGTTTTACGTATCTAATCAAACGAACATTGTTACACTTTTTTTTCATATTTCCTTTATGTTTTTGGTTAAATGTTTTTGATAGACTGGTACCAGCCGAACTGGGTGTCGTTCTATGAATTCGACGACGAGGCCACTAAGTATAAATTCGCCTTGGCTAGGACGAACGACGAAATTCGCCCAACACGACGAAATTCGCCCAACACGACTAAAGCTGCGTACTGACGGTATTCAGATCATACAATTTTGTAAGCAGTCGTTGCCAATAGAAATATTTTTCTGACAATGGTGCCATTGTCAGATGATTTAATTTTACACGTCTGCCAAATACAAATGAGCTTACAATATTCACACAGTAGAAAGACCATTTTATTAAATTTTAATGCAATTTAAGCAGCTCTGTTTACCAATATTGTAAGATCTGACCACCGTCTGTACGAAGCTTTACAGCTTTTATAGTTGTATGCTGTTTGTGCAAAGAGAGAGAAAAAGTGTGACCATATGAACAAAATAATACTTAAAAAATAAATCGTTAACAAAATCACAACTAAAAATCATTTTTACAATTATTTTGTATATTTATATTAAATGCTATCTATTGCAAAGTCGTTGTCTGTTGCAAAGTATGACACATTTTGGCCGACGATATGATTGTGTGTATTTTCATAATTAGTCGTTCACGAATTAGTCGTTCGTTCCAGTTGTGTCCCTAGCAGTATGCATTTCATAGTAATGAATTTGTCTTGTTGTAAAGTCGTTAAATTGGAATAAAAAGTTAATAAATTGTCAACACTGCAATTAACGGAAGCGTCAAATGTAGTCGTAAACAAAGCGATTTTTTGCGTCGACAAAGAAAATTTGTAAATAGTTGTTAAATTATTAAAATGTCCAGTAATTTCACTGAAGAACAGCGTAATCTTTTAATAGACCTTATTAAAGAAAGACGTATTGTTTATGATGTGAATGATCCAAACTATAAAAATATTTCGTACAAAAGAAGAGTTTGGAAAGATATAGCAAGACTTTGCAAAACCCAAGGTAAGACAATTTATCTTATATTTTTTGAATACTTCACATATTTTGTCATTACAACGAAGAAACAACGTGTAAAATTGTTTGGAAATCTATGCGTGACCAGTATCAACGCTATATGAGAGCACCCATAAATAAAAGAAAACAATTTCGTTTCCTGTCAAAGTTATCATTTTTGGAAGGATTCACCAAGTAAGTATAGTACAGTAGAAAAATCTGATTCAAAGTAAATAGGTATGTATATATGTATGTATGTGCATAAGGAAACCATTACATTTTGTGTGCCGATGTGTTATATTAAACAATATTTGTTTCTTGTTTAATGTTCTATTACAAACAGAATGCAATAATAACACTATGCTAAATGAAAAAACAGACAAGCCGGGCACATAATCCAGTGGTGCCCGCGGTTTTTAAGATTGGCTCTGGTTTTTGAGATATACCGTTATTTCGAAAATGGAGGAGGTTGCTCAACATATATTCGCATAACTCAAAAACGGTTTAGTTTATTGAAATTACTAAAACGAAATTCCGCAATAAAATTTCATTTAAGAAAAATAAAACTTTTTCTAATATGAGTAGTCGTTATTGAAACATAATTTTATTTTTGAAAAAAAAAATAATTTTTTTATAAAAATTTCGAAATTTTTGTTTTTTAAAAATTCATAAAAAATGCAGCTAGGCTTCTAATCTAATGCAGACACATAAAAAACGAAGCTGCAAACAAAACAAGCCATAAATGATTAAAATCTGTTAGCAACTTTTGATTTTATTCACAAAAGTCGACAAATTTTAATTAATTTAAGAATTTCATAAAACTCAATATTTGTATGGGAGCCCCCCTAAGAAGTGTAGATAAGGGGCAAGTATGTCTCGGGAAAATGTTAAGGACAAAAAACTAATTGAGGTCGGTCACACATTATAAACCACTAGGGGCGACTTCTGGGAATTTATGGGACTTTTTCTTCGATATATATATGAAGAATATAATTTATATGGAGCATTTCATAGGATTTTTTTTAATTATTAAATTCTTTATTCAACATTATGTATATATGAAGTGGCTCATTCTTGCAAAAAAATTATTTTCAATGACATTTTGACGTAAAATTTTTTAAATGCGGTTTTTGTGCCATTTACAATACAAAACAAAAGAACAAATATTCAAATTTATGCTATTCCAAAGAAATATGCATGCATTATTACCACACTTTCACTTTGCTGTAGGAATTTTGGAAAATCCACAGTTACCGATTAAAAAATTCTTAGAATTAAGAAATAAAGTCATAAATGCTTACATCTTTGTATTTTATTGTGCTTACAAAACCACACAAATCGGTCTTTTATTGTGCAGTCAAAACCACACTAATCGGTCTTGTAAAAAACTATTGTTATACCTAGAACTGGTAGAAATATTAATCGTCCTGGCTTTGTTTTTTTTTACAAAACATGGTCATGAAGGTCTCGACAGGTACTTTGATTAAAACAATTACAGTATCAATAAGAGTTCCTCAACCCCTTCACTGTCATATGGAAAGTGCTTGCGAAAGTGATTAGTGAATAAATATCTAAGATGGAGGCGTGTAAAAAGTTTAATTACTTTTGTTATGTGTGTGGGAAATATAAAAATATGCCAAGTCGCCGTAAAATCACTATTGAAACAAGTACCTTGTAGGAATCATATTTTTCTTTAAGTGTTATATATGGTAAGAGTTGGACACCATCAATAGTGTGTACACACTGCATTTACCATTTAAAAAAGTGGGGGAAAAATGGAGACGCCATGCAATTTGGTATTCCAATGATTTGGAGAGATCCAATAGTTCATGTTGAAGATGTGTGTTATGCGTGCATAAATTATACAGGGGGTATAAACAGAAGAAAAATTACTTATATATCTCATACTGAAACAGCATATGCTCGACCATAAGCTTGAGGTTGCATTGAATGCTATTGGCCAGCTCGATATCATTCAATCACCAGCCTAGTCTGATGAACATGGCGAGAGATTTCACCAAGTAATAGCCACGCTCGAACGCTGGTATAGCGCCAAACAACTCGATTCGCTATTAGGGGATATTTGTTGGAATCTGCAGAAGCAAGAAGAATAAATTTCTAAATAAAAACCTTAACTTTAACTAATTAACAACAAAAATAAATGTTTTAAAATTTTTAAGTTTGGTTATTATAAAAAATAAAAAAATTTCATCTTTTCTGAAAAATCAAAAGTTGTAGACAGACTTTAATCACTTATAGCTTATTTTGTTTGGAACTTTGTTTTTTATACGCGTAGAACCCAAGCCTTAAATTTTGAACCTGCAGCGCCTGAGATACCCCTAGACGGGCCAAATGTATGACCAGCGCAACTTTATTTTTCATTCCCATCATTTGTTTCTAAGGCCTAGGATTCACTCCTAGGGGGATAAAATGTATGACCGACCTCCAATGTTTTTTGTTCTTAACATTTTCTTAAAACATAGTTGCCATATATCTCCACCCCTTAGGGGGTTTAATGAAATTCTTAAATTTGGCCCCTGCAGCGCCTAGGATGCCCCTAGATGGGTCAAATGTATGACCAACCCCACTTTATTTTTCATCTCAATCATTTATTTCTAACATACCCACTAAAGACCTAAACGAGTGCACCATAAAGTATTGTCAAAACAGATACACCAGATATGTACCTGTTACTATTGATATCAATGAGAGAATGAGTGTAACTGATATTGTATGGTTTTGCTTTTGCCCACTCACCATATCCTAAAAACCAAAACAGTTGCTTATGGTATTAGATTGAGTTTATCATAACCTTTTTTTTTGCTCACAAAAATCTGTTGTCACCATGGTATTTTAACAATATCTGTTGTTATCTGTTGTATTTTCAAATATTGTTGGAGAGTTGATGCAAATAACAGAGCTTATAAAAATTTATATACGATCTCAACCAGGGGTGCCAGATGGTTTTGGTAAGAAATCTGCATATCATCAAAAACAAATCGGAAATTTAATTTAAAAAAATCGACACAATAAAACATATCGCTCATTTCGTGCAAGACCGTCACAACTCAAAATTTGAAACTTTACAGGAGAGCCTTTTTAAGATTCCAACCTATTATTTCTCACCTTCTCTTTCACTTAAATAGAGTTATAAAATCAAATGTTTCTTTTTTGCTACAAAGAAAACCACATGTACAAGAGGAATGCCAAACACAAACTGAAATGTGACCTTGTAGATGTTAATTGCTGAAGTTTGTTACGAGAGGTCATAGCATCACAAGCATCTGTATTACCGTTGTTTTTTCGATAATTCTCTCCGTTCTTAGATCAATTTGTAGAGATTTAAGAGAAGAACATTTCTGCATTACTAACTCGAAAATGCCAAATTTTGAGTTGTGACGGTCTTGCACGAAATGAGCGATATTTTAATGACAAAAAATAACAAAGCAACAATTTACCATTACCTAATGCTTTTAACATAAAAATCAATACAAATAAACGTTTTATAAATAAATATTAGTTAATTAAAAATTTATATGAATTTTCCATATTAGAGCCAACGGAGACATACTGTCATATAACAATAGATTCGTATTAAAGTGCTCTTTCAGAATCTATGGTGATCTAGAAAAAACTATCTCTAACTCCACAGTTAAGACTAATTTTTCAACGAAAATATAAAAGTTCGGATTAAACAATAAAAGTAGAGTTTTCGCTCTAAAAAAATAAAACTTGAGGAGCTTTCAGCCTAAAATAAAACTCACTTGGCTGTCAACAAATAAAACTCTTTTAAGGATTAATATTTTTACGTCTTTAATAACCAGTGATGCCATTAGGATACGAAAGAAAAAATTTTCGTATCTTTTGATGACTTCAGGTACTATGTATAATCCTGATATTTTTCGTATCTTTTGAATCTGTGCGCAAAATGTACAGAAATCAAATTTTAAACTTTTCTACTCTGACAAAGTTTATTTAAGTTATCATTTCGTTATGAATACTAAAAAAAACAGTGACAACTAAATACAAAAATAACATGTATTTTGTTGTTAGGTTTTCTAAGTTCTTCTGTAGCTTGCTTATTCTTGTGTATGTGTGTTAAGATGAAATTTTAGAAGAAAACTTTATATGATCTTTTTGATCGCCTTAGTATATACGCCTTAACTCGTATATTAATTTTTACAAAAATGAATTTGTTTTGATGACATCCAAAGATAGTGACATATAATGAATTTTAAAGTTTGCTTACTGTATTTTTAAATTTACATACCTAATATTTATGACTTAAATAAATATAAAAATTAATTTATATGATATCATTTTCTTTATAATATTCATTAACTATGTAAAAAAAATGTTATGTTAATAAATGTTAAACGTTAAAAATGGATTTTCAAATGTTTTCCAATATGTATCATTTTGGAAAACAAAGCGTATCACTTTGGAAACTAAAATGTATCTTTCTCGAAATTTCACTGGCAACACTGATAATAACACTCATTTTGTTTTTCTTCTTTTTTTAATCACAATTTAATTGCAGCACAAGCTGATTAGATAATAAATACTGCTATACAAATTGTAAAGATTTGACCAGCGGCAAGCTTTGAGTGTCGATCTTTTATTCCTCAACTGAGTTTTAATTTATGACGGCTAAATCGAACTCCCTTTTTAAGAGCTTAATTTGACCTTTTATATTTACGTTAAAGAGATAACTGTTTAAAAAGGACATTTTTGTTTTTAATTCACAAAATAACTCCGGGACTGAAAATAATAATAATTATTATTTTTTGGAAAGGCTATGAAAAAATTCCTTTATTTCCAGTTGGGAATTTTTAACCATTATCGCTACATATATTTTATTTGAGTTATCGTAGCCAATTAAAGTAACAATTTTTTTTTTTTTTGTTATTGATAACCATTTTTTCAACCAAAAAATTTTTCGGTTAGAAATATGTATTATAAAAAAGCATTTATTTTTCCATTATAAACAAATAATTTATTTTTTTGGTTGCAATTATCCATTACAAACAAATAAGAAAGTAGTCTGCATGCCCGACCCTACGATGCTCCACACCACAATATTTAGAGATAACTTTTCAAGAGTGTAGCTTAGGGACCCATGGGCAATCATGGACCACGCCATTATTTTATGAAGTTAAGATTCATGTCAAAGTTCTCACCATTGACAATATGCTTGTTCCTTAGGACAATTAGAACCTTTATACCAAATTTCAGCAATTTATTTTCAAAACTGCGACCTGAACTTTACGTACAACGTTTACATAGACAGACATTTTTTCTATGATTTTTTTGTCGCTTATTTTATAACTGTTACGATCCTTGAAATAACTGTTATTAAAGAACTTTTTTGATACCAGTTATAACTGCCACCGTTCCTGGTTAATTGTTTTTATGGATATAAAAAGTTTTTGTTTTAATTTTTTTATTATTATACATACCTATATGAGTTTGACACTTTTATTAAATAACTTTAAATATAAGCATAAAAATCGAATTATTAAATTTGAAATAATCTTTAAAAAAAATAATTCCTTGCAAAGATTTTTCAGTGGATATCGAAATTTAATTTTAAGGTGGAAGAATTCTCGCATTTTAAATCTGATTTTTTTTTTGCAAAAAAACTTGAATATTTACTTTACTTTCTTAAATTAAATTGGCTACCGGAGGTATAAGCCTTATCCTCAATTGCATATAATCCTATAAAATTAAATATTTACATTGACAGTGAATATAAATTAAGCTTAACTTTACTCTTTTGTAAGTAATAATCCCTTTTTCCTTTAGAAAAATAAATTATCTCTTCTTTTAGCTTTGGTCAAAAAATCGTTAAGTTTTTTTTTTCATTTGGAGTTAATGCTTTTATTCTTTATACCTAGTTGAATATTTTTCATAATGTGTGTGTGTGATGGGTTAGACAAACACTACATACATATGTACATATATGGAATAAATCTAACCCATTTTCCTTAAGTATAAGCGCTGAATTAATAACAGTTGTCTCTTTGTAACGTTAAAAGTTACCCAAAATTAAAAATGTATATAACACAAACCAAAAGCTACCGTGTTTTAAGTTTTTATCAAAAAATCGGTAAATAGACAAAAAAATCGGCAAAATACCGATAAATCGGTAAATATGGCAGGCCTGATCGCAACGCTTCTCGCTAGTTTTGTTGTTGTTGCTCAGCAATTTTCAATACCACAGCACGAAAAAGACCATCCTTTTAAGGGCATCAATGAATTTGTTACAAAAACAAAATACATGTGTTGTTTTTTTGGTAATTTTTTTTTATTATATTTTTCAATAATTTTTGTCTACATGTCTTTTGAACGAATAAACGCCATCCTTTTAAGGGCATCGAAGAATTTGTTACAAAAACAAAATACATGTGGTTTTTTTTGCTAATTTTTTTTCAATAATTTTTGTTTACATGTCTCTTGAACGAAAAGACCCCATCCTTTTAAGGGCATCAAAGAATTTGTTACAAAAACAAAATACATGTGGTTTTTTTTTTGGTAATTTTTTTTCAATAATTTTTTTCTACATGTCTCTTGAACGAAAAGACCCGATCCTTTTAAGGGCATCAAAGAATTTGTTACAAAAACAAAATATTTTCGTTGAAAGACAATTGAAAAAAACGGCATCGTACAATGAGTAACTCATTGTATTCTATCAGTATCAACTAGTATCTGCTTTTGTAAAACAGATATAAACAGATATGTTACTCTCATTCTCTTTTTATCAACTCATATCCACTATGTTACAAAAAATATCCATATCAACTTATATCTGAAACACTCGACAACTCATCCATACACACTCACTTTAGTAAACACACAGAAACTTGTACAAACAGATATATCCGTGCACGTCTTTAATACCCACCCGCTATCTCCATTCCTTAAGGGGGCTTCCATACAAAATGTTCAATGCAGACTAGAAATATATTGAAGAAAAAGTAGCATTAATGACCAGGAGTCGCCCCTAGGGGGATAGAATGTATGACTGACCTGCATTAGTTTTTTGTTCTTAACATTTTTTCAACTTATACTTTCCCTTTATCCCCTTAGGGGGCTCCCATACAAATATTGCGTTTTTTGAAATTCTTAAATTAATTAAAATTTGTCGACTTTTGTGAATAAAATCAAAAGTTGCAAACCGATTGTAATCATTTATGGCTTGTTTTGTTTGTTTCGTTTTTTATAGTACGTCTGCAGTATAGCTGCATTTTCCAATTTTTTATGAAGTTTTAAAAAACAAAAATTTCGAAATTTTGTTAAAAAATATATTTTTTTTCTCAAAAAAAAAAATTATGTTTCTAAAACGACTGCGGATATTAGAAAGCAGTTTTACTTTTCTAAAAGGAAATTTTATTGCGGAATTTCGGCACCACTGGATTCAGCGTACCCGAATTATGTTAAAACGCCAGGTGCCCAGCTTGTCACGAAAAAAAGTGTCAATTTCCTGCACAGTGTTATTATCTGAATCAGTTGCTCTATGAATTCATTAAGCATATTCTCTTACGGCTAATTTTACAAGTTTTAATATTTTTAAATTCAAAACTACGTAAACTTTGTTTGGTGCTCAGACACACAAAGTTTAATTTGACAAATTTTTGTTTTCTCTTGTTTGAATATAATATATATACAGCGTTGCCAGAATGATGATTTTATCATATATTGGATTATTTTTTTAAACAAAAATATGATTAAAGATTTTTTTCTCAAATGACGATTTTTTATTTTTAGAAATTCTGATTTTTACTTTAATTTTGCTTATACAAAATACACGATTATTTAAACAGTCACTTTTTAAAGCAATGAAGTTTTGCATCAGCTTGAGGCGCATTGGTGCTGCACACTTTTGTACCCAGTATCTAGAATACACAAAATTGCATCATTATTTCTGGACATAAAAAATATTAAAAAGGCATATTATAACCTATTTCCAATGTGCGAAAGAATTCCTTCTTTCGAACAACTACATTTAAAACAAAAACAAATTCTAAAAACTTTGTTTTTGTTTTAAATGTATTTGTACGAAGTAAATAATTCTTTCGCACATCGGAAATAGGCAGTTAGAATATTGATAAAAAAAAATATTTGTGAAAAGAAAAAATGTATTTTTATAAAGTCTCATATACTGACGAATTATGTTTTTATGTATTTCAATTAAAATAATAAGAAGTATTTTTTATAAAAAATTAATAATTCTTACTATTTTGCCCTTGTTTTAAAAAATTTAAATTAAGAAAAAAAAATTTAAGATTTTCCTCTTCTTTTTTTTTTTTTTTTTTTTTTGGGTTTTGGTTTGTCACTTATTGTGTGAGGGGTTGGTATAATTCGTTTTGTATTTATGTACCAGGGCTGCTTTACTACAGCATATAGCTGTCAGTGTTGTATTTTATTTGTTTTTTTGTTGTATAAGGTTGCTGTTTTGTGTGACAGCTTGTAGAAAAATGGTCAAAATTTTGACGTTTATAATAAACCGGATTTTTTGTTACCGGATGTATTCTCTGTGTCAGTTAGAGTTCGGTTATTGATTTTTCGATGAAATCCGCTAACTCTAACATGTGATTCAAATCGAAATTCGTTAAAAGTGTATTTAAGTTGCAGTACTTTTTAAATATATCGTATTGAGTTCGTTGATTTGTGTATTTAGTACATAGAAAAATAACGTGATGATCATCTTCGATTACATTGCAGACCACGCACAGATTGGTATCTTTAATACCAACCATGTTCAGGTAAGTTTTTCCATATGTGTGATTTGCCATTAATCTGTTCAGTAGCTTAATTTTAGATGTGGACGTTTTGAGATTTGTGAACCAATGTTTTTTTGGAGGTGTCGGAAAAATTTCGGCAAAAAAATTTTCCTTAGTGAGCGAGGTTTCTTTGTAGTCCTGGACCCACTCATCCCATAGGGAATTGTAGATTCGTGAGCAAGCATCTTTTAGTGACAGTGTTGATAGAATGACAGTACCAGTGGAGGCAGCTTCTTTGGCAAACTTGTCTGCCGTTTCATTTGGTGAAAAACCGACATGTGATGGAGTCCAAATTAAATTGAGTGATGAGATGTTTGATGAATCAATTTTATCTAAGATGAAACCAACTAAATGATTGTGTGATGAGTTTTTTCTAAGCAGTAAACATGCGTTTTTGCTGTCAGTGAAAATTGCAGCTTTGGAAATTCCATCTCTGATGATAACGTTGATCGCATTGTCGATAGCGTGCAGTTCGCCAGTTAAAGAAGAAAGTTCCGATTCAATTTTGAATAGAAAGACTTGACCACTAGAGATATTGCAAGCTGCGCACCCAGTATTTCCATTATAGATAGAAGCATCTGTTGCCCAAATGGAAAAACCTTCTCCTTTTAGCTGGTTCATTTCACGAAGATAAGTGGCCATAATTACTTCTCTAGGTGTATCTTTTTTGGACGAATGAAATAAATTTGTTATGATGTTGATCTTTAAAGACGAATTGAACCGGGAGTTTAGGCCAATGTTGTCAAAAATTTGTTGAAATTTTAGGTAAGTGTGACCCAGACTGGATTTTTTTGAGGGAAATAATATCATGTTTTCATAAATGGTGTTGTTAAAAATCTTTAATTTGATCAATTCTATAGCGGCTAGATATTCAGCACGTTGTCGAGGGGGAAGTATTAAAGCAAGTGCATAGATTACGTTGATCGGTGTTGATGGGGTGAGTCCAAGGCTTCGGCGTAGTAGCTGATTTTGAAAAGTTGTAATTTTCGAATAAATGTATTTCGGCGCGTGCGCCATAGATGAGAGTGCATACTCAGTTTTGGAAAATACCAGAGATTTTATAAGGTTTAAAGAATTTTTTGGCGAAAGGCCACCTTTAACGGATGTTACCATTTTAATTGCATTTAAAGCTGACGTACATCTAGGAATAACATCATCATAATGAACTTTGAGTGCAAGACTATTTTTAATATTTCTTCCAAGGAACTTGATAGTATTTACATTTTTAATTTGTTGACCTTGAATTGTAAGCTTCACTTCTTTACGACCACCTTTCGCCAGATACATTGCAGCAGTTTTATTAACATTAAAAGTAAGATTTAGAGCTTGAAGCATTCTACAAAACGAATTGAGTTTTTCTTGCAGATTATTGTTTGCTATTTCAAAATTTTTGTGAGATGATATAATTATGAAATCATCAGAAAATTGGAATATACTTGTATTTTCGTCATCAAAACCGTGCAATCCCATAGTATATATATTCAATAAAATAGGACTTAAACAGCTGCCTTGTGGAAGACCGTTAAAAATTTCCGATTTTTCTTTCCCCAAAACCAGTACACGATAGTGCAAAAATTGCAAAATCCACATTATCCAGTGTTGATGGGTGCCTAACTCCTTCAGAATTTTCCATAGAGTATCAATTTTAACACAGTCATATGCACTAGAGATATCTAATGAGATGAGCGTTACCTTTTTCCCTTGATTTTTCAAAGAGGTTATAGTTTGGAGAATATCATTTATGCAAATGGTTGCTGATCTGTTTTTCCGATAAGCATATGATCTTTGTGGTAGAATACGATTTTCATCTAAAAAGTTTGAGAGCCTTTCTTTAACCATAAGATTAATAATTTTTAAAAAAACGGAAATTAGAGCAATTGGTCTATAGTTTGTTAAAATTTCAAGATTCTTGGACTTTTTCGGTAAAGGTATAATTTTTATATATCTCCATTGATCCCTGAGTTCACATTTTTCCCATTGATTGTTGAGTGCCACTAACAGCGAATTTTTAGATTCGTTCGAGAGTTTATTTACCATTTCGTAAGAGACTTTGTCTAAACCAGCAGCAGAAGGCTTGCTCTTTTTGCTTAATACTTGAAGAAATTCATCGGTACCGAAATTTTCATCCTTTTCCGAAAGATCATTAGAGAATTGAAGTTTGTAATTTTCAGGGACTTGATTTTTTAAATGTTTCAAAAATTCAACATCATTGGAACTAAACCATTTTGTTGTGTTGAAAGTTGAGCATGGTTTTTTGCAGCCACCAACGAATTTAAAAATTTCTTTTGTGTTTGAAGCGTTGTTTAGTTTATCTATTTTGTTTTTAAAAGATTTTTTTTGCAGATTTGCAGCATTTTTGAAATTTCTAATTGAGGTTAGCAAACGGTCAGCGTTGGTGTTTGATTTACACGAATTAAAAGATTTTTGAGCAGCCTGCCTTAGTCGATAAAACTTGTCCACTGAGACGTCCCACCAAACTTTTGGCATCCTTTTTTCGTTTATTTGGTAAGTGGAATTTTTTATTGAGTTTTGAAACGATTCCTCAATATCTTCAAAATTTGTTGTTAAATGAATGTTGTTTAAATTTTCAAACAGTTTGTTTTTAGCCAAAAAGTAATTACTCTTATGTGTGATGTTACCGAGAATCATTAAGATGGGAAAGTGGTGGCTACCTCCAATAGATGTATCAGTTACTTTCCAGGAAATATTGCAAGCTGTGTTTGTAAAACTTAAGTCCAAGACCGATCCATGAGAGTTGTCTAAAAGATTTTTTTTAAAAGTACAAACATCTGAAAGACGAAGAATCCATGATGTTTCTCAGAGAATCCCCACGGTTTGTGCTGAAATAATCCCCATAAAATGTTGAACGAGCATTAAAATCGCCGCATATTAAAACGTTTTGTTTGGTATCAAGAAAGGAGACCAGTTTATTAAGCTCATTTTTAAAATTCTTGCCTGAGACGGAGTGTGGAAAGTAAACTGAAGCAATAGTAAAGTTGGTGGATAAATTTTTTGTTTCACAAATCAGAATATCAAGTTTAGTGTTAAACTTTATGTTAATAATTTTTATATTCTTTTTATGTATGATACCAACACCTCCGTAATTGTCACTGCGTTTCCTGCCAATAATATTATAATTTTGTATTAGAGAAAAACAATCGGTTTCATCTAAATTAAAAATTTCACTTAAAATACATATATCAATGTTGTTTTTATTCAAATAAATTTCTAAGTAGTGTTTGTTTCTTGTAATGCTTTGTATGTTATGTTGTAATAGCCTCATTTTGATCTTTCTTATTTTCTTTTTTTGAGTTTAAATCTGCTGATATTTTGTTTGTAAAATTTTCTAAAATATTTAATCCTTCTTGGGATTTTAAAGATGTTAAGACTGCTGACATTTGTTTTGCAAAGTCAGACATCATTTTTTCAATTGGAGATACTGTCTGGAACCTTGCGTATTCATAAACCGGTTTTGTGGGATTTATTATGACTGGTTGTGGAAGGTTTAAATTCCTTTTGGGTATTTGAGCAGCCGCTTTGCTGTATTTCATTCGAGTAACTCTACGATTGATTTCATCATCAACAGTTGTCATCACAAGCTCGATGTTTCTTTTTTGTTCAGTCTTCTTACCTTTGGTAATAGCTGGGAAGTTGTTGTCATACTCCTCTTCACCAAGAAGTTGGTAGTAATTGTTGCTCATAGCATGTTTGTCAACAGCTTCTTTCCTGGACAAATTTGATAACGTCATTACCTCTCGAATTACTTTTTCCATCTTCCATTTTTGACATTTATTTTGTTCATTGGATAAATGTTCACCAGAATTGCAAAGGATACATCTTGGCCGTCGACAAGGTGTATCTACACACTTGGTATTTTCCATGCACCACTTACACTCCTCCGGGCCGCACTTTTTAGGACAAATAATATCCACTCCACAGCTTAAGCATCTCTCAGCCGATTTGCATCTCACCGCAATGTGACCTAGCCTTCCACAGTTTTTACACTGCCTCAGGGGCGGTACATACAGCTCGACATCAACGATTGTACCAAAAAAAATTAGTTTTTTTGGTATATTTTCAGAAACAATACCAATTTTTACAGTAAGAGTAGGTACTACCTCCTCCTTTTCATTTTTCCGTTTAAATCTGAAAACTGTTAGGACTTCTAAACCATTGTTGTCCTCTAACTCCGTTTGGATTTCCTCACAACTAAATGCTTTTGGCACATTTATAATGACAAAATATTTTCAATTGTATGCCCTCAAGGTCGTTGTTTTTTTGAAAATTATTTGCCTCAATTGCTTTATCAAATGTTAAACGGTATAAATTAAGACCACCATTTTTGGCAATGTAGTTGTATGGGATGTTAATTGTTTTTAATTTTTCCGCTAAGAAAAGCTCGCAATTTCTTCTCCTTGTGGTCAATTGCTCACTCGATTGAACCAAAACATGATATGGACCATTGTGATTCGATTGATACCAATTGATCTTTAGATCCACACTGTCCTCTGTTGTGTCATTCGAACTGTCACTGCTCCCTGTGCTTGTTGATGAGTCACTGCTGGAAGTATTATTGGATCCAGAACTTACCAAAGCCTCCTGTTGTTTAACAGCATTGCCGTCGTTGTCCTTCAATATTTTACCGGTACCCTCAACCTGACCATCAATTTTTCTTTTTTCAATAATTGTAGATGACGCAGCCGGATTTTCATCCTTTTCCACGCTCTCATTTCCATCCATTTTGATGGAAATTAACAAAAGTTGTTGTAATTAATTTTGAGACTTTTGTCTTTTCAATTTATGAAAAAAAAAAAAAAAAAAACAAAACACTATATTTTTTTTTAATGCACTATGTACTTGAAAACAACAATATAACGAGACCGTTATTTGTGTTAAGCAAAAAATATGAGTAAAGTTTACTTTGAATTTGTTTTTGTCACACACAACTGATCGCAACCGTAGTTGAATAGTCGCAATTTACACTATGGACATTTCTTGCCGGACAGATGAAGTTTGTTGGCGAGAGAGGAAAAGAGTAAGCATACATCGTCGCCCTCTTACCAACAAACTTCGTCTGTCCGGCAAGAAATGTCCATAGTGTAAATTGCGACATAGGAATATGATTTCTTTCGCCATATGACAATTTTCATTCCAAAGATTCTGGTAACGCTGTATATAAATATAAAGTTGCAGCCAACTTCAGGTATAATCTACGAACGAAAAACAAAACGAATTTGTGAGTACAGCAAAGTATGACCCCTTTCAGACAAGCAAAGTTTACTTTGCAAAGTCTTGAGTTTATAGAAGAGAAGGGAAAAGAGCATAGCGGGGGAGTACTTACTTTGCTGTACTCACAAATTCGTTTTGTTTTTCGTTCGTAGATTATACCTGAAGTTGGCTGCAACTTTATATTTATATACAGCGTTACCAGAATCTTTGGAATAAAAATTGTCATATGGCGAAAGAAATCATATTATGAAGAGGAAAATCTTAATTTTTTTTCTTAATTTAAATTTTTTAAAGCAAGGGCAAAATAGGAAGAATTATAAATTTTTTATAAAACCATACTTCTTATTATTTAAATTGAAATACATATAAACATAATTCGTCAGTATATGAAACTTTATAAAAATACATTTTTTCTTTTCACAAATATTTTTTTTATCAATATTCTAACCGCCTATTTCCGATGTACGAAAGAATTATTTACTTCTTAAGGTACGTTCAGACTAATGAAATATTTAACGAAAATATTTGTTCTGATATTTGCTTCAAACTGTGTGAAACAAAAAAAATATTTTGTTTATCAATATTCTAACTGCCTATTTCCGATGTACGAAAGAATTATTTACTTCTTAAGGTACGTTCAGACTAATGAAATATTTAACGAAAACATTTGTTCTGATATTTGCTTCAAACTGTGTGAAACAAAAAAATATTTTGTTAATGTTCAAACTAAGCTCAAATATTTGATCATTTTTGTTTGATGAAACAGTTCGTTTGCATCAAATAATTATTTAATGAAAGTGTTCAAAAATAAAAATATATTTCTCAAATGGTAAAAATGAGCGCAAAAGCTAATTTATTTATTTTATTCTGTGGAATAAAATCTTTTAGTGTTAGAACAGGAGAATGTAGAAGAAGAAAAAAATGGATGCCACTGGGTAACGGGAACATGGCTAAAATTTGTAAAAAATTGCAAAGTTGGAAACAAACCCTTAAATATATTTGAAGTCGCTAAATCAGTTAAAAAACAAAATGTCGAGAAAAAAAATTTTTGCAAAAATAGCGAAAATTCGCGTAAAATTTAGATATTTCAAACATGCCATAAATTAAAAGTGCCTAAAACTTTAAGGAATGGCAAAAATTCGATAAAAATTGCTAAATTAGCGGAAATTCGCAAAAATTTGCTAATAGCGGCACGATAGCAAAGTCTAATAATTATAAAAAATCTTTAAAACGTGTGATTTTGTGGTGTTTTGAATATCAATCCGTTTTTGTGAAAATCACACCTAAGCCCACAAAAACGGGACACCAAAATATCACACGTGTGATTTCAAAAGGCACATGTGATTTGAAATCACGTGATTTGAATTAATGTGATTTTCAGAACAGGCCTGTATATTTTGTAAACGGTTAGTCGAATTGGTATGAATTTTCAGGACTTGTGTTCAAATTAAAGTTTTCTATTTGGGGTCTATAGCATATGATGAAGGTCGCCATACTTTTCCAAAGTATGGCTCATTGGGTATAACAAGAATTTAACTGCACTTGTTGAAATTGGCCAGTAGATGTTTATTGAATAAAAGAAAAATTTATAATTTTTAAGCAAATGAGTAAATTTTAAAACTGAAAAGGCCAGAAAATATGATTAATTAAAAGAATTCGGGTTTTAATAAATTAATTTTCCTTAAATATATTTTAAATGTTTTTCTTTATTTCGCTGTTAATGGATTAATGTAGTTGTTAAGTTTGAGAGGTAATTTCTTAAACTATTCCAGGATACTAATGTTTTGTTGATTGGAGAAGTAATATTAGAGATACATAAAACGAATTATGTATCCAAAATTTGGGGGCCCATAACTTGGGCAATATTGTTCGCCACTCATAGCAAAAAACATTATCAATGGTAAAATTTTGGAGTCAGTATTACAAGTTTGGGCAAGCTAGTTTTCAGCCATATAAAACATTACCAGAAAATGCTCAGAAAAAAGCAAACGTTAAAGGCTGTGCTACGATTCCATATAACAACAAATGGAAACGCAGAAATTTGGAACTTTTTTGACTTGAAGGCATTTTTAACAAAGAAGTAGAAAAATATAAATTTTGAGAGATTTACTATGATTTCAACGAAACTGTTTTAAAAACGATTCCAGCCGACTAAAAGCCAATTAAGCCGGCGCCGCTGAACAAAAATTGTTGACAATTTACCAAAAAATTTCAACGATAGTAACACTATAGAAATTAAATTATCGATAGTCCAATAGGAACAGAACTCTCGATAGTATCGATAGTACTATCGATTGTTTGCCAGCATTAATAAAAAACCCAAAACAAATTTGACAAGATCAATACACTAACACATACAATCAAACAATGAACGGCTGTCTTACCGAGGCCACCTTTTAGTAATTTCACCATGGTCTGAACCCAGCTAGCATTTTCAATCGTCTGGGAGTCTACTGGGAATCTCATGACGAGTGTTTTTGATCGTCGACGAGCTCATTTTTTAATTGTAGACGATTCCTCGCACGGGAGTAACTGTTACACAAGCTGATTCCTCTATGAGATACTTCTACAACACAGCGGAGGACGCTTATATTAATCGTTGAGGGAATCGTTTACGATGTATGTAGAGATTATCTAACGAGTCTTTCAAAAATCATGCCAAGAGTCGTCTGAGACTCACTTAGGGATAATTTTACAACTCGTGAAATGCTCAGCCGTATAACTGAGCTACCTAAATAAGGACATCAAGCGTGTTTTTCATGTCAAAACTTATAATTATCATACAATTTATATCAAACAAACCTTAAGGTCGGGAAATCAACATCATCCTGCCGGAAAATCTTATTTTACAGATCCTTAGATCGGTTTGTTTTATTGAAATTGCATTGACAATAGAATTTTCATATTTCAAAAACGCTCTTTATTAGGTAGCTCAGTAATTCTTATATGACTCTTACAGAGAGTCTCAAAAGGCTCATTCCAAGATTAAAAGACGAGCGTGTCAAAAATTTAAAAAAAAAATTAAAAATAAAAAAAATTAGATGGTTTTGTTTTTGTAACTCGTCAGATAATCATCAGAAGACTCTTTTAGGAGTTGTATATTGAACATAATCGTCTAACAAACAGCCTATGCTAGCTGGGAACGTACCTTTACAAATACATTTAAAACAAAAACAAAGTTTTAAGAATTTGTTTTTGTTTTAAATGTAGTTGTTCGAAAGAAGGAATTCTTTCGCACATTGGAAATAGGTTATAATATGCCTTTTTAATATTTTTTATGTCCAGAAATAATGATGCAATTTTGTGTATTCTAGATACTGGGTACAAAAGTGTGCAGCACCAACACACATCAAGCTGATGCAAAACTTCAAATTGTTTTAAAAATTGACTGCTTAAATAATCGTGTATTTTCTATAAGCAAAATTAAAGTAAAAATCAGAATTTCTAAAAATAAAAAATCATCATTTGAGTTAAAAATCTTTAATCATATTTTTGTTAAAAAAAATAATCCAAAATATGATAAAATCATCATTCTGGCAACGCTGTTTATATATTATATTCAAACAAGAGAAAACAAAAATTTGTCAAATTAAACTTTGTGTGTCTGAGCACCAAACAAAGTTTAAAAGAGAATTCAACAGACTTTGTCAAAGTAAACTTTGCCTGTCTGAAAGGGGACTATGTACTCCCCCGCTATTCTCTTTTCCCTTCTCTTCTATAAACTCAAGGCTTAACTTTGCTTGTCTGAAAGGGGTCTTTGCAACGGAGTCTGTACACGGTCAAAATGCTTTTCATGCAGGCGAATTCACTCGTGTACGTGTGCTGGACGTAATAGTGGCCGTCATATATAAATTTTTTGATTATTCCATCCAGCATCGTCGGTGTCACACATAAAACACATTTTTACTAATACTATCATAACGCTTGATGAGAAATGCTTGACCGTGTACAGACCACTTTAAACTTCTAGCAAAACTTCAATTCTCAATTGTTAACGAAGTATTGCCAAGTAGTCAGCATTTAACGTTACCAGTATTATTTGGTAATATAGTTTTATTTTTGAAAAGGCGATATTAATGTTAAAACTTCCCTACAAAATTATCCTCTTTGCTATTTCTAAACATGTTTTTTATATATTATAAATATACAGAAAATTAGCTATAAAAATAGTGTCAAAAATTTACTTGCAAGCAAATTCTCTTGCAAGTTGAGCTGCAAGTAATGAAAATGTGATGGTGTTAGTAAAAATGTATGAGTGTATATTTTTTTTTTCACCTGCACTTGCATGGGGCAACAGGGGGTTAGGAGGCTTATTTTTATCCATAGTACAAGTAAGTATATTATGGTTGTTAAAATTGACAATGTTAGTACTAATGCCAATATTATTTTATTCATTTTAAACAAAAAGTAAGCTATAATTAACTTTTTTTTTTTAATTGATAAAAATACTAAAATTTATTGTTGGAGGATAAGCTCTTCCTATGCGCATTTCAATGGTTGCTTAGGCCAGATCATCAGGAAACGTTCTCCTAAATAATTTTAGAAAAGCCAAAGCTATCAGCAAACAAAACTACAAAGGGAATGCGAATTACCCACACTTAAAACGTCTAGTTTGCAACGATATCAAAGCTTAAACAAAATACCAACAATAAAACAGTGTGTTTATCTTTTCTTACATTCCCCAATACAATTAGTTGGAATTCTCCCATCTTTTAAAGAAAAAAAAATTATGTATTCCCAAAAACAACTTTTTTGATAATAACAATCTATAATTGATGATATTATAAAAAGTTTTAAATTTGTAAGCATTCTTCATTTTCTATATACATATATATTTATATACATATATTTATATTTTTTCTCTTTTTTTTATAATAAAAGTTAAAAGTTATCTTTATAGAGCCTTTTCCAACGTTATAAAAAGTACAGGTAAAAAAAAAAAAAAAACAAAACGAAAACTTAAGACTATAATATAACATCTTAAAAAACTAGAGTGTTTATAGCAACAAGCTTACAATAAAAAGTAATTTATATAAAACACATAAAATATTGTTTTTTCCGCCCTTGCTCCCGAGGCTTCCATTTTTTTTATAATAATGTTTTCAATATCAGCAATATTTTAAAATATCTCATATAATATAGCAGTTATTTCTGTTTTTGTCATTTCTGTTTATTTCGTTTTTTTCTCTATTGTTGCAGACCCTTTAATTGCGTCTTCAGTCTGCTTACTTTTCCTCTCGATTTTCGCGTATCTGGTAGCGGAAATATTTGAAACCTGGCTTCCTTCTCTTCTATACTTCTTTTCTTGGCTTTTCTAGGCTTCGGTCCTCTTTCCAATATAGCGGGTTTTTGTTCCGTGCAGCCTTCCTCCAGTAATCGAGCCCAACGTTTTTCGGCTTTTCTCAGGCTTTCAAGTATTTCCTCCCACGTTTCCGTCATGTTTTGAAGACATATAGATCCTGACTAAGCTTAAGCTTTGTATGTCAAGGATCTTTTTCTCTTAATTTAATTTCTGCGTTAAATGATAAGTAAGACCTTTAGGTTTGCTATATATAATTAAATTTAGGATCAGGCAGGATCGCCATGAAATGTTTTTCCTTTTGCAAGTCAAACACAAGCGCGAGCTCTGATCTTTTGTCATCAATTGATTTTTATTTTACAAATGTAATTGGCTTTAATACTACATATGAGAGTAAAGCTTAACCTAATATTGAATGACTTAACAAAAGTTCACTCAATCACTTATTGTTGTACTTAGCATTAACTTACATTCTGTATCAGACACACAGAAATAATTGAGTTACTTTATAAATTCCAATATTAATAATTTTTGTTTTGATTGGTGCACAGTGTAGTAAAGAATTTGTTAGATTAGCATAAAAGTAAAAGTGTACATGAAACTTTTGCTGTCGATTTTGTTGTCAACATGAATAAGCGAACGATGACCGTTGATTATTTAAAATATCAAATTGCACAAAAGAATTTATATTAGCGACAACGTTAAACAATTAGTTTTGTTACTGACCTGTCTTAATAATACTATTTGTTTGTTTTCTGCAAGAATGTATTAACAATACATTTTGATTACTATGTAAAGAATGAATTATAAATAAAAAGGTATGGATACACCATCATTTTTTTTTTTATGTTGAACTGTGTTATTATTACATATATCATACATACATATATTGTTTCTTTTTTAGGAGTACAAAAAAACGCCTACTATTTTGCAATGATGAAGCAATAGAATTCTCTATCGAAAGTTCGTCAAACTCAGTTAATCAACATATATCTAATAAGCAGGAATATGAAGATTATCAAAATTATAATAATACAATTTTCGCAAAAGAAGAAGAAAAACAAAATATATTAACATGTGAGTATGGGGAAAATAGCGAAGAATCCGTGAATGAGGAAATTACCAGCGAGCCTGCACTGTTATTCAAAAACCCTAAAAGAAAAGAAGAATTTATAAATTCCAATGATTATTTTACACAATATATTAATAGCGAAGACAATGCAGAATTGAACAAAGTCAACATTTCGTCAAACGATTTATGTAACACTATTAGTAATTTGCTAGAGAAATATTTTCAAACCGATGAAGATGAAAATGATTGGGAAAAAAATGAAATATTTACCATTCAATGTAAAAAATCGTCTGCAACAACGTTTTTTAAAAGATGTTAATGTTGAAATAGCAAAATTAAACATAGTACCGTAAACAGGACTCTTATGAAATATTAGTGATTTTAAAACACGATCGGTGTTAAATTCGCAAACGTGATTTTTCGTGCTGTTCTGCAAAACACGCAATTTTAGAATTTATGGCGTACTTATTTTCTTTCAAAACCACGAGTTAAGAAAGAACTGATTGGTTTTTTTCATTTTCATTGTTTAGAGAAGAAAAAAATATAGTGAAAGGAAAAATATAATAAAATAATCAGTGTTCTTAGAAATTTATTAATGTTTATGTTGTAAAAAAACGGTTTCTATTTCAAAAATAAATATAAAAAACAATGAGGTAAGTGATCGGTTTCAAAACTTTCTTATTCTAAAAGGTGTGATAAATTTTGATCCATTTCGAAATTAAAGCATTATTTAAAGTTCAAAATACAGTTCAATTACAAATTTTTAATTTAATATTAAAGCCATATAAAAAAGAATTTTTAAACCAACCGTTTGATTACCAAAAAGTAGAAATAATTGCACGATATTTTTACATACGTTACATCTAAATGAATGTATGTTTATTTGGTTGTTTGTTTGTACTTTATATCCACCTAAGCCGCTGAACCGATCTTTATGAAACACAAAAAAAACGACGAAAAATGGGTGGGATAAGAGAAGTGGGCGTGGCACAAAATAGATTTATTTATATCTAAACAACGCTAAGAGAAAAATGGTTCAAATTTGGTACACTTAGCTGGGTTATCAATACACAACCTCTTTTAAAAGAATGGACAGGAGTGGTTAAGTGGGCGTGGTACCTTACATACAAAGACATTATAGATTTCTGTATATATGGAGAACACCAAAAGCCAAAGTTTCTAAAAATGGTACAAGCATCGTGGTTTTCAATATACAACATCCGACTAAATATGGGCGGGATGGGGAAAGTGGGCGTGGTACCTCCCATACAAACACATTATAGATTTCTGTTTATCTAGAGAACGGTAAAAGCCAAAGTTTCCAAAAAGGTACAAGCATCTTTGTTAACAGTACACCACATCCCACAAAATGTGGGTGGGATTGGAGAAGTGGGCGTGGCACACAATAGATCTATTTATATATAAAGAACTGTAGGAAATGGTGTCCAAATTTGGTACACATAGCTTGGTTATCAATACAACACCTATTAATATGAAAAAGTGGGCGAGACACCTAACATACAATTACATTAAAGATTTTAGCATATCTGGAGAACGGCAAGTGCAAAAGTTTCTAAATTAGGTAGAAGCATCTTGGCAAGCAACGCTCAACATCCCACAAAGTCTGGGCGGAGATTGAGCATAAAATAGATTTATTGATACCTAAAGAACGGTAGGAGAAAATTCTCCAAATTTGGTACACTTAGCTGGGTTATCAATAAACGATATAGGTTTTAATTTGTTTCGTTTGCAAAATCGATTTCCACCACATACCGGGTTGTATACCAAATATATTGAAAAAAATAGACAAGTGGTTTCAAATGGTAAATTTTTATGCGCAAAACACCTGCGTGATTTGAAATCACATGGACCCAAATAAAATAAAAATGTTTTTAGAAGAGATATGTAATAAATATTAAAAATAGGGGAAAAAATCCCCAACCACTGTTTCGAGTAGAGTTAGAACCCGGGGACGTTAAGCTTAAAAAACGAAACGGGTCCCAAATGCATAACAAACTGTACTTAAAAAGCCATGAATTTTCTAAAAATAGGACAGCATTTCCTGCCTGCTGGCGATTATAACGGTAAACATAGGGTGACTTCCAAAACGAACTAATAAAAGGTTTGTATACAGTTTAACTACTGTATTTTGACCATGTACATGTACAAAGTACCGAAACAATGCAACTATGTGTTTTGCTTATTTAAACGTTTTGAAATATAAGTGATGCAAAGTATAATATTAAAAATAAATTATTTCCTCCTGGATCTCGCCACCATCTTTCTACCACGATTGGAAGACAGAACGTCTTTGGCTCAGATTCCAGTAGCGCATCCTCTTCATCCGTTGTGATAGGTACCTCAGTGGTATTAGGAAATTAATCCCCCAGCACCAAGGTATCTTCCATAGGTTCTCAAATAGATTTCTCTACATAATGAGTGTTTGGATCCAAAGACCCTAACACAGTATCATTAGTGCATATTGGGACATGTGTTTTGATTACATTTTTAAATTTTTCAACCATGTTCGGTTTCTGTTTGAATGGGGGAATGAAAGTACACTATACAGCAGAGCCCCATACTGTAGGTGAGCACAAGTTACAACCGAGCATTGCCAGTGTCCTGGGGGCCACCGTTATAAGACACACTAACACAGTGCCATTCATCCCAGGGACACGGTTCGGATAACATCAGAGATTGCGGGGTTTAATCGAGCGTCCACTCTAGATCCCCAATGTTTAGCTAAAGCAGAGGCACCTCGTGCAGGTTGTGATACTGGATCACACATGGACGGTCATTGGTATACTGAAGACGGCTGCGGCTTTCTGAATTGACAAGCTATATTGCGCTTTCAGAAACCCTGCAGCACTCCTGCTTGCCTCCATGCATGCCAACTAACAACTTCAACACTCGCTGAGCATACAGTTTTTCTAAGCGTACACGAAAACCGCACTGAATCATTTCATTACTAACAGGAGCATATACTTTAACTGGAAATGTGGTTAAAAAAATGGAGGGAAAAATAACTCAAATGAAATTTAAAGCAGTTCAAATCAATTCGCTTATATAAAAAAATTCTGTCCTTAGTCTCTATAGCAAACTTCTTTGCAACTCTTTCTAAAAGCCAATTTGGTGCTACGGTGTTCAATTATGAGGCACTGCCACGGCCTCTAATATCGAAAAATTCAAAGGCGTCAAAATAAACTTTCGAATAATCACAGCTGCTCTGTGGTATGTTAAAAACTCAAATATTCACAAGGATCTCAATGTGTCATTAGCTAAAATTATGATTAAGAAATATGCAGTAAAATATTTAAAGGCTCGAATTGCACCCGAATCCACTACCTCGAAATATTTTTGATGATGGTGGCAACACTTGCTTAAGGAGAAGAGATACTGCAGGACTCATCTGATTAGAAGGGCACTAAACACCTACATATGTCAACAGAAACTGAAGGGAAACTTTTGCGACCGGCACTGGCAGGACACAGAATAACCTATTGGAATATGATTTGATAAATTACATTGTGCTCGAATTTGACACTTTTTCTGAGCTAACCTAAAAAACAGGTAGCGCCACTGGACATTATTAGGGCTTTAATAATACATAATTAATTTTTTCGTTTTTACAAACTTATAATTTGATTGATAAGCGAGTTCATACGCATTTTTTGCTTTCCACTTTTTCATAACACAGATACAAGCGGAATTCAAGGTTCAGATTAAATTTATAACACTTTCAAATATACTACGATTTAAAACATCTATGTATGTAAGTGTGAGCGACTTCGAAATTTGTTTGATAATTTCCATTTTAAGTTTAATATTATTGAGCCTTTTTATAACTCTTTTTGGAAAACAAACTTAAAATTTTTATAATATTAGAAGGAACAAACTTAAGACTATATATAAGGTAATATCGTAATTAACAATAAAAGGTATTCAGCACCAAGCTTGACAAAAAAAAAATTAATTGGTTGATAAAATTATTTATAGAAAGTAATGCACTCTTTTGCTTCCGGAGGTTCCATATTTGGAAGAAGTTATATATTCAATCCAAAATATTCTAGTATTGTAAAAACCAGAATAAAGTACTAACTCTGACTCCAAACGCTGAAATTTTTTAAGTGCGACTCTTGATACTAAATGTATAAGAGACTGGTCCTTATTTGACTTTAAACTCTTTTTATACCCCCCACCACTAGTAGTGAATGAGGGTATACTAAGTTTTTCATTCCGGGTGAAACTTTTTTATTATGCATCTTAAGCCTATAGTACACGGCATGTAAAAAGACACATGCGCATGTGGTTCTGACGTAATTTTGACGTCATCACACAACACGCAATGTTTTTTGTGGCTTTGCGTTGACGTCAAAATTACGTCAGAACCACATGCGCATGTGTCTTTTTACATGCCGTGTACTATAGGCTTTAGACCCCATAAAGTATGTATATTCTCTTTTCTTGAGTAATTCTTATTCGATTTAGCCATGTTCGTCTGTTGAAAACACGCTCACTTTAGAAAAACTCAAAAGATAAGAACAATGTTGGTGTCAAATAGCTTCTAGTTATCTTAAACAGTTTGGGATTGAAATCCAGCAAAATACGATGTTATGAATCAATATGTAGAATCGCAACCCTAAAAAATTGACAATTTTGTAACAAAAACTAACATAAAAGGTGGTATAATGCACGGCATGATATAAGATTTTGCACAAATTCGTTTTATATGACTAGAAATCATACTGTTCGTAAAAACGTAATAAATATTGCTATCATATTAAAATGTGATACGTCATAGTTTTATAGGGCTAGAAATCACACTGTTAAATTTCGTAAAGATCGGTCCATAATTTACCATGGGCCCCATATAAAGCCTACTCCCGGAAAATAGTTTAGTACGCCTAAAGCCGTAACAAATAATGCTATCATAATAAAATTTGGTACGTGACAGTTTTATAAGGCTAGAAACCGTACTTCATAATATACCGTAGGCCGCATATAAAACCTACTCTAGGAAAACAGTTTAGTATGTTAAAAACGTAATAAATATTGCTATTGTAATACAATTTGGTACGCCAACGATATATAGGACTAAAAACCAAACTGTAAAATTTTCTGAAGCTCAGTCCATAATTTAGCATATAATTATTTAATATAAAATTATTTATATAAAACCGTTAAATAGACGCCTAAAACCGTAGCAAATATAGATATTGTGGAAAAATTTGGTCCAATTTCGGTTCATATGGCCAGTAATAATATCATGCAATTTTCTGGTTATCGGTACATATTGACCTTAGATTTTATATAAGGAAGCCTTCTTAAAAGCACTTTTAACAATAAAACAAATTTCACTACTGTATGTTCCATTATGGTTTTAAATAACAGAAAACACTTTACAGGATTTCGTGATGATTAGTCCATAATTTACCATGGGTCTAATAAAAATTCCCCTCCTGATTCATTTTAATAATATAAGTTCGGCATAAACTGTTAAGAATGCTGATATTTTATTCAAGTTCGTTTTAATTGCCAGAAATAAAAGCATAACACTTTCTGATTGTCGTCCAATTAGTTTAAACCGGAAACAATTTTTATACTGACGTTTGTTTTATAAAGATTTATTAATAATTTATAGCTCTCATATATTCTAACTGTCGCTGGAGGATATCAAAGATTCGGCACAGCCGAATTAAGCACTCTAACTTGTTTTTAATGCAGTACCTTTTAAATATTTTCCGATTTATCGGCATTTCACTGATTTTTTGTCTCTCAGGGATTAATATGCCGATTTTTCGATTTTTGCTCCAGAAATGCCGATTTTTTCTTTTTGTTTTTTTTAGTATAATATGTATATTAATTTAAGGTGACACTGAAATACTAATTACATTAAAAAGAGACAATTGTTAAGTCAGCGCTTCTACTAAATGAAAAAAAAGGTTTATTCAATATTATATGCTGTGTTTGTGATGTGTGTATTGGTTTAATACGTTTTTTTTTTTTTTTTTTGAGAAATATTCCACAATGAAGAATTAAAGACCAAGGCTTAAACAAAAAATAATTTTTAAGCCTAGAACAATGCAATTAAACTAAAAAATTGCAAATTAATTAATTGCCTCAAAATTCCGTGTTTTTTATATTATCATATTTATTTTCTATTAAAATAAAAGTTAGTACATTCTTAGTGCTAAAAACCTGCAAAGCCCTTTGGCTTGTCTGTTGTTGTGCTTCATATAAAATGTTGGGGCCATTATTCACTTTTTATTTGGAGCCATATTTCCTAGGGTCATTTTGTGTATTACCGAATTTTTTAATAAAAAAATCGATGTTCCCTGGATAATTAATCGTTGCAAGTAATTCTTTTTTTTAAAGATTATTTAAAATTTAATAATTCAAACTGTTTTGATGCTCATATTAAAAAGGATTTAAAAAAATGGCAAACACAAAACCTTTATTTAATTAACTACAATTTATTTGTAAAAAGTTTATTTTAATAGATTTTTATGTTTTATAAACATTAGTAAATGCTGATTTTTTTGTTTTGTTGATATGACTAGGTCTTATTATAATTAAATTAGGTACTTGTAGTTTGCCGGTTTTTTCTTATTGAAGTGCTGAAAATTCCGATTTTATTTTGAAAATATGCATGGGTACAACATGAGGAGGTTGTGAATGAAATTGTAAAATTAGTCGGGTCGTTACATGAAGTTGTGTCTCGGTTGTACGAAAGATTAAAAAGATTTTACTTTTTGGTAAGTTGTATAGATTGGTTTTAAAATAAGGGAGTATGTTGTGTGCCAAATAGTATTAGTATTTAGTTTTAAGTTCCCCATTTGAATTAACGGAATTAATTAGTGTAGTATATTTTTGGCTAGCGACACCTATGGTCAAGTAGCGTAGTTATCTTGTCTGACATGTGAGAGATACCAAAGCTGAACTTGATGAAAGTACGCAAACAGCTGTGTTCGATGGGCTTAAGCATGAGCGTACGCGGGTGTATTAGTACTGGGATTTATGTCTATTGAATATTGCTTGGCCCTTTCGCTTTTTTGGCCCTATTTAGGTTCACATACATATTCATATGTATGTACATATAAACAAAATGAAAAGGTATGTTTTATATTAAATTAAAAAGTTGCAATGGGCCTACATTAATCCACAAAAATTTGAAGATTGAAGCTAGATTTTTCCCAAAAATAAATAACTTTTGATGTCAAGTTAAAGTTTCGGAATCACCGACTCAAGACGAATTCATGTATATGGTCATATGTATATGTCGATACTACAACAAGTAACAACACCAAAAACACAATAGTGTATTTTTTGTTGCTTTCGTTGATCGATATGTCAAAAGCACAAGCAACTTTTGACATTTCTCTCTCTAAGTAAGAAAAAAAGTAGCACAGCTGTGCTTTCAACGCCACCTGAAAAATGAATTCGCCTTGCACCGACTCAAACATTGTGAAACAATGCGTTATTTACCGCAAAAAAGCAACAAATTAGTAGCAGACTGTAATTGGCTTTAAAATTTTTAACAAGTAGCGAAAATTTGCAAAAAACAATTCTACTCAATTCCTATTGATGAAAGTACAGATTGTACAATAACAAGCAATCTTTCACTATTGGTACGAGTCTTCTATTAAATGTTATCGCTTAAGCTTATTTGCGATTATGGCTCGATGTGTTGACCCTTTTTTAGCACTTACGAATATTCCTGATGGATCCTCAAATTCAATATTTAATATAATTTCAAAGGTATTTTGAAATACGACATCCCTTTTACATTTCTTTATGGAAAATTTTATTCTTGTATAAAAGTTTATCCTAATTGAAATTTGTACAAAATATGCCTCAGATATATTTCAGATGCGAAAAAGACATAGAATAGAATGTGTTTGCTTATTTTTAGCTTGAATAATTGAAAAAATTAGTTTATCGTAAATTTCATCATGTCCGCATTTAATTTAAGCAGATACATCTATTACGGCCAATTTTTATGTTTGCCATTATATCACATTTATATGTTAAATCGTTTTAAGTACAAAATTCTGTTCTTCTCTAAGTACTTGAATGAAACTTAAGTCCCATTTTCAGGATAGTATTTAAATCTAAGTATATTATGTAAATTTTCATATAAACTTAAATTGTATTTAAATACATATTTATCCTAACATGTCATATTGTCAAAATGTCCTAATATTTCACAATGGTTTAAAAATATTGTTGTTGGTTTGTTAACAAAAAGTGTCTTAAATAAATAGAACGTTGCTTGCTGTGTTTATTGTGCTGTCGTAATTAATCAGAAAAGTCCAGCGCTGAGCGGCTGAGCCGTACAACAATATTTTTAAACCATTGTGAAATATTAGGACATTTTGACAATATGACATGTTAGGATACCTTGTGAATTGACTAATTGATTTTGTTAGTTGTATTTGAAAAGTTCTATTTAATTAAGATAATAGTATTGTAGCACTACTAAATACAAAAAAAATATAAAAAGTGTATTTATTTTCAAGGTAGATTAACCTAGCATTTACCCTGTCGGATTTTTATTAGCTAGCTCAACATTTAGTTGACTTTTACCTAACTTATTTACAACTGACTAGTAAACTAGCTCATAATTGGTGCAGATTTGAGTCAGTTGTGTTTTGTGCGACTGACTTCTTCTCGATAACTATTGAACTAGCCTTTGGCTAACTCAAAAGTTATGCAGAGATTAGTGAGTTGTGTTTTGTGCGACTGATTTCTTCTCGATAACTTTTGAGCTAGCGTTTGGCTAACTCAAAGCTGATGCAGTGGACTGTGGTAAAAACACGTTTTGCTTGTTTTGTGTTCTTTTTCAAAGTTAAATAATAAGCAAAAGTTCCCATATTCTCTTTGTTAATAGCATTTAGTTAAATACATCTCATTTTCAAAGTAGAATTATTATGAAACCCGGTTTTGGCCATATCGGGCATGCTGCTGGTGACTTATAACTGAGAGTTTTTCTGTAGACAAAGGAGAAATACAACAAAAGTGAAAGAAAACATATGTGTAATAGTCTCTGTCTCTCTTTAGAAAATAAATAAAGCAAAATACGTAATTTTTTTTTTTTATTCTCTTATTAAAGTCAACATATTGTATGCACCACAAGCTGACTCATAATGAGCTAACTTATGGTTATCTTAAAGTTATGCAGTGTGAGTGAGTACTGACTCGTACTGCGGACATTGCGTGTAAAAACTGAATAGCTTTAACCATGTAAATGAGTAAGCTTGTGAGTCACCTCTGACTAACTTCTGATTAACCATGAGTTAACTTTGAGCTAACTCATTTTCCGACAGGGTACACGTGAAAGTAATTTAATGAAAGTCGCAATACACTCACACTTTTTCACTAATACACTCACATTTTTTTACTTTCCACTCAGTTTTCATTGATTTTTTCAAGAAAGTAATTTTTTGACTCTTTCTGAAAGTAAAATGACAGAGCCGTAAACACTGTTGCGCACTAAACAGACTTATACAAATTTACTGGATTGTGGTAAAATGATAATTGTAAATTTAATTTATTTTGTACACACAAAAAATAATAATTGTAAATTTAATTTATTTTGTACACACCAAAAAATAGTCTAGGTAATTTTACCAAGGAGAACATACGTAAATGATAATAATGGTCGCATCTTAAACTTACAATAAGCAATTCGTTATTTACCGAACAAATGAGGAACTGCTGAAGAATTGGTCGCTATGTTTTTCTTTATACTTTGTATAAAATGCATATTTATATCTTTTATACTTTCTCCGTTTAAAAGGAATGTGTCGTTATTTTTTCCAAGTGGAGCAAGCAAATCCAAAATTTTAAACACGTATATTTCGAAATGTATTTTTGGAATAATAACGACGTTGCAGCAAATGAGCGAAATACATATAGATTTAGGAAGACAAACAAGTAAAAAGTTTCAGTAGATAATTTAGTTAATTGTTATACATTATGAATTGATATATAGTATATTACAATAAAATGAATAAGGAAGTTAATTTTATTTAAAGTATGTAACTGAAAAAAGTATATGCTTACTTGACAACATAATTTCACATGTTGTGCAACTTTAATAGAACAAAATTAGCTGCTTTTATTTAAAACTATTATGGTACCCACAGACGATGCAACATTTGTCAAGACACGTGTTACTATTTATGTTTCAGTTTTTACCACAGACGATTACTCTAAAAACGAAACATCAGTATTGCGTGTTTTTTGAATATACTACTACAAAACACAAGAAAAAATTTATTTATTTTCTTTGTATACCTAACATATTTTAGGTCCCAAAAATTTGGAAAACTTTTATATTCAATTATGCATAATTGTTTTCCAACTCTCACAATTTGCAATTGTTGCCATTTTCCGATTTCTTTCTTTATATTTTTTTGTCCGAGAGATGCAAAAGCACCTCACTCAACAACTGCTCTCAACAGAATGAGAAAGAAAAAACAGTCAACATCGCCACACACGATGAAACATTGTGTTTGGAAACATAAAATAGCAAAAATGTTTGATATTTGAGAAACAAAAACGGTAACAAGAATTTCAACCAGAAACATACCCACACACGTAGCAACATTTGTCAAAACATTACCATGTTTCGACAAATGTTGCCTACGTCATTAGCTATTTGAGCGATTTTGTAACAAATATTGACATCACTAATGGCTTGGAAAAGTAAGTGCTGGTTCACACTGTTTAAGTTTTAGCCGTCAGGTCTTGAGCTTTAAGGAGATAAGGGAAAAGAGAATGCCATTACTTTTCCTCTCTCTCCTAAAAACTCAAGACTTGACGGCTTAGACTTGAACAGTGTGAACCAGCACTTAAAACGATAGCAATATACATACAATTTTTTATTTTAATGTGTCAACATTTTTATATATTGTTTTTAATTTTCACAAAATTCTAAGCAGTTTGTGTTATGACACACAAAATAAAACCTTGGTTGTACGAACAAAGTAGAAGTACCAAAAAGGAAACGAATAATTTCTGTCTGTCTATTCATTTCGCGATTGTGAAAGGTTTGGGCAAGTTCAAAAGAAAATAAGAAAAATGTCTGCCTTTCAATTTCAACATTGTGAATTGGGACTTTTGGTTATGCATTTCTTGTAGGGTTATGCATTCTCATCATACCAGAGGTGCATTTTAACTGTATATATTGAAGGTGGTAATATTTTTATACAATTACAAAAACCACTATAATCATCTCAGGCACTTTTCGTTGTTGTTTTTGTAAATATTGTAAATCTATAGCCATGGTACAACTACACAAGGAAGACTTGTTGGCGCAAATGTTTGTCAGCTGTTTACCCCAGTTAAACCCCAAATGTCAAAAAAAATTTCATGTTTGTTTACATTTTTTCATGTTTTTTTACATATAGTTAGTACGCGCCATTTTATTTTCTTCATGTGCTTTGTTTTTTTTTTTTTAATTTGTGTTTTATTTAGTGTTGCTGAAGGCACAGTGTTGATCTTTTTTTTGGCGTCTCGGTAGAAAATACAAAAACAAATGGCCTGTTGTTTTTGTCTTGTTGTACGTGTTGTAGCAACGAATTCACCTTGTGTAGTTGTACCATGTCTTTAACCATCTGCTTATATGTAATTAACTGAGCTGTGTAGTATATTTGCTTTTATTTTACATATACCATCGATGTAAACATGAAAAATACTTGCAAAAGATTTACATTTTTTTTTTAACACGGAGAGAATTTCATATTATTTTGATTCTACAAAGTCGTAATACATTGTATTACCGTGTAAACTAGCCTTAATGAATAAATATATTTTAAGATGGTTTTTAATAAAAGCAAAATAAAAAATTTTATTGATAAGGGTGTAAACAAATTGTATATTATTTTTCAATGTTCAATACATAAAAAAGAAAAACAAAAAATTATAATGTCAAAAAAGAATTGTGTACAGAAAAAAATTATACATAGGAAAGAAAATGTAAAGTTTAAATTTTATTCGTTTTCTAATACATAATTGGGGGATTCACAAGGTGTCATAAAGTCATATGTCTTAAAATAATAACATGAAAAAATACGACTGTTGTGAGCAACCCCTCATAATTTAATGTGCTATTAATTACGACAGTACAATAAACATAGCAAGCAACGTTCTATTTATTTACGACACTTTTTGTTTACAAACCAACAACAATATTTTTAAACCATTGTAAAATGTTAGAACATTATGACAATAAACCAAAAAGGCACACCTTGTGAATACCCCAAATATATATACAATATACATATGCAAATATGGAACATACTTATTTTAAATTTTAAATATATACAAAAAGGCTATCAAATTTAAAATTATGAGCAAGTTTTCTATGACTGTTTTTGACGGGGAGATAGGCTTTATTAATTAGAAGATTTTTTGGACAATGTGTTAAGAGACACAAAACCTATTTTTTGCACTATTAGCTTGTAAGTTACATAATTTATTTTGCTTTAATATCTCTTAAAACAAAGAGGTTATAGTCATTTAAAATTAAAATCCACAAAGAAATTTTTAATTTTCGGAAATACTGAGAAAGTCTATTATGTTCGCAATAGATCTATAACATCGAGGTTCACTGGTAATAACTTTAAAACGAGCGACATATGAAACTTTAAAATCGGTAGCCATAAAAATGTGATTCTGAAAATATGATCCACACTGCGTCGTCACGTATAAAGCTGTGCTGTCGAAATTTCATCATCTTTCTCATTGTTGTACTCGTAACAAATAGTAATAAACTGGCCCAAACCCTAGTTATAAATTTTGCTGCATTCTGTTAAGATTTGATGCAAATTTGCTTTCGAATTTTCAATCCAATTGTGTGTATCAATTTACAGTCAGAAATGAGCAAACTTTTCATTTGCATTTATAAGTTGTTCTCTTGAGGACATCCATCATCAATCGAAGATTCTTGAGAATTGTCCGGACAGTGAAATCGTTGTTGCTGGTAATTTCAATGTCCATAATTCTTCTTGGCTTCACCACTCGGGCCGTAAAACCTGTGAAGGCCAATATGTTGAGCTATTTGTTGCACACAACCACCTCGTGCAATGGTGAATGAACCAACACATATTCTATGTGTTAATGGGCACCAACACAATACGCTTCACTTGTTCCTCTCTTCGCGCCCTCAAAAGTACGAAGCTAGAGTTCTAGCAACTCTCCGTAACTCGGATCATTTCACTATTTCCGCCTCTTTTCCGTTCTCCGAACTTCGGAACGTTTTACGACAGGCTACGAAACGATCAAAATTTGTTTACGGAAAAGCACGTTGGGTTGAGCTCAACGACTTTTTCGGCATTTCAATTGGAAATTTTTTGTTTCCTGGACAATAACGTCAATGCCATGGCAAACATGGTTGAAAATGTTATAATGCTAGGAATGAAAATTTTCATTCCTGTTAAAAATAGCTTCGAATAAACGTAGGTCTTAATCGTGGCTTAATCAGTCAATACCAGAGATGAAGCATTAAGAAATTGGCGTGACAATAAAACCACTGATACTGAATTGCCACACAAAATGGCAAGGTCTTCGTGTGCCAAGGTACTTAGATGGGACAAAACTCTTTACGAGCAACGTCTTCGTACTGAAGTTCTTACTGCCCCCGGGGCAGTAAAAGATTCTGGTCATTCGTTAAAAGAGAAAGGTTTAATAATACTTCTTCAATACCAACTCCTTTAAAGGATGACCAAACATTCACGAACCCGGTTGATAAGGCTAATTGCTTTGCCGAATTATTTGCAAATAATTCTAACTTACTAGCTAGCAATCAACCACTACCCTAAAATATTGCCTAACATATTTATTCGGGCTCGAGCTGTTAAAAAGGTTCTTGCGGACCTCGACATGAAAAGGTCCCCTAGGCCGGATGGTATACCTGCACTGGTCGTGAAGCAGTGCTCTTCGACGCTAGCTCGTCCCCTAGCAACTCTTTTCATTACTTTATGGGGCAAAACATATATTTAAGGTGTCGAAAGAAGAATTAAAGTGCATCGGTTTTTAAAACGGTGTAAGATATACTTCAGTCCATCTGATCTCCTTACAATTTTTACCACTTATATCCAGCCGTGAATGGAATACAACTCTCGTGTGTGGACTGGAGCTTCAGTCTATTTTTGATCTTCTCGACCGCGTACAGGAGAGGGTTGAGGAGCTCATTGGTGAAAGTAGGGTATTTATTTATATTGGCTTCCTTTATCACCCTCGCAATGTGGGTTGTATTTATATTTGGGTTGTGTAATACTGCAGCCACACCATCAAGTTTTTCTTGATAGTCTTGTACATATACCGTTTGTCAAAATTTCCAAAAATTGAAAGCTGGGACGTAGACTGCACGCAGTTTGGAAGCAATTTACTTTCCAGATGTCATCAAGAAAACATTTAACTAAGACAAACGAACAATTTTCTCACTAAATTTGTAATCAGCTGTTTTCTTGAACGTATGTTGATACACTCAATTTAAAAGATAATTATAAAGGCAAGTTCGTTTCAATTTTTAAAAGTATGAGTGAATTGGTAAAAGTCTGAGTGTATTAAAACTTGAAAGACAAAACTTGATCGTGTAATTCTCTAGTTAATCAAATTTTCAAAAGCTATGTATACTCAGCTGCAAAAATACCAAAATGGTCACACTGGTGCCTTGTTATCAATCGTTTTGTTGGTAAACTAACTAAGGCGAATTCACTAGAAGGTGGGTCAAGTCAAGGCGAATTCATACAGGTGACCGCATCTTGAGATAGAGTTATGCTAGCTATCCCTTTTTAAATACATTGGGGGGATTCACAAGGTGTGCTATCAAGTCATATCGTCATAATGTCCTAAATAATATTTTACAGTTGTTTAAAAAAAAATATTTTTTTACGTTGTTTGAAACCCAACAATATTTTTTTTTTAAACAATTGTAAAATATTATTTAGGACATTATGACGATATGACTTGATAGCACACCTTGTGAATCCCCCCATTGTATTTTGTTTTTGAAAAAAGTTAGAGCAAGGCGAATTCAACAATTCAGCAAGGTGAATTCGCCTTGAGTTAGAGTGAATGTCAAAATTATTTGTTGAAAACATAAACAAGGGATTTTTTTGTTTATAAAATATACACAATTGTTTTAGAAGGTAAATATTTTTCCTGTATTGCATATTTATTGTGGCTCCACTTATACCTTACGCACTTTTTATTCCTTGATTTTATATTTTATATTCATTTTTTTTTTGTTTTATAAAATTAAAATGAGTTTTTTATTCAAGTATTTAAGTTTTTATTAAATTTTAACTAATTTTTTTCACAAAATGTAAACAAAGCTACACACAAATATATAAACAATAAGCAGAAGACCCGAAAATGTCACCTGTATGAATTCGCTTTGGGTCAAGTCAACTTATGGTTATTTTTTTAGGTGGTCAATTTCTCAAAATTTGTATAAAAACTAGTTTTATTATGTGAACAAACGTTTTTGTTACTACATCATTTTTCATTGAAAATGAGAAAATTCCAGATGAAATTGAGAAAATTCCAAATGAAAATGAGAATTTCTATTTGAAATTGAGAAAATTCCAATTGAAATTGAGAAAATTCCAATTGAAATTGAGAATATCAATTTGAAATTGAGCAAATTCCAATTGAAATTGAGAATATTAATTTGAAATTGAGAAAATGAAATTGGGAAATTTTAATTTGAAGTTGAGAAAATTCCAAATGAAATTGAGAATTTTTAATTTTAAATTGATAAAACTTAATTATATGACTTTTATTATTCATACAACAAACATAATGATGGAAAAAATGAAAATAAATACAAATCACAGTATTATTGACCAACAGGCATATCTTCAATTGGAATTTTCTCAATTTCAAATTGATATTCTCAATTTTAATTGGAATTTTCTCAATTTTAATTGGAATTTTCTCAATTTCAAATTGAAATTCTCATTTGGAATTTTCTCAATTTCAATCAAAAATGGTATAGAAATAATTTTGACAATCGGACCACAGAAGCAGTGTTGTTGTAGAGTTTACCTCACTTTGTAGTAGGGGAGCCAGACGTACTGTTTTAACATGTATATGTACTGATTTTTTTTCAATTGCTGATTTTTGTACTGTTTTTTTGGTTCAGTCTACAAAAAACAAAGATATATTTGGATGTTTCAAATGGTATGCTATCAAGTCTTGTCATAATATCCTAATATTTTTCCATACAATATAAAGACTTTTAAGAAAGCTTATTGTTAACTGGCAGTTATAGTAATGCATAGTTAATTATAGCTGAACTTGGTGAAATTGGCCTTAATAAAATAAAAATTGTTTGAAATTAGAATCATTTTCTCAAATTCTATACGATTTGTGCAACTATGTATGTGGTGAAAATTGCTTTAAATACCAATATGTTTAAAGAAAATCTTTCTAACACTATCAATGAATTAATTTTTTTAAGAAAAGTTACGTTTTTCTCTGTCTTTTTGGATGTTAGTCATTCTTATATGGCTAACAGCATTGTTATTGTTTTCCTGTCTTTAAATTTTCGAAAAAAAAACCTCTATTTTTTGCAAAAATTTTATAACAAAGTAGCATATATGGTGGGCCATTTAAATTTTTAAATGAAAACACGATTGGTTTGAAAAATTGGATTGATCGGATGAGGCACTGCCGATCCAGTCGTTGTAGTCATATGAATGATATTGTGTTCCATTATTAAATGACAAAGTTCAATCTTTACAAAAACCAGAAATTTGAAAAAATAACCAGTACTTTTTTTGTATAGGCGATTCAAATTTTAAATGGCCCACTCTGTATAAACCAAAATATTTAAGGTGCATGTACACGACATGTCTTTTACATCTGACTTGTCAACTTTTCAAGTCACATGTAATTGTGCATGTCTGCAAAAATTGGTGTTTTACATAATGTTTATAATATTTGGTCACACACGTACATATATATATGTAATTTGCTTCTGATATTGTCTCGTGCTGCCGCCACAAAAATTTTTATTTGCGCAGTAAAAGAGTTAAGCCATCTTAACATTTTTTTCTTTAAATTCGATGAAACCAATTATAATAACACATTTTTCTTTATATATATGAACATAATTTATATTCAATGGTGAAATTATCATACATACATCGGTAGTGTAAAATATTAACTTCAGCCGGCTGCCGGTTTTTTCCCGGCATAGATTTCTGACACAGCTGATGTCAGATGGTTTGTCAGAAGAAAATAGAGCACGCTCTAATTGAAATTTTGTCAGATGACTTTGCGTCTGACTTTTACAGATGCAATGTTTTAAAGGTAACACACGACATGTATGTATTTTACAGTGGAAAATTTGACAAGTCAGATGTAACAAACATGTCGTCTACGGGCACCTTTAAGTATACATTGAAACATGAACTATGGCCAAATGCAGTTTTGTTCTCAATTTTAAAATCCATGTAATGTCAAACAAAAGAAAATAACGAAAAAAAACTTAAACAAGCGTCAAAAATCAAATAAATTAATTTAATTTTTTTTTAATTTCTTAATATAAAAATTTTGTCGTACACAAATTTTTTTTACAAAACAAATTTCAAATGTACAATATATCGAATACAATATAATTTTTACATAAAAAAGTAAGTTGCAACATCTTAAAATTGCAAAATATGTTGAAATAAAAATATTTGCAATTGAGTAATGTATCGCTGTTTGAGATTACATGGGTAAATAATGACAACCCTCCCTAATGAACCTAGGGTACTTATTATACTATGGCCAAATGCTTCGTTTGTTATGTTTGCTTTATAAACGGTGTCATTTTGTATATGAAATGCAATAAAATTTAAATCTTTCCTTTATTTTTCAAGTGTATATCTTTATATTATTGTTGTTGCATATTGAATCAAACGTTTAAAATATTTCTTTATTTAAATACATACGTTTTCTTTAAAAATAATATTTTTTCCCTTCATTGTACTGTTTTTTGTATTCATTGTACTGCTTTTCCGAATTTTAAATCTGGCCACCCTACTTTCTAGTGAATTCGCCTTGTAAACTAACAAAGAAGAAGCATACTCATTGTTTTTATATTATTTTTAAACACGTGCCTCCTATTATTTAGAAAAGTTATTAAAAATGGGTAAAAAATTTCAAAAAAAGAAAAAGACAAATCAACTTGAAATCGTTCCAATGAATGAAAATCTGCCATTGCCTCCTCAAAGATCCTCAGATGATGTTATTCCCAAAAGGGTAAGCTAAATTCTTATAAATTGTATGTGTACATATACATATAAAATTATTTAATTTTAGGAAAAATGGATAAATAAACAAAGAGTTTTAGTATTTGCTGCTCGGGGCATAAGCCACCGTGATAGACACTTAATGAAGGATATTAAAACGTTGATGCCTCACCATAGACCAGAGTCAAAAATGGAAAGGTCCAAAACATTGGTCGTTGTTAACGATATGTGTGAAATGAAGCACTGCAACAAATCCATACTTTTTGAAGGAAGACGAAAAAAAGATCTTTATATGTGGGTTTCAAATATACCGAATGGGCCCTCGGTTAAATTTTTAGTTGAAAATATACACACGATGGCGGAACTAAAAATGACTGGCAACTGTTTAAGGGGATCCAGACCACTTTTATCTTTTGATGCCAAATTCAATGAAATACCATACTTGAAATTGTTGAAAGAATTGTTTACACAAATATTTGGAGTACCTTACCATCACCCAAAAAGCCAACCATTCATAGATCATGTTTACACCTTCACCTATTTGGATAAACGTATTTGGTTTAGAAATTTCCAAATACTTTCAGAAGATGGTGGCTTGACAGAAATTGGTCCACGTTTTGTTATGAATCCAGTGAAAATTTTTGAAGGCTCTTTCACGGGAAAAACCTTATGGGAAAATCCAGATTATGTTAGCCCAGCTAAGCAAAGGCAAATGCTTAAAAAGGCCGCAAAAGAGCGTTATGTTAACCGTATAGAGCAAAAAGTGCATCATGAAGCAACCATACCTAAAAATGCATATAAAGGCATAGAGTATGATGAAATATTTGCTGACATTGATGCAATTGAAACGGCCAAACTTTTAGCAGAAAAGGCCAAGAAAAGGGCTGTTGAAAAAATAGAACAACCCAATAAAAAATCATCTAAAGACGCATTGACAAAAAAAATTAAAGAAAAACAATTAGAAGCTGTTAAAGAAGTTATAAAGAAAAAAAAATCTAGTGTTGAAAAATTAAAACTTTCATCTTAATCTTTACTTTTTCGTATTTTACACATTTGTTTTTAATAAAATATAAAAGTTTGTATAAATATACGTCGAGTGTTTCAGTAAAAGTATACAGCTATTCAAAATATATGAGTTTATGATCACCCCTTTTATAAAAGTCGCCGTCGACTCATGGAACAGTAATTGTATTTTCTAAGTCGTTACTGACAATAATCGATTACTATTGACAGTCAGTTTATCATTTCTAAAGTGCTTTTAAGTCGACGTCGGGTAGAATTGTCTGTTTTAGTCGATAGGAAATTTTGCGACGACTCAAATGAAAGTTAAAGAAATTATAAGTAGAATGTAAATATTATAATTTGTGGTAAATATGGTTGTTTCCTAAATGTATTTTCCTACAGTATTAACACCGTGTTGATGCATTGTGTACTTACATTTTTTTACGTTGTATTGTATATGTATGTACATAAATCGTCTGCATCTACATTTTTTTAGCTGCTTTTTTCTGCGCAGTAAAAACTTCAAAGTTACATTTCGGAACAAAATGCATTGTCAAAATTTGTATGGTTTAATTTAAGAACAAGTCACGTATTACAATGCAACAGGCGTTTACAACAGCCTATATGCACAGATTACTACACTCTGTGCTATATGTGCGTTTGAGCACTTTTACATTAAAATGCAGTAAATGAGTAAACTTAAAAATTTGCTCCCACAAAAAGCTGTTGTCCAAAAAAGTACGCGAACGCAAAATTTGTAAAAATTCGTAAAATAAAGGCAACAGCTGATGGCAAATAATAGAAGTGTTGAAAAATGTTAACACTTTTGACTACTTAACTAGTTTTCTTATCGGTACTCGAATAAATACTTTTTATAACACGAATATTTTTGGAAAATACAAGCAAATTATTTTATGTAATCTTTCATATTTGTTTCTTATTTATTTGAATTTGCTTATTTGTGTTCGGCTAAATTTTATCAATAGTACACGAATACTTTTTTTTACTATTGATAACTTTAAAAACAAGGGCTGTTATAAGTACCCGAGTACTTGACACTATTACAACTCCAAAAAATTAACATAAGTCTAAATTCACACGTGTCATCTTTTGATGCTCAACTTTTGTGTTTAAGGAGAGGGAAGCAAGAAGAAAAGGGGTTGGTACGGAGATGCCTGTACTTGGGCAGTACGCTTTGCGTTCTCATTCGTAGGTATATGCACAATGGCTGCATGTAAAATTTTTTCTTTTTCTTGAGAAGAAGTTGAGCATCAAAACCAAGGCGAATTGACTAGAAGGTGGGGTCAAGTCAGCATATGGTTATTTTTTTCGGTGGTCGATTTGTCAAAGTTTGTATACGAACTAGTTTTTTTATGTAAACAAACATTTTTTTTACTAGCAATATTTTTGACAGATGGACCACAGAAACAGTGTTGTTGTAGAGTTGACCTCACCTTCTAGTGAATTCGCCTTGGATGAAACGTGTAAATTGAGACTAACAAAACAATGTTTCAATAGTTGGTATCATGATGAAATAAACAGGTGGCATTATACGGAGACTTATTATTCATTTTTGTTGTAATGTTGTATTTGTTGCCTTAGTGCTGTCACCTGTATTATTTCACCATGGTTGGTATTTAGCCATATAAGTTCTTCACAAACAAGTTTAATTAATTAATATTTATTAATTTTTTTGTTTTTATTTTAGTTTTATTTCAACTTTTCTTTTTTTAAACATTTTATTCACAATTTGTATGCCTTTTGTTTGCTACTTTTGTTTGTTTACCTTTTGAAACACGTTTTTTTGTTTTACTAAATTTTACTGCACAAATTTCTGCAGTAAACATTTGTAAGTACTCAGTCAAGATCTGTCACTTTACGCTCTCAATTTGTGTTCTCATTTACTGTATTTTGTTTACGCGTACGCAATTTAGTAAAATGCAGTAAAGTTCAGTAAAAAATAGTAAAAACTTTTGTTTTCTCGAACGCAGGTTTTATTTAATAAATACGATAAAATAAAAAAAATTAATTTTGTTTAGCATTTTTAGAAAATGCTTTTATCTTTTTTAACATTATTCATATTAAAAATTTTGACGAATAGTTCTATTGGGGAGTGTTCTGGAAATCGAAATCGCAAAACGCAAGAATTTTGAAGTTCTTTTTAATACACTCTTAATCCTATTTTTTTATAATTTCTCATAGAACTCTGAGAAATATTTGTATTGTATTCGGGTCTGTTCTAGGTTTCGACTCGTTTTGAAAACGCAAATTTTTTTGAATACGCATAATTCATAAATTGGTGTTCTCAAATCCGCATGTTTGTGTCCGAAAAAAAATCTAAATGTCAAAAACAAAAAGAAACACCTTTTTATCAGCTGTTCAAAAAAAAAAATAAAAATTTTTTTTTATTGTATAGAAAATTATTCTTAAAAAAATAAAATTTTGTCATAAAAATGCTTGAAGCTTTTGTTTTATCTTATATACAATTGCGGAGACAAGAAAATAATGTTTAAAAAGTTCAAAGAAATTTTTAAAAAAAATTGTTGAAAAAAATTATGCTTGACTCCATGTTTGTTTGTTTACACAAGTGAGTTTAATAAAAACAACTTAATTTTTTGGATATGTTAAAAATTGTATGTAAAGGAATATTTATTTTTTTATTAAATTGAATAAAAAACATTTCAAACTAAAAACCTAAATTTTTTTTTGTTGAAAATTTTATCACATATGTATAAGAATAAAAGTCGATTCGTTTTACTTTCACCCCCTAACTGCTCTAATTGAAAACGAATAAAAACATGCGGATGTGAAATGCAGAACACCAAAAATAATGAAGTAATCTACTTTCGAGTGGATTCGGATTCTAGAACACACCTGATTGTATCTGTATTTCTTTTACTACAAAAATCTTATAGAAAAAAACGACTTTTAAATTCTTGCGTTTTGTGTTTTCGATTTCCAGAACACCCCTAATTGATTTTGCTTAATTTTTTTTATAAATTATAAGAAATTTTGACTTAAAATAGTTACATCTAAAATAATTTCGTATGAAAACGGATAATTTTCATGTTAAGAAACATATTACCTGTCTTGTTAAAAAAAAAATATAATATTCAGGGAATATTAGAAATACTCTTATCATATTGATTGTAAATATTTTTTGCCCTTTGATTTACGATATACATATGTAAAAGTAAAAGACAATTTAACTTTGTATTAAGATAAAAATTCAGGTATAGGTCAAAGGTCAGTTCTTTTAGACATATCAGAACTTTCACTAGATGTATGGGTGATTGTATCTTCAACGCTTTCATCTATTGTCTTTGAAATTTTCTAGCTTTGTATCGAAGGTAGAGAATTGTAGATAAACAATGGATTTCATTATTCTTTAAGCATTCAAATTGTACTGTACGGGATGGGTTTAGCCAGCTGGTTACTGTGTAACATAGCAACCAGGGTGTAGTGAGGCCAGACTGTCGGCGGCGCTGGTATGCTGGCTGTTTGCGCGGCTTAAGCTCGCCGGATGGGGTGGTTCTTGCCGACCAGCTGACGTGAAACCCGTGTACAAAAAAATACATATTTCATACCAGCTACGAAATTGGAAAAAAGAAAAAAAATAAATTGTTCCGGGGCCCGAAGTAGCAAAAAAAACAAAACCAAAAACACATCTTTTAACCCTTCACACATCTCTGGCGGATGTTATGCCAGGCTTGGCCCTCCCTCAATAGACTAAATCCTACAAAAAACGTTTGGATGCCCCAAATCCTAACCTGCAAAAAAATACTTTTCTCTACTTACCCGCCTTTAAGAAATTTACCAACTCATCATCATTAAAAACCAGGTAATCTTCATTTTAAAACGTTACAAACCATTGTTTATTAAAAAAAAATTTATTTGGAAAAAAATTAGAAAAAAAAATGTAAATTTCTTTTTATTTAAACAAATTCAAATCATTATATGTATGTACAATTTATAAAAAAACCAAAAACTTTAAATTTACTAAAGCAAAAAGTAAATTTACTTGAGAATTGCAAATAAATTAATTATCAAAATCCTTTTTTTTACATTTAATTTTATTTGTATTTAGCAAAAAAAAAACTGGCTACGTCGATCCTGCCTCCAGGATGAAGTTTCCAAGGTTTGCCGTCCGTCCGTTATCTCGTCCCCTGTACTAGCTCACGGTAAGTCTACAATTTCTGTGCGCATATATATTTTACCCTCCTTAAAATTCTCACTCTATTCTTTTTTCTTTTAGGGAAGCTTTATCTTACGGGTAAATTTACCCTACCACGGACGAGTACCTAGGCTTGAGCTCAGCCCTAACACCGCGCACTTTAAGCTTCTAAAAGCCTAAAGGACTGAAACCGGTAAAATTCCCTTATCAAAAAAAAAATTAGCTTAAATTCTAATCACCAAGTTAAATATATATATTATTTTGTCTGTAGATCGTCTGTCTCTTACTTTCGTCCGATGTCAAGGCAGATACCTGTTCACCTCAAGGTTTGGTGATGCTTGCTGCTGGCTAATCCCACGCTGGTGTGACAATGAAGATTCGTGGCGCACCCGGCTTTATTTGGCAATGTCTCTTTTTATTTTTGTTTAAAAACCAGTTTTGATAAGTTTTGGTTTTTTTTATATACATACATATATTTTTTTTTTTTTATTTCATTTAAATTACGAATTTAAGTTAACTTAATTTCTTTTCTTTTAATTAATTTCTTTCTTTTCTTTTAATCACATTTCAATTGCTTAAATTTTTTTGTAATTTAGCTTTTAAGTTAACACAACACCAAAAAAAACGTCTTCAATAAATTTTTATAAAATCTTCACAATTTCAAATTGGTATTTTTTCTTTTTCCTCCGATGCGGGTGGCCACTTGTCACACTTATTATCATTAAAATTCAAAAGGGCCGACATATTCTATTTTTCTCCCCAAGAAACCTCGGGGACGCTGCCATCCACCATCTTCAAGACAAAAAAAAAAAATCTTTTTATTTGTTTTTCAGCAATATAAAAAAAAAATAAAAACAATAATTCCATTTTTTATTTACCTCTACTGGTCTTTTTCTATTTCTTTACTTTTCTCTTTCTCTGCCAGCTGTTTTGTTCTAAAACAGAGCCCGAAAAAAGTACTACACCGTGCTTTTTTTCTCACAATAACATTCGCTCTCACTTTGTAAAAAACAAACAAAATCATTTATTCTCGTACGAACATTCAAACAAGAAGGTTCTGTTGACGCTTGCTTAAGAATAACACTGCGAGAAATGTTCAAGACAGAATGGGAATTTGATTTCTTGTTTGCCGAAAATTTTTTTGGCAAGCCCGAATGCTTGATATGTAACTGTACGTTATCACGAACAGCAAAATTTAATTTAGAAAGACATTTTAATTCATGTCATAAAAATATTTCTCATGACGAAAGAAAATGCCTAATTTTAAAATTAAAAAAACCTTTTTACGAAAAAATGATTCTTGATTTTGAGAACTCAAAAGTTGAAAATGTCCATGAGCGATGCAAAAGAAAAGCATCATATGTCGTTGCTGCAGGTCTGGCAAAACATTGCCGTCCTTTCGAAGATGGGCAATTTTTCAAAGAATTGTGCAACGATGTATTAAAATGCTTTGGAGAAAATACTGAACAAACTCGAAATTTAATTAGTTCTATTCCTTTTCACCTCGGACCATAACGCGACGAACAGAAGATATCAGTGCATTTATCTACACAAATATACAAAAAAAATTCTTAGTTGCAAATATTTTTCTATTTGTTTAGATGAATGCACTGACATTAACGACATAGCGCAGTTAATAATATGCGTAAAAACTTGCAATAATAACTTTGAAGTACATGAGGAAATGTTAATGTTGGTTGCATTACATGGTAATGTAAAGGGAGAAACTCTTTTTAGGGTAATATGTGACGAAATTTTTTCTTTTGCCGATAAAAGCAAATTTTGTTCTATATGCACCGATGGTGCAAAAGTCATGGTTGGGAAAAACGAGGGTCTTGTGGGTTACCTTTTAAGAAACGACTTTAACATTTATATTTTCCATTGTATAATCCATCAACAGGCATTATTTACAAAAAGCGTGAATATGATGCATACAATGCAAATTGTAACAAAAATAATAAATAAAATACGTGGTGGCCACAATGCTTTGAGCCACAGAAAATTTAAAGCGTTTTTGGATGAAATGAATACTGAATATGGCGACGTATTAATGTTTACAGATGTGAGATGGCTCAGTAAAGGACGTTGCTTGGAAAGGTTATTCAGTCTTCGGAAAGAGGTGATGTTATTTTTTGAAAATAATCCATCGAATGAATCGAATGAATTACTAAGATATTTAAGAGATAACATGTTTGTATTAGATTTTGCGTTTTTAACAGATATTACCGAATTAATTAATCAGTTAAATCTTCAATTGCAAGGAAGAAATAAAACTGTATTTTCTTTATATTTCTCTGTAAAACAGTTTATAACAAAAGTCTAAACTCTGATTACAAATCTTAAAAATAAAAATTTAATTTGTTTTAAAAGAACAAATGAAATATATGATAAATTTTCTAATAACACTGTGCTAGAAATTTACACTTTTTTTTCGTGACAAAAATGTAAAATTATGTTTCTAAAACGACTGCGGATATTATAAAGGAAATTTTATTGCGGAATTTCGGTTTTTTAAGCTTTTTCAATAAACTAAACCGTTTTTGAGTTACGCGAACATATGTTGTGCAACCTCCTCCATTTTCGAAATAACGGTATATCACGAAAACCAGAGCCAATCTTAAAAAACCGCAGGCACCACTGGATTCAGCGTACCCGAATTATGTTAAAACGCTATGTGCCCGGCTTGTCTGTTTTTTCAACTAGCATAGTTTACTTCAAGGCATATTAGATAATTGTAACAATCGTTTTTCGGATTTTTCTAAAATTGAGTGGTTATTAGAACTGCATAGCAATCCTTTACCATGTGATGTCAATAAACAGGGTAATGACATCAGAGAAGAACTTTTGAAAATGCGTTCGGATTTAAATATACCGTTGACGGCTGGAATTCTGGAAAAATTTTAACGAAGAGATATACTTAACAACTAAAAATGAAATTTTTAAATTATACTCTATGTTTGGGTCAACATATATATGCGAGTCCTCGTTTTCAATTTTAAAGCTAATTAAAACTAAACTTAGAAATAGTTTAACAGATGAACATTTAGAGGATCTTCTTCGCATTAAATGTTGCCCATATAAAATCGATATAGATGAAGTTTTTGAAAATGTTATTACAAATAATGAAAATTAGTTTTTAACAAAATAAATTAAATTTAATGGTTGTTTTCCATTCAATTTTTCCTGAAGAATCGTTTAAGTTTTATGAAAGTAATTAATTTCTGAATTTATTTTTGTTTTAATAGATTAACACGTTTTTATGAAATTATAGTTTTTTTTTATTTTTCTTGAAGAATCGTTAAAGTTTTATGAACGAAAGTATTTATTTTCTGAATTTATTTTTGTTTCAATAGATTAACATGTTTTAACGAAATTATAGTTTTTTTTATTTTTCTTGAAGAATATGATTTATTTAATTTTAATGATTTTTTTGTTTTCTATTTTATATAAAACATACGCTTATGTTTGGAGTTTTTACATTAACAGTCAGATTGATTTTAACAATAACAAAATACCACAAAAATTTCTTTAAGTGCTTCTGAGAGGGAGAGTTATTATTCTCTCACAAAAAACAAAAAGTCTGCATGTATGTGTTGCCGGGCTCTGTTCTAAAATAAACAAATATTTCCCTTCTCAACTATTAGCTTTGTTTCTTTACTTTTTGGGTAAAGTTCGTGAAAATGAGAGCAAGCATAAATTTCTCTCACAATGATACAAAATTACACAAAAGTACGGGAACAGAAAAAACCATTTTAAGCACAAAATAAAAAGTCAAAGTGTTTTGACAGTCTTAACAAACCAATAAAAGTTTGCGCCACTTTTGAAAAATTGTATATAATCTGTAGAAATAAACTACTATTACCAAAAATAGAACAATACAAACACTTTTACAATAACTAACATTATTTTTCTTGATATTTTAATAATAAACCTTTTTATTTAATAACACTATTTTATTCCACAACACTTTCCAAAATTTTGTTCATTAGCATTTTTTCCATACCTTTTTTTGTTTTGTTTATGTTTTACAGCTGTTTAACAATTTACACGAAGAAAAAGTTTGGGCTGTTTCGTGCAAGAAGAAGAATTTTATTCTCTCAAACTCGCTCTCTTTTACACAAATTTAAAGTACGGGAACGCTTTTCGTGCAAATTGGGATCCCGAGGGATCCCAAAGTAGAGTAAAAAAACAGAGCTATTGCCAACCATAAACTGCTTTACCATCCGTAGGGTGACCATAAAAAAAACTTTCATTCAGAGCAAATGCTATGCAAATCGCCAATTTTTGGGAATCTGAACTATTCTGCATTTCACTTTATTCATTTATTGTATTTTCTCATAGTAGGTATTCGAAGACTGTTACCTATCGAAATAGTGTTAGAAAATGTAGCAGTGGCTTTGCTTATGGATTTTGTGGTCTCTTTGAAGTAACCCAAGATTTGTAGCAAATTGATTTTTATTTTCACAAAAATCATTAAAAATTCTTTAAACCAACAATTAAATACAAGATTTACAATTGGGACAACGTTTTACCATTACGGTGCAAAGCGAAACGGCTGATGTTGCAGGTGTACACCAAGCGTTCTATACGTTTATACATCAGTCCTTAGTGTAGAACTGTATTGACAAGTTACACAGCAAACGTATCAAATGCATATGGACATTTCCTCCGAATAGTCAACCAGGATGGAAAAATAAAATTTTGATAATCATCGTGTTTTATCGTTTAAAATTATAAAAAAAAAAGTCTATGTTTTTATAATAGAATGGTTTCATAGCATATCTCAGCTGTGTTACTTGAAAAAATTGGGCTGCAAGCTGGAAGATTTTATATTTTCTTTTTAAGTTGCTTCTAAAGACATTTTTATATTTAATTATTTTACATGCAAAAAATATGTTATGTTGGCAGTCTTTCTTCAAAATTAAGAAGAGAAAAGTATAAGGAGAACAAAAAAAGTTCGATTAACGGTTAAAACATATGGAAAAATTGTACGTTCGCGACCGGTACTTAAGCCAATTAAACATAAACCAATAGATATTTTATGCTAGGAAAAATTTTGTTTTCTATATTACTCGTACATTAAAAGCGTACGAACGTACGTTCGTGACCCCAGGTAATGCCCATATACGTATCGAAATGAAATAGCATAACTCTCTACTTTAGCATGTGTCTCGAAAAAAGGTCAAAATAGAAACCTACGCATATTAAACAAAAACACATACGCCAATTAAACAAAATCCAATAGATATTTTATTGTGTAAATGCTGGATAGAGACCTACATTCATGCACTTTTAAAATAAATTAATCACTTTTGAATATTCCGTTCCATTTCGCAGATTTTTACATTTCAGTACTGTCAGCCAAAGTTGACTTCTATTTTGCGTACGTTCGTGACCACATGGTGATAACTATCATTATGAAAAATTAGGCCCCTATTACAGTTCACAAATCAACTCAGTTGAGTTGTAATTAAAACAACTGGTTGTGATGAGTTGTAATTTTTTGATGTTTTTGTTCACCAAAATGTTATCGAATCGCAAAAAAAAAATGCTAGGAAGAGTTATGTTTTCTATATTACTCGTACATTGAAAGCGTACGTTCGTGACCCCAGGAAATGCCCATAAACGTATCGAAATGAAATAGCATAACTCTCTACTTTAGCATGCGTCTCGAAAAAAAGGCCACAAAAGAACGAAACATACGCATAAATTGCGTGGTGTGGAATTTATTATGCTGTTTGATTTTTTCTCTTAGTTGTTATGCAAAAAATAAGCAAAAAACTATAAAAAAGTATCGGTGTATCGACAGTAAAATATGTACGTTTTATTTATAGTAGCTTTGTTTCTTTACTTTTTGGGTAAAGTTCGTGAAAATGAGAGCAAGCATAAATTTCTCTCACAATGATACAAAATTACCCAAAAGTACGGGAACAGAAAAAAACCATTTTAAGCACAAAATAAAAAGTCAAAAGTGTTTTGACAGTCTTAACAAACCAATAAAAAGTTCGCCACTTTTGAAAAATTGTATATTATCTGTCGAAATAAACTACTATTAACTAAAATAGAACAATACAAACACTTTTACAACAACTTACATTATTTTTCTTGATATTTTAATATGAAACCTTTTTATTTAATAACACTATTTTATTCCACAACACTTTCCAAAATTTGTTCATTAGCATTTTTTCTATACCTTTTTTTGGTTTGTTTATGTTTTACAGCTGTTTAACAATTTACACGAAGAAAAAGTTTGGGCTGTTTCGTGCAATAAGAAGAAGAATTTTATTCTCTCAAACTCGCTCTCTTTTACACAAATTTAAAGTACGGGAACTTTTCGTTCAAATTGGGATCCCGAGGGATCCCAAAGTAGAGTAAAGAAACAGAGCTAGTATTTGGCATCGAGATCATATTCCTCTTTTTTTTAAGAATTTTTTTTTGGCAATTTTTTATAAAGTTATAAAGGATCATATACCACTTTTTTATTATTTTATCTTTTAACGTTCGAGTAGAAGCCCACAATTCTTAATTCCTAGAATTTCTTCAACCCTGTTTGAAAGATCTATAAGGATTAGGATTGCGAGGTGGTGGTGGAATCAACTACCTTTTGATTTGCGTATGTTTTCCCACATTAATAATGTTTTTCGTTTAAAACTCTTGCGTTATTTTTAACTGTACGATTTTTGAATGCAGGAATAAGCTTGCTAATCTAATATATGGACATCCATATTTGAACGTATGCTTGTGTAGGGATATATACGTATGTGAATATGCACATAGATTTGTCGTATTTTCTGTACTGAATTGGGCCGTTACTCTACTTTACTTTTCTTTAATTTAATTTTTATAATTTTGTATATTGGCTGGTGAGCTGATGTTTTGAATGGTTAATATGTCTTTTTTATTTTTAGTAAATGGCATTTATTCAATTTTTATTTTTGTATTATATAGAATGTTATGTAGTTTTAATTTTTTTTTGTATTTTTTAATCGTATGAAATATTTTTATATTGGCCACGGAGGCTTTATATAACATGTTATATTAATAAATAAATTCGGAAAAGTTTGCAAAAACAGCGAAAATTTTAAATATTTCAAACAAGCCATATAATTAATTAAAAGTCCCTAAAACTATAAAGAATGGCAAAAATTCGGTAAAAATTGCAAAAATTAGCGGTAATACGCAAAAATTGGTCAACAGCGGCATGATATCAAAGTCTTATATTTATTTACTAATAATCGTTAAAGCTATAACGAATCAGAAAACTTCCAGTAAAAATGGCTCTTATCGCGATCATGGCCAATTCGCGATAAATTGCAAACTTGGAAACAAACCCTAAAATGTATTTGAAATTATTAAATCGGCGAAAGAAACAAAATGTCAGTTAAAAAAAAAGAAAATTTGAAAAAATTACGAAATTTCGCAAAAAAAAAATTTTATATTTCAAACAAGCCATACAAAAGGCCCTAAAAATATAAGGAATGGCAAAAATTCGGTAAATATTGCTAAATTAACGGAAATTCGCAAAAACTTGCTAACACGGGCATGATATATTTGTTAACTAGCATTAAACCCGCTACTTTGTTAGCGTCTTCTTTTCATTCGTGAACATATTTTTACGCCAAAGTTTATGTTTCTAGGCTTTAACTTGTTAAAATTTAACCCGCTACTTTCTTATAGGTACGATTTTCACCTCTTAAACGTTCGAATTTCGAAGAGGTATCAAATTTTTGTTTATATTTTTTAGATACGTTACGAAAGTCATATATTTTTTATTTCAATGCTTATACATAAGTTTTAAAGATAGATGACGTGGCAAAAAAGTTTAAAAAAAGGTTTTATCCGTTACCCGAGAGGCCAACCTCCGGTGCAAATTTCAACATTTAAGCTTCAGACGTTTAGGACTTGCGACTGTCCGCACCTGTCCGCTTATTTTTTTATTGAACAACAATACGTATTAAGTTATTTTTTTTCAGTTGAAGAACAAAAAAAATACCAAAAAGTTCCCTCATAGGTTCTTATCCACTCGGGACATTGCACGTTGAAGTTTATGTTTCTAGGTCCAATATAAACAATAATTAAAAAAATTGCCAGTTTTAGAACCAAAAAGCTAAAGTAAGAAATTAAATTTCGCGTATTTCGCATTTTGGTACTTTTTTCTCCCCATTGTAGCATAAAAAATTTCAATATGTATTGTAATAGGAGCCCATAATTTAATACGTATATGTCAATGTATGAAGAAAAATAATTTGTAAAAAAAGTACAAAAAATAGTTACGGTTTTCACCCCTTAAACGTCCGAATTTCGAAAAAGTACCAAATTCGTGTTTGTATTTTTTAGATTAGTTTCAAATGTGATATAACCCTTACATATTTCTATGTTTATGGGTTTAAAAGATAGATGGGGTGACAAAAAAGTACCAAAATACAGGTTTTACCCGTTTACACCGTAAAAGGGCTAAATTTTCAAAAAGTACCAGACACCTTTTAACTTATTTTTCTAAAGAACAACGATAGGTATTACATTTTTTTGTATCTCTTAGAAGTGGAGATATACGGTTGCAGTATTTTCCCGTTTTTAACCTTTAAACATTCGAAATTCCCAAAAATCCCTTCTTAGTGGATCGATTTGGGGAGAGACCAAGCCCTTGTCCAAATTTCAAGTTTTTAGCTTCATGCGTTTAGGCTGTGCGATGATGAATCAGTAAGTCAGTCAGTCATTCAGTAATATATATAGTTAACCTTTAAAGCTTTAAAGAATCAAAAAAGTTACAGTAAAAAATATGTAGCTCTTATCGCGAACATGGCAAAAATTCAAAATCGGAAACAAACTCTTAAATTAATTTGAAATCGCTATATCGGTAAACAAAAAACCAAATGTCGGAAAATAGCATAAATAGCGTTAAAAAATTAGCTTTAATGATGAAGAACAAAAATAATTGGAGATGGGATTTTTTTTGTCTGATTTTCGATAACTATACGACATCGACACAACTTTCTTATAAAATATCAAATTAACGTCGAAGGGATGTAGTATTCATAGGGGTGAATATTTATTTTGTGTCCGACCGATCAGTTAGCTGCGGTAACGGCCAAAAAATGCTTATCGGTGTTCGGCAATGATTTGGTCGATATTCGTCGAAGGTTGAACTTTTTAATACCATTATATGCAAATGTTACAAGCAATTCAAAAATAATCAACTACGGGTATTTTCCCAAAATTCGGTTGCGGTAAATTTTATTGTTTCCAAAGAAGAAAACAAGCAAGCAATATCGGAAGAAAAAAAGACAATAGCGGAGTTCAGTGTTTCGTGCGAATGGTCTTGCAAAAGTGCAAATGCAAAATATCGTAGCTCTTTTGTTAAATCCAACAACAAAATGCACTGATTTTCCGTTAGTTTTCTTAAAAGAGCTACGATATTTTGCATTTGCACTTTTGCAAGACCATTCGCACCAAACACTGAACTCCGCTAATAACAAATTAAATATGGCAAAAGCCATAATGATTGCAATTGATACTTATAAAACTCCATTTTTCTCTCGAGGGCTATAAAACATCTTCCACAAATTTCTAACTTTAGCTGCAAATACTTGCAAATCTCTTTTAAAATCGTATGTTTCTATGTAGTTAACTTAAGTGTGGCAAATTCAGAGTTCTTTAATTAATGGCAAGATAAACGTAGCGAAGCTGACAAACGGGCAGCTGTTTATGACAATTTTATATCATATATTGTTTAAAGCAGGTAGGTATTTCGAACATTTTAAGCAACATATATAAGAGCTGTGGCTAGTATTTTGTTTAAATCTCAGTTATGGATGGCGTAAGAGGCGTCGAAAACTGCCAACAGGAAGACGAACAATATTCTAAGAGAGAATATGAAGAAATTGAGAATCAGGTTCTTTTAAATTTATGTTTTTTCTTTAATTTAATTAATAAGAACTAGGAAACCAAATTTTGCAATTAGACTTTGTTTAAAACAAGTTTCTTTTATATGGGAACAAAAAAAGTAATGTTTTTAATAGAAGTGTTTTAATTTTAAAACTTTCTCACGTGAGCGCTTGAGAGCAATTTTTTTTCAAGAATGAGCAAGCGTGTGTGATAATATAAACATTTTTTCAGTGGGAGCGCTTGAGCACGCGTGACTTACTTTTTGCCCGTGACAGTGCGTGACAAAAAAATGTATGGGCCTTAAGAGGGAGGGCGAGTTCCTAAGATCGAAAAATGCCATTTGGTCCAGCCGTTTGGCTAAAAATTAGTTTTGGCCAAAAAATGGAAAAATGTCCTATAGTGCATTGATTTGAACAGGATCCATTCCTTCATTGAATCAACTAGTGGGCTAAGTGAGAATGTCAACAGCCTGGTTAAGTAGGAACATTGGGAGACGGTGTAACTTGGTAACACAACAAGAACTAATTACTGGACCCACATGGTTAGGTGAGGCTCCATGGGCAGCCATCGAGAGGCCGCTCACTTGGGTTCTTCAGCCCAGGGCATTGACAGAGAAAGTGAACAACAGTCTCCTCTTCCTCCTCATCATGACAACTTGTGCAGTAATCATTGAATTCCAGACCCATTCTCCTAGCATGGCCAGTGTCCGGTCATAACCGACACCACAGTCCTGATTTGGTCCCTATTGAACCTAAGTAGAGATTTGGTTCTCCGTTCATCATAGTGCCCCGGATATGGAGCAGGTGGACTCACAGGTCCATCCCTCCTATGCAATCCTATAATACTCGCGCCGAATGAGTGACTTACAGTTAGCCATTGGAAGGCCAATGAATTGATCAATGAATGTGCCATCCATGCGACCACCTTCCTTGGCCAGCTCATCTGCTATCTGGTTTCCCGGGCAGTCTGAGTGCACTGGTATCCTTATAAGCGTTAACCCGAAATGCTCAGCAATCTCCTTCAAAGACATCCGGCATTCCACAGTTAACCTAGATGTCGTGTAGACACCTGCAAGAGAAGCAGTGACAGCCTTGATAATAGTAAATATACGTATATCTCCCGATACGCTATAATACTTTAGCGTTGGCTACCCGCTTTATAGCCGAGATTTCCGCCTGCAGCACACTACATTCATCCGGCAGAAGAAAGGACACTTTTACGCCCAGTTCCTCTATGTAGAAACCACCGCCAACTCTTTCCCCCTTCCTTGAACCCCTAGGCTGGTTCATGGAAGGTGCCCATGACCGACAGCGCATTTCCGTTCGGCTATGTGCCGCTGGACCCACATGAGCTGTGCTTAATTGTGGCTGGCAGTGGAACCTAACATAACCTAAGCTAATACACATTAAGATAATTTAGTATTGAAACGCAAGTCCATTTAACAACTTAAAGACAGTAGCAATGAATTATCTGTTAGTACCACCAACTAATGTTGCCAGCGAACAACTGTTCAGTGCATCTTTGCAGTTTTATTCAATCGCAGAAGTGACGTTATTGCTTTCAATGCATAAAAATTACTGTTCTATAATCAACATACAATTTTTGAATATTAATCAATATGTGGCACATATCGATCCTTTATTGCAACGCTATCATAACTAAAAAAATTCAAGCTTGCCAAAATGCGATTAATGTTTTCAAAATGTAAATTTATGTACTGATTTAATAAAATATATTTTGCTACAACTGTGGTTCAGTTTTGATTTTGTTTAATAAATCATGATCTCGAAAATTTCAGTTTTTTGTTGTGAATTTGGGTAAGTTCGGCTTCGGTCCGTGGGTCAAAAACATGACTTCGGTCGGATTAATTAACCAAATTTACATTTACATATATTGTACATATTTGTTTGGTTTCTAAAAAACATCACAAAAGTTAGTATACTGTTCTCGATATTTTGATTTTTACATAAATTTAAAAAATTTAAAGTATGCTAAACCGCGTATTTTGATTCAAAAAGTAAAATTTTTCGAAAAATGTCTGAACTTCCAAAATATTTTGGAGTTCCTGCAAGATTTTTACATACTTCCATTAAAACTTCGTTGAATGTTCTTGGTAAGAGATTTATTTTTTTACCTGTCTCTGTAACTTTTCTTACAGGAAAATGTGCAGTGAACTTTTTATTAATTTCCTTTCGAACGAAAAAAATCTTTACTAATATTCGCATCGTATATTTATTTTATTGGTAAAATTTTTATTTAACGATGGAGCACCAAACTTCAAGGTACAACTCTATTTACTAACGACTTTCTTGGTACACTACATACCTGTTCCAGAAATACTGCTAAGGATTCGACGGTATTTAGACATTACATGAATTTTGCAGTCTGCCTCAACATAAGATGTTTACAAATGGATGAAATACATACATATGTATACATATATATGTAGAGAAGTCGCAGAACCAAAGCGTGTCTTTTTGATTATTTCAAAATGTTGGGAAATCCGAAATTATCTTTTTCACCCGATTATTATACAGCCTGAACACAAAAAATAAGATTACATTTTTCTATGAGAAGAGAAAAATTATGCAAATAATAGGTGTGTTCATTTACAGAAAATTATTGCTTATTTTCAATAATTGTTACTAGTAAGTGTTCACATACTCGAACAACTTGCAAGGAGAGAGTGGAAAACAGCATACAAATTTGAGACAAAAATTTTTTTGAAAATTTTTGATAGTAAAATCTTTACTAGCAAGAATTATTCAACCACCTGTTTCAGGTTTTTGTTTACAAAACAAAAATAATTTTCATAATTTTTAAATTAAAAGTTTTTCAATAAAATGGGATATTTATTTTTCTAAAATTTAAGAACAATATTCTTGCGCAAATAGTTGAAATCAATTCAATTTATTTAGAAATAATCTCGTATCTGCCAGCTGAATATTGTCAATATACCTAACTTTCTAGGTTTTTGCTTCGTTCGTTTACTTTTTTATTTTTTTGAATAATTTCGAGAAAAATTTTGTAAATTTTATATTTAATATTTTTTCCAATAGAACTTATATTAATGCAAAGACATCAAAAAACATTTTCTGCGACTCCGTATATATATACATATATATATATATATATATATATGTATATATATAAAGGGTGATTTTTTAAGAGCTATAGGAAAGTTTTAAAAAAAACACATAAAATTCAGAAAAATGCATGAAATCTTTATTTGAATCGATAGTACGGTCCATATAATTTAATGTTTGAAGATTATTTCATGCAAATGTTGATTGTGACTGCGCCTCAAATGGTCCGTCCGCTTAGTCCAATTTTGGCATACTATTTCCAACATTTCAGCCGGTATCTCATGAATAAATGCTTCAATGTTGTCTTCCAATGCGTCAATTGAAGCGGGCATGTGTGTATAGACATGAGCTTTAACATAGCCCCACAAAAAATAGTCTAATGGCGTTAAATCGCACGTTATAGGCGGCCAATTGACCGGTCCCGAACGTGAAATAAAATGTTCACCGAACTCGCCTCTCAATAAGTCCATTGTTAAGCGTGCTGTGTGGCATGTGGCACCGTCTTGTTGAAACCACATGTCATGCAAGTCAAGCTCTTGCATTTTGGGCAAAAAAGTTGGATATCATCTCACGGTAGCGCTCACTATTCACAGTTACGTTACGATTCGCAACATTTTTGAAGAAGTAAGGTCCAATGATGCCACCAGGCCATAAACCGCACCAAATTGTGACTTTTTCTGGATGCATTTTTAGCTCTTGCAATGTTTCTGGCTGATCTTCACTCCAAAATCGACAATTCTGCTTATTAACGTACCCATTGAGCCAAAAATGTGGGTCGATTAAACTGACCATAAAATGGAAGAAACGCGCGATGAACTTTCTTAACAGAGCACGCATTTTGATAATAAAATTCAATAATTTGCAGGCGTTGTTCGTTTGTAAGACGATTCATGGTTAAATTATAGACCAAACTGAAGATGTTTGACAGTGAAACAAAACACGAAACGTGTGTCAGCTGTTTAAACCAGTGTTGCCAAAAAGATAATAGCTAAAAAATCACAGTTTATATATATATAGGTAACTATATATTTCAACTCAAGTGACCCGAAACACCCGTTTTGGAAAAAACATGTAAAAAAATTGTTTTCCACTTGAGACGAAAACGCCCATATATATACATATATATCCTTTTTCGTTCCTTTAATGCTTAGGTATTTAAATCTGGCCCAATTTTGCTACATATTTTCAGCGTTTAAAAAATTTTGCGAAGTCTGGATGCTTTGCCAATTCTTCATACTGATTTTTATTTGCATATGTAATTTTGTTTATATTACTTCTTAAAATCAAGACCACAATTATTAAAACATTTCCAATAACAACATTAATACATACCTGTCCTGAAAATCACTTTTCCTTTTAAAATCACACGTGTGATACTTCAGAACACCACAAAATCCCACGTGTGATTTTAAAAAACACGGGATTTTCAGAAGAGGCCTGATAACTATTTATTTTTTAAACCGAAAAATTGTAACACACCGTACAAATTGTTTGAAATCGTAAATTACTTATTTCGAATCGAAATACGCGGTTGCCCCCAAGATCATCAGAAAAACGTATTTTACAGTTGCCTCGTAAACTTTTAATAAAATAGCGGTAGTTTTTTCAATTTAAGGCTGTTACAAAAATAAGTATGCAGGTATGTGATTAGATTTCTCAAACCGGTTTTCGAATTGTTCTTAATCCTGAAAATTTTTTAATTTTCCGGGTTTTCAAAGAGCACGGGTTTCGAGTTATTCGACAAACTGGGTTTTTAGTCTCTAATTATGTGAGAGAATCGAATATTTTTGTTTTCCCTATCACATGCCTGATAATATTCATTTCTTTTTAATTATAAAATGGTAAAAAAATAATTTGTGTACATATAAATAAGTATGTATATATGTAAAATAAAAAAAATACATAACTATATTCCCAGCCTGCAAAATAGTTCGATGTTGTCTGAATCAGAAATTTCTTGCAAGTGTCTGACTGCATTCTTAGAGACTTTGTACGGATTTCTGTAACAAATTGAATATTCGTTTTGTCAGGCCGCTTTCGGATAGATTTCGTATGGATACATATATCTGGGGATTATATGGGCCGATATGGCTGATAGATTTCTAACCGAGTTCTAAAAAGTAGTCATTATTAATAATTTGATTTTTTTTTTGTGTACTTTTATGTAAAATAACTAAAAAAAATTAACAAAAGTCTCATTACACATATGTATGTATCTGCATGACTAAAAAGGTTTCAATTTCACTCGACATTCTTTCAACATCTGTTAGAAATCAATACGAATGTCGATTTACAAATCAGAATTTCCCATGCCTTTTTCATCAGATTTCTGGCAAATATCTATCTGACGGCACAAAAATCACCGAATTTCCCACATGTCTGCCAGCATTCTTGTGGTTGACGAGAAATTTATAGTTATACATTTTTTGGTCAGATATCTGACAGAATTCGTCTACGATTCTGACTTTTTTTGTCGACGTTTCTCTCAGACATCTGACAGACGTCGTACTATTTTGCTTGCTGGTTTATTAATAAATTAATGCTTAAAAATTTAAGAGTGTGCGTGAAAATTACATTTCAGGTTCGATAATATTTTGTAATGTTTCTTAATAGTCATTTGGTTCAACAGCACCATCTGGTACTACCATCGGTTTATTAGTCATACTAAACGGTTGTTTATTAATAGGCATCATTTCGACTACTTGAATTGGTGGTTCTTCTCCTGGCTGCAAGGGCTCTTCTCCAACTAATTTTGCTAAATTGCTTTGAGCCCAACGACCGCCACGTCCATTAATAGTTTTATCTTCACAAACACATAAGAATAGTGTATCGACAACCATCTTAATTTGTAAGAAAAATAAATAAGATAGTTGTTAATACCATGTAACAATTACTAAAAATTATTTATGCCATACTTCAAAAAGTGAGAGGACAATGTGAGCAATGAAGAACGAAAATACAATAGTAAGTATTACAGGGGCCATGTAAAAGTTTATACCAGGTTTATCTTTTAATACAAAAATTCCAATAAGACCCGAAGTTGCAGCAACTAAAATTTTTCCCAAAAACAGTATGAAATCTCCAACACTGTTGATTGTTGCTACTTGTAGAGCATTAGTGGCCATTGCATTCCAGGCCTATAAATAATAATTTTTAAACAAACCTTTAATTAAAAATTGTCTTTATTTTACTTACAACACCAGCTGCAGGACAGAAATTAATAGACTCGATTGCAACCACTGTATATGCGTTATGGTTAAGGAAACGTATAAACTTCTCCAGTAACCAAAAGCCGCATATACAACATTTTAAACAACAAGTAGCACATTCCGAACCTTTATCCTCCCCTTTCTTTAATCTAAAAATAAAAATTTAAACCTTAAATTACCAATAACACTAATAAAAATTTGCAATCAAATAGTTTCTTACTTGGCATATAAGTATGTTAAAATAAGTCGGGGAATTTTAAAAATTGTTATTATAAAAGAGCCTTTAGCTACAGTACCCAAATGATATTTCACCAATTTTCCAATAGCATAAGCTGTAGGTGTACTGGTGGGTTTGTTAAAATACCAAAATGCAACAGCAGCCGCCAAGGCAAATTGTTGGCAGGCAAATATAAATTCAGTAGTCCAAATAAGACCAACAACGTAAATCCAAAACATGCTTTTAAGCGTTTTAGCCTCCGTGTATTCTATGGGTTGGAAGCCTGGAATTTTCAGATATTCTTTAAGTAAAATCTAATAGTTTTACGATCAATTTTCACCGAGTCCAGTAAAAACTAACTTTTATTTTAATTTTCAGCTATAACTGATAGTTAATTATAATTGAACTTGGTGAAATTGACCGTTAGACATTTACATAACTACATTAATAAATTCCAAAATATTAGAAGAATATACATACATATCGTAACCTAAAATGCAAAAGGGCCAATCATCACTTTTTATAACTTTACAAGAGATAAAAAACTTAATAAAATAAGAAGTGTTCTGTTAAAAAATATGACTTTTACACAATAGCATCCAAATATGTATAATGATGAGTATTTTTTGACAAAAAAGTAATTATTTTATTTCTTTTTGTTACCCTCTTTTGAATTTTCGTTTTTAGAAATCAAAAAGATTTAACAACTAAGAAATACTTTAGAAAACTATTGCAAAATTGTTTTATTTGTTTTTGGCAATCGATGACTATTTCCACGCACAATTAACACTGTGCTATTTGAGGCAAGCGGAGCGGGGCACCAATATTTTTAAACTAATTCGGGTACACCGAATACAGTGGTGTAACCGTTTTTTTTTTTAGCAATTTCAATAAACTAAACCGTTTTTGAGTTACGCGAATATATGTTCTGCAACCTCCTCCATTTTCGAAATATCGGTATATCTCGAAAACAAGAGCTTACATAAAAAAAACTGATTTCAATAAGTAGTCGTTAAGGACATAACATTTTTATTAAATACGAAATTAATGTCGAAGTGATGTAGTCTTCGACTTGATGTGACAACAATTTAAAATTTATGTCGACCCCGACAACGAGTTACGTAATAGGAGTGAATATTTCATTAAATTGATACACAAAACCAACAGAGTTTTATTCATTGTAAATTTATGTAATTTAATCTTCAAAAGGAATATTGTCATAAAATGAATGTCAGTCTGCTAGTATTAATTATTTTAAGTCTTGGAAATATTGCAATTTTTTCTTTGAGATTTTTAATCTCTTCACATGTAATTTCGAAGGCTTAATGCTGAGTATACACGTTACTACATATCGTAAGAGTCGTACAATTCAAAATAAGTAACGTGTATCATGCTGTCGTACTTATGAAGTATACTTTGTAGTACGAAAATCAATAAAATTTTGATAAAATAACTTGAACCAAATATATTTATTTCCAATAAAAAAAACAAGAGCTGTAAGTTGCTTGGTTTATTTTCAATAAAAATCCCATAATATTGGTTTCTGTGACACCTAAAACCGACACTCATTTCAGTTCGAACAAAAAACCCATAACATTGGATTTCATGACACCAATGTATTTTTTTTTGTCGGTTTCAATTCCAATTCCAATAAGGTAGATTTCTTTGACACCCCTGATAATGTTATTTACTTACTTACTGCCTATTTCCGATGTGCGAAAGAATTCTTTCGTTTGTATAAATACATTTAAAACAAAAACAAAGTTTTTAGAATTTGTTTTAAATGTAGTTGTTCGAAAGAAAGAATTCTTTCGCACATCGGAAATAGGCTATAAAATATTAGCGGTTTTCACCCTTGATAGTAGAGTTCCTTGAGACCTTGTTACTCTTAATTTAGTTAAAGTACTTACAACACTGTTACAAAAAATATATTAAACTAAAATTAACTACGCTGTGGTTAAAAAATGCCACAAAAAGCTGTAGTTAACACGTGTGTTGAATTTACCAGAATAAAACAGTGGACGAAACTCTATCTCTCTCTTCCTCTCACTCACCAGATTCATTAATTTAAAATATGTACATACGAAAAAGACACTCACGCTTTGTAGTATTAAATCGTATTAGGCTTAATACAAAGGGTCAAACCCGCTTATTTACTTGTGCGGTGGTGGCAAGTAAATCTCAATTAAATAAATTTGTGTTCATTGCATTGCGGCATAAAAGATGGTGCAATGAGAAATGCAAAAGGGTATCATTCGAAGAACAGACAGAAAATAACAAATATTTTTCGAATCGTGTAACCTCTGTGTGTACTCTGTGATTTATTTTTTGAAAAGCTGATTTATAAAATGTATAATTTATATTTATAATTAATAAAAGTTTTTGCGACTCATTTTTAAAATTCGCTTTATGTTATGGATATTTTTTATTAAAAAAGGAAAAAAAAATAAAATATCAATTCCTAATAATTTTATTAAAATGTCAATTCCTAGCGCATTTTTTTCTTTTGACCATTCCTTGGTAATGAATGTCGTCAGATGGACTGTTAGAATTGTGTAAAGATGACTACCATAGTGATTTAGAGCCAGAAGTTTATTGAAATTGGATATTCCAGGTTAGGTTAGGTAGAAAGGCTGGTGGGAAGAAAACCTGACACCCTCACCCAGAGACCAATATGGTCCATGGTGACGCCTTATTTAGTGATAAAATTCTAGTAAGAGAAGAATAGGAGAAATAAAGAGAAAAAGCACAAGAATAGAAAAATGAGTGGAAGACAAAAATCGGACAACACAAGCAAACAACCCTTATAAACAGAAAACTGCCCTCAATGTACTCAGTCTCCAGTCTCCTGCTGCGCAGCCAGTTCATTTCATCTCAAAAATCGCGCAGGAATCTAACACGTAGCTATCTCAGCCTGCTGGTATGCAGCCTGGGATAATATCCAAGGTGATAATATCCTCCACCGCAAAGATATTCAAACTAAGCACTAATCTGTGGGAAGATATGTTTCCAATATTTCAACATATAATAAATTTTATTTTTCAACTTTCAAATGCGCTAGTTGCAAGAAAATTTAGCGCTCTTAATAGTTGTGAAACGGAATTACAGTTTTATAAAAACCTCACAGGAATTTTATGAACTAAATAAGGTATTAAGGGTGTTTTCAAGGCAAAAGGCAAAATTGTAATAAAAAACACAACACATTAATTTTAATCGCTTTTTTACAAATCGTACGACCGAATAGCCTTTAATAGCAACAAAGACATAAAACTTGAAAGTTAAGTCAAAACTGCCTTGTTTTGTTGGCCTAATATATTGTTAGCCATTTTCGACTTGTGAAAAACAATAATTTGTTGTTATGACCTTTTGAGTTTGTTTAATAAAGTCGTTATTCAAAAATAGAAAGCTAGAAATGTGTTTTGTTGTTGTTCAGGGGCTAATTCAGCAGTCGTCATCGAATACTTTTTCGATTTGAAAGCAATTTTATTTATAATTCTATTAGTCGATACTGAACGAATCGCAATTATTTTTTCAGTGTTGCAAAGCATTTATTTGAGTTTACACAACACTGAAAAAATAATTTCAATTCGTTCAGTATCGACTGAAAAAACTAGAAATAAAATTGCTTTTGAATCAAAAAAGTATTCGATCAAGCCTGTCAGAGCTAGGTGTTGCTGAGTTGACAATCCTTGGTTGGTGCTCGTTGAAATCCGAGTTGTTCCGGTGCGTAGAACCGATTGTCGTGGAACTGTAAAGACGTGTGCTTTGATCCGCTGTACCATTTTCAATAAAATGTTCATTTTGATTTTTTCTGTTGTTATGCCCATTTGCATTTCAGGTGACGATATGCATGTAAATGAAATATTTTACAATAGAATAAATAAAAAAATAATTTAAGTTTTAAGCAAGTATGTGATATATTCGGCAATGCCGAATCTTATATACCCTTCACCATGGCTCGAAAAGAACATACATATGTACATATGTATATTGTTACGAAAGTAAATTTAGAATCTAAGAATTATTTCATTTTATAAGTTACTTTTGATGGTAATAAACATTTTTATTTTTCGAATGTATTCTATGAGTTAAATTTCAATTTTATAAAGATTTTTTGCAATAGTCCTATTCCTTTTTGCTACTTTTTGGTTAAAAACATTAGGAACATTGTGATTAGTGAATGTGCTTTTAAAATCACTGTTCTTTAAAACTGTGATTGTGATCACGGTTTGTTAGTTTTCAGTTCTTTTATAGTATTCATAAAATAAAACAAGTACACTATATTTTCTAGTATATGTTTTTTATTGCACGAATCTAGTAAATAGGTTCAGAACCTAAAAAACAACAAGATATGCACTAACACATGTATTTTTACAAATAAAGATCTTTTAACAAGGTATTTTTATCATGTACAAAAACATTGTGGTTTTCTTGCTGTCAATAAAAAAATAGCAACATTACTCGTTACTGCATGCAAAAAACGCTATTACCCACAAAAACAGTGAAATTTCATAAATTTATGTATGTAACAAAATGAGAAAACGTTTTTAAATTAATACTTTTAAAACACACAATTTAAAATGCACGCCTATCGTTAAAAAAAGTGCAATTTTTGTCCCCATGAAATTTTTATTCCCCTCGAAGGAAAAAATGCTATCGTGGAACTCCCGTCAACATTTTTTCTAAAAAACATTACAAGATAAAAAAAATTTGTTCTTAAATATACACGTATATTTAAAAAAAAAGTTAAAAAAAAACAAAGTAAAATAGGTATATTGTATTGGAGTGAAAGTTTGATTGCAACATTAGCTTATTGCACTCTTATCTAGTAAAATAATTTCTAAAATTCTGCCACCACACGTTTAAAAAGCTTCATAACTCCTCAGGCAATCGACTCGTTTTTTTTTACATTTTGTTGAACAATATACATATAAGTTTGTGCCTCTTTTAACGGACCTTTACCTTAAAATAAATTTTGTAAACTTTAATATTCGAATTATGAGAAGAATTACTTACATAAATGTTTTTTTCACTAGAAGTTGAAAGGGAAAAGTGAACAAATTACGAGAAAAAAAAATTTTTCACGATAAGTGGAATTTTTTTCCGCGAAAATTTTTTTACATTATTATTCTCCTATGAATTCATTTTTTTCATGGGAGTTTTTCATGATCACAAAAACGTGTAAAGGGAAAAATTACTAGGGAAAAATTATTCTCGATAGGAGAACAATTATTTAGTAACTTTTTGTTTGAATTGCTTACTACATACAGTGTTGTTGTATAATTTCGACACAACGTTAAAGTATTTTACAGTGTTGTATTCATTTTCAAAATAAGACCACCTTGTATGAATTCACCTTGCTATTAGCCAAGGAATAACATCCTTAAAATATTTTATTTTTTTACTTGTTTCAAAAAAGTTATTTTTTGACTGATATTGTTTGAGTTAAGACTAAAAATAATATTTGGCCTATATTTTTTCAGCCAAAAAGATAAGTTTGATAATTATACTTTTTAATAAATAATAAATTTTTCTTAAAAATTAAAAAACAAATAAGAGTGCTATATTAGGTTCATATCTTAGCAATTTATGAATCGATCTGGCTGAATTGCAGTATCAAAAAAAACCGAATCTGAAAAATATCAGTAAAATTTTTACTTTTATTTTTGACTGAAAAAATATCGTTCAAATTTTAACTTTTATTTTTGACTGAAAAATAGCAGTCAAATTTTAACTTTTATTTTTGACTGAAAAAACAAAAAAACAACGGTTATTTTTGACAAAAAAATACTGGTAAAAAATAATACATAGTTATTTTTTAACTTTCTTGACAAAAGTCAAGTCTTGATAAAAAGTCATAATTTCTAGAAATAATAATCCTATTTGAGAAAAAAAATCATCAAATCATATTTTGGTCAAAAAATCATCAAAAATATGATAAAATTATCGTTCTGGCAACGCTGCATATGGGGTCTTTAAAAACCCCATTTCAACAGACACACGGAAAGATAAACTGACGGACGAACGGAAATACATCGTGGGGTTTCGGTCAGTTTTTTTCATTTTGCTCTTAATAAACTAATATAATTCATAAGCAATATATCGGTAAGCACTACTGGTCATCTAACTAGTAAAATTACCGGTAGTCTTCTTGTAGGTATACTTTTCATTTGATCAGGGTTGCATTTTAATAAAAGCATGCTCATATGCGATAGTGTGACTACAAACTGTAATGTTACTGTTGGTTCACACTCTTTAAGTCTAAGGCTGGGTTTTTGAGATCTTAGTTAAACTATGTTTAGATAATCTGGAAACAGATTTATTCCGCCATTACCAAGTTTGTATCCAAAATTTTTACAGAACAGCTTAGTTTTGCTTAAAATTATGGTCTTTAATGAAATATTACAAAAAAATCACATTTCGCCGGAAAAATTAGTTTCAGAGTACGTTAAACTTAGTTTAAACTTAATCCACATCTCAAAAACACGCTCTAAGCCGTCAAGTCTTTAGTTTTTAGGAGAGAGCAAAATAAATGGCATTCTCTTTCCCCTTCTCTCCTAACTTGATGAGTGTGAACCACCACATTCATTATATTTTTCGACAGTTGAAACAAAACTCATTAGATTTATATATCAAAAATTATAATGGAATACGTTAGACTTGTGTGATAGTGTAAACTAGCCTTAAGGATTCATAATATATACACTTTATAGATTCTTAGATCAATATTATAGAAATTCAAACAAAAAGACAAACTTATATTTCCGCCTGTGGTAAAGGGTTTAAATATGTATATATTTTTAAAAATATTTAAAACCAAATGTGTATGTACATACAGCTAACGTAAAATCGAGCAAAAAATGATGTATGTATGTACTACATACATATTTACTTTAAGGTTGGATATCACTTACATATGATGTTAATTTATTGTAATTTTATCCGAAGAATGTGGGATATGGGTTACATTAATAATTTTAAGATATATTCAAATGTATATATTTAGTACAGTGAGGTGGATTGGGTTAAATATTTTGTATGCTTTGTTAAATATTAAATATTTACTTACTTTTAGTGCCTGGGTTTGTAAATGTAACATCTGTTGAGGTGGCATGGGCTGCAGTGTTGTCCAGTGGAGCAAAAGGATTTTTATCTCCAGGAGCACTTGCTGTAGCTATACATATAACTACTAACACCCAAAAAGCTAAAAATATAGCTAATACAACAAATGCTAAAAGAGGAGCTATAATAAGTCCTGGCAAATTCATCATACACTTTCCAGATTCTTCAAATAACGCTGATAGACCGGATAATTTATTTTTCAAATAGTAAATAATAATTATTAGAATTATCTAAACAAAAATATGAAAAAGTATAAATAAAATTCAATATAAATTAATAAAATAATTAACAGTACCATAGTTATAGTTGCTAAAACAGCCAGTGTTAATACCGCTTGTTCATTGCGGACAAACTCTTCTAGATAAGAAAATTGAGTATTGATCTTCTGCTGATGCTTTATACTGTAGTATGCATACCACAAGGCACCACACAAACCTATACTAGCAACAATTACCAAAACACAAATTAGCCAAGACACTATACGTGACAACCAATGCATTAACATCACCAGGGCAATAGAAATCACTGCGTGTAAAAAATAATACTTTATTAAGCAACCAAGACTATTTTTAAAATAAGCTTTGTACTTACGAAAAGCTATGCCACATATTATTGCAATGATATGCCATGTTGAATATATATCACCCAAAAATTGTTGGGCAGCATCCCAAGAATTTAACATTTTGTACATATCTTGTACAGGAGCATTTTTACTTTTAGGAACACATCGGTGCAAGACAGGAGCACTTTTTTATTTTAAAATTTAATTAAAAAAACAATTAATAATAAAATATTTTTCTAACACATTTTACTGATTAAAGAAGCATTTACCTTTCATATATTGGAAAATCAGGACAAGGTCCTAAATAATTAAACAGCTTTGATAAATCATCTTGTTTATCATTTGCTATTAACGACATATTAAAATCGTAACGGCATAAACCATTTTGGGTTTCTAAGTAATAATTGTATACATCTTCGCGTTTATTTAAAGTTTTTTTTGGGCACTCTTTAACACATACTTTAATTGAGTCCTTCAATTTTCTAACATCAAAGTACAATAAGTGGGGTTTATCGAGTGTGTTCAAACCAGACAGCGGGTAATTTGGATAACGTTCATTCTTTTTAACACCACACGTATTGCCAAATGAGTCGTAACCATTAATGACACGCAAAGGATTTCCATACACAAAAGAAAATATTGCTATAACAATCTGTAACAAATATGTAGATAGAAGATAATAATTAAGATGTGTACGTGATCTTGTCGTAGAAGCATAAGAAAAAATTAACTCAATTATAAAACCCAAATAATTTTAAATAAAAATAAATAAATAAAAGCTTATGCATTGGTACAATTCCTTCTCATAAAGCGCCAAAAGAACTGTGTGAATCATTTGTCATCTCCTATTTTTAATTTTGAAACGAACGAGTTTTGCAACTCACCTACTCATGCACATCTATATACACATATAAAATACACACTTGATCGATATTTAAAAACATCGATGTCTCCACGATAAGCATCAATGTTAAAAACCACCGGCAAAAACACGATACATGATTTAATATGTGCCCAACAAAGAAGTCACTTAAGTAAACTTTTGAGGAATTTTCTTGACAAAATTACATGAAATGCAAAGTACATATTTTCAAATAAATATTATATAATTTCAGTAATAAAAAACCATTTTAATTAAAAACTTCATGGCGTTTGGCGCGTGTACTTTTTTAACGATAGCAAAACACTAAATATGCAGTTCTTAATATTTTTCCATGCCCTACACGATCTTACCTTGAGAGAACTGTTATTTGCAAAAAATTCAAAAAGTTATAACCCTATTACACAGTCTCCAAAATCGTTTTAACATTTCTTTAGTAGAAGGAAGGAGGGTAAGAGTTCACCACCCGGCCCTCTTAATGGAGACAGTTTGGTCACGGTTAAGCGAGCTAGGCCTGGGGACGAATTGCCCACTACTAGCCGCACGATAAGGACTGAAAATGTGTTAATAATTTCCGGCAGTGACTCCCAAAAGGGAATCACTAAAGTAATTGTTACCGAGGCAAACCAGTCCACATCTTCAAGGAAATCGGGTGATCACCGGAATAATTCTAGTAAGAACCCTTAAAAAGGGGGAATTAAGAAAGTAAGATCTAGTGATGAACATAAGTTCTCTCGGATTGGTCAGGCTGCCTTACTAATCGCCCACGCTGCAAAAACTGAGGGCGTCATCGAATAAGAACGGTATTCTGGCGGGTGTCATCGATCACACGGATCCCGATGGTAGGATCAGTGTCGAGAGATGGCAGGTGCTAGAGAACAAACTTCTCGACGAATTCTTCAGTGTGAGAGGATGGCCGGATGAAGAAGCGTTCAAAGGGGCTGACTGGGCAAGAGGTGTCAAAACTGCCAGTTGCGGCAATCAAAAAACCTTTGAGTTTTTGAAGGCCGCAATTGACACGTGAGACAGCACTTGTCCTCAAGCCAGATATGGACGTTATACTTGCGTCTGAGTTGCCGCTGAGGCCGGTAGTCATTGTATAAATACCTCGACGGCCCTGGCACTAGCATTGGTATACTTACCATATGAGGATACCGATCCACCTAGTGTGAAAGTGCGTGAGTTGGTGGAGCACTCAAGTAGAAGGGGCTCGAGGCTGATACTTTGGTTGTGACGCCAATGCACACCATACCCAATAGGGAAGTGCCGACATCAACAAAAGGGGTGAGTCTATGTTTGATTTTATTATTGCTATCGATCTTTATATCTGTAATAGAGGAAATTCGCCAACGTTCAGAACTAGAGATAGGGAGGCAGTAATAGATGTAACATTGACAAGCTTTAGAGACTTAGTAGATGATTGGAGCGTTGCTTTGGGATTTTCCTTCTCGGACCATAGTCGTATATCCTTTAATCTAAACTTCGAAAAGTCAAAAAGGTGTACTTTTATTAATCCAAGGAGGACGAACTGGGATTCCTTTTCGGGATTGGTGAATAGTAACCTTAGAGTTGCACACGATTGGGGGTCGACTTCGGCCGGTGTGGAGCCCCTGGTGGGTAACTTTACGGAGGTGTTGAACCAGAAGCTATGAGCGATCTTGTCCGCTGAATTTTCCAGGTAGGCGCTCGCAACTGAGATGGTGGACAGGTGAATTGAAGACTCAAAGGGCCACTGTCAGAAGGGAATTCAATAAAGCGAAGCATAAGAGTAGGGATGAGGATTGGAGTAACTTTAGAATAAGTTATAATAGGTTTAAGGTAGATATTAGAAGGGCGAAAAGGGACTTGTGGATCAAATTTAGCGAGTCGGTGGAATCTGTAAATGAGATGTTAAATTTCAGAAGATTTGTATCCAAGGACCCTGCGGTCCCGGGATTTATGCAGAGACCGGAACCCTCGTGGACGGAATCTAGCTCCGATTCCCTTTGTTTGCTTATGGAGACTCAATTCCCGGGATGTGTGGAACCTGGGACGGGGGAACAGGGGGGGTGTGGTAACCCCTTTTCTGGATCGGACTTGGGAGGTGAGATAAGGGAAGCGGTGGGGGATATTATCAACTTGGATAAGGTTACATGGGCGGTTAATGCTTCTGGGTCATACAAATCGGCAGGACCAGATGGTATATTTCCGGCTATGATACAGAATATCCAGGGATACAGACCCAAGGGCGCATATCCACTCGGAGACCAATGAGGTGCATTGTGAATCCCTTCAGTAAAGGAGAAAAGAAGAAAAAGAGAAGTAAAGAAGAGTAGAAAATAGACCTAAGGTTTGGTACAGATTAGTAAATACGTAGGACAAATTCCCCCTATGGTCCCCCCAACAGAAACAGCCGTCCTATTTCCCTGACAAACCCCAGTAACAGTACATACTCCACCGTCTCTAGCTCCTCGGCCTCCCCGCACAACGTGCAGAAGTCCGGTATCGCAATGTCCCATTTACCCATAAAAGCCCTAACAAAACAATGCCCCGTCAGAAATCCTATAAAGGTCCTGAGACTACTCCTATCCAGTCCTAATAGAACACTGGCTGCACCTGCATGCAATACGTAATATCCCTCCAGGACCGGTTATGACGGCTACCTGAAGATGGTTATCCAGGCTCGTCGACTTCTTCGTTCTCTTGTTCGATGAAGAAGGCTGATTATCTCCAGATCTGGCTCCCTTAATGGTCTCCTTGTTGTTGGGACCCTTAGGAGCTTCAGCCGATGATGCACCAGACATCTTGATAGATTTCCCTACTACCTTGGGTGTCGCTCCTTTGCCCTCCGCAGTTCATTCCGAAGACATGAGCGCCTTGCACATTGGGACAGCACCCTCTACGTTGCCTACCGTGCGGAAGGTTGATGAAGCCACCAGCCCTTTACTCTTCTGAGCAGTGTCAGGGTTGGAAGCTGCATCCACCTGCTTCTTCCAGGGTGAGGACCAACCCAGAACGGTACTGACAGGGCCGTAAACTTTCGAATTTAGCGACGCTTTGTCGGTGCCGTCTCAGAAGGTACCTGTCCCTCGCGGAGAACGTTGAAGGATCTCTCTTCGCCATCTTGTCCAGATACACCAGAGAATTCCTTGTCCCGCTCCGCGTCTTATCCTCCTTCGTTCGGCTGGTGTTGTTAATACCGCGTGGAGGGGCACTTAGCATCTCCTCCACGGTGCCCTGCCGAAAAAGTTGTGGACAGTCTTCTCCCGAGTGTCCCCTTTGATGTCCCCTGGCCTCATCGGGGGAAGGGACAGACTCTTTAGTCTGACTGTGAGCAGATATACTTTCAGTATCATGCTCCTCGTCAGAGAGCAGGGTCAGCCGCTTCAACCCCTGAGTAGCCCCGGTTTCACCACAGGAGTCACTCGACAGTTCCAGAAGACTGTCCGCCTGTAGGTCTTTCAGCACTTGTCTCTCGTGCCCAATAATGCTGTCATGATAGGGTCAGCCCCCCCTCAGAGGTCAGGGTTATTTTCATACCAAAGGCAGAACCGGTTACTCTAAACCCAAGGATTTTATACCAATCAGCCTATCATCTTTTCTTTTGAAGACATTAGAAACCCTGATTGATCTACAACTGAGAACGAAGATTGACGCCGGCATCATCAGAGACGCTCAACATGCCTGTCTTAAGGGTAGGTCTGTTGAGAGTGCGCTTCATGATGTGTTGGGTTATAAAAAACAGGGATTGCGAATCAAGGAATACACCTTGGCGGCGTTCCTGGATATAGAGGATGCCTTAAACAATGTGAGGATAGTGGCCATAAGGCAGGCACTGAGTGATTTAGGGGTTTCGTTATTATTGGTCGAATGGAAAACTCTGATGCTTAGCATTTCGGACTGGGGAAACGAGCGCTTAAGGGAACTAGTGTCTAGAGGGCCCCACAGAGAGTTCTCTCTCCCTTATAGTGGCTCTTGGCTGTCAATGTCGCTCTGGGACTTTTTGGCAGTTAAGTGAGAAAAACAGCTGCTTGTTTCAATTTATGCCATTTTTGTTTCATTTCTCCCATTTCAATCGAAAAGTTTCTCGACGCGGGAGTTAAAGAACATGGGCACTGGTTACAAATTTTTTTTGGTCGTGGAAACCTCGTATACAAGATATACACGTACCTACAGACAGGGCAACATTTGTCGAAACATGTGTTACTACTTATGTTTCAGATTTTACCACAGACGATGACACTAAAAACGAAACATTAGCATTGCGTGTTTTTTGAATATACTACTGCAAAACAGAAATATTTTATGTCCCACAAATTTTAAAAAATTTTATATGCAATTATAATTGTTTTCCAATTTTCATAATTTGCAATTGTTGCCATTTTCCGATTTCTTTCTTCATATTTTTTTCTCCAAGAGTTGCAAAAGCACCTCACTCAACAGCTGCTCTCAACAAAATGAAAAAAAAACAGTGAACATCGCCCCACACGATGAAACATTGTGTTTGGAAACATAACATATCAAAAAATTTTGATATTTGAAAAACCAAAAAGGTAACAAGAAATTCAATCAGAAACATCCCCACACATAGCAACATTTACAGAAACATGCCCATGTTTCCACAAATGTTATCTTGTCTGTGCGTACCTTTCCTATCTCAGAAAGGTGGCAATAAATTCTATTATTATTGTGGCATCACTGACAGAAGAGTATTTTTTTAAAGCAGCGTTACCATTTGTCATGTTTTTCCTTTTTTGCAGGTTTTTTTTTGTTTTTATATTATTAAACAAACTGAATTCCAAATTAATTTTTGTGTTTTATTTTAAAACTTTATCACTTTGTAGAGAAAATGTAATTCAACAAGTTAGAGTGCTATATTCGGCTGTGCCGTTTTTTTGATACCCTCCACCGACAGGAGTGGGCTCTATATGATAAATACATATATATTATTAACAAAGCTTGACAAAGACGAACGTCAGCATTAAAATTAGTTGCGGTTTAAACCTGAATTAAATTATTGATCGACAATAAGAAAATGTTATGGGTTTCTTGTCAGAACTTTGAACTGGCTTGAGTAAAATATCATGATTCGTAAAAGTTTTACCCAAACTAAAATAATTTTTAGGAGGGTAATTTGTATTGGACCTATGGTAAATTATGGACCAATCATCCGATAATTCTGAAGACTGATTTCTGGTATTAAAAAAAATAAATTAGAATAAATTTCAATACAGCAGTGTAATTAGTTTTAGCGTTAACAGTAAATTTCACAAATTTGCATGATATTTTTTCTTTTACTTTTTAACAAATTTTTTGTTTTTTCTAGTGATGACTATACAATATTTGAAAGATTTTGAATGAAACAACATGAGAAGAAACATCTTTTAAGGAAGAAGAAAGATCTTGATTTTTAGCGCTGTATAATTCGCATGGGAAGATGTTAATATCTTTTCAACAAGATGAAAGATATGAGCAAGTTTAAAAAGCCTTTCGTTTTTTTATTAAGATTTCTGCAATAAAAGAATTTTATGACAAATATTTCTCTATTAAACAGAATTTTATAACAAATATTATAAAAATCTTATATGTACATATAAAAATACAGGAACCATTTTTTTTAGTTGATTTTTAAGTATCTATAGTTTACCGACTTAAATGAAACACACTTGTATCGTTTTAAAGATATTTTTGTCTAGATATGCACAATACAAATTTTTTCTCTAAGTTTTTAGGATTGAATTTTAAACTTGCTTGCAAACACACGCAAATACAAAAATTTTTTGTTTTTGAAAATAAAATAAAAGTTTTCGTTCAGAAATTTATTTTTTTTTATTTCATTTTTAAAAACCGTCAGTTTTAACTTTATTTTACCTTTTATACTCGAAGTTAAAGTAAGTAGTAAAATTTGTGCCATATTAAAATGTGTTATGCTTTTAAAGTAACGAATAAAAGGAAATAAACGAAGTTATGCCTCACCAGCTAAATATATAGAAAAATAAACGAAAAGACATTTGTTATTTTCTTAAATTTAGGTAGCCCTTTTAAATAAGAATTCAATATTCCATACGTGCATAAAATGATTTATTTTAACACTAAATGTGAAATGGTCGAATTTCGGCCTCCTAAAAACAACTTCCAAATTCTTGTGTTTTAAGATTTCGATTTCCAGCACACCTCTGAAAATTTGTGCACGTAAATTTTACGTATAGCCTTTTAATGATCTCACTCTTAACACCCAGGCTACAACTGACATCAAATGGTTAACATTAACACTAACATCATGTTAGTGTTAGGTATAGCCTCCTCATGTTAGTGTTTCGTTTGTGTTTTAACAGCGTTGTTAAGCAATCTGTCTTGAAAGCTATTTTATAACATAACTTGACGTTTAAGTTTGACAGACAGCTTTTTTTTGTTGCTTTTTATTAACTTTTTTATACAACTTGTCAAAAATACGCGCGTGGCTGATAAGTAATTAAAATTAAAGCGCAACGGTAGCAAAACAAATATATAACAAGCACGTTAATATTTAATATTGTTATTTTTAGCGATGTATACTATGTTTAAGCGCTAAACTTTTTCTTCACTATGAATATAACACACAACCTGTCTTAAGCTTGTTTTTAAACTTATGTTGTAAGATATTTACGTGTTCTCCATCTAAAACACATTGGCAATTTGACGAAGTTATTCTGCCGGCGTTATTGCTTGTGTTAAGACATCACAAATTGCACATGTGGCCGTAGGGTAAAGCAATTTAGCGACTAAAAATGCTTTATGTACATGAATCAAGAAAACAAGATTGCGCATTGCGCAGTTCCGTTATTTTGTTGTGTAGTGATCAGCTGTTTGTGTGACGTAGGCATAGAGTTTGTGTTGTAAACAAAGTACATTTGTGTATAAAGAGTGCTAAAGAATTAGAGATTAAAAAACGTAAAAAATTAATCAAAAATAAAAGTACATTTTTGTGTATAGAAAGTGCTAAAGAATTAAATTAAAAAACGTAAAAAATTAATCAAAAATAAAAATGAAGTGTGCAGTTAATAACTGTAAAAATGAAAACAATTCAAAAGCGTGTAAAACTTCACCAAATCTTTGAAAAAAAACTATGAAGATCGTCTTCTTAAACAATTTTGTTAAAGATTTAAGGCAGAATTAGTTTGTACGTTCTGTTCTGTTACGAATCAGCTGTTTTGTTTCTGTTCAATTGAAAGTCTGTATGTGTGGTTTGTTTTTACTTTTTCGTTCTGTTCTGTGGCGGACAAATCTGTTGAAAATAAAATGTAACGTTAAGTTACGGCCAAAGTGTGTATGTATTAGTTTGTTGTGACATGAAAAATCTGTAATTTTTTGTTTAAAGCTAGAAAAATTGGTTTTAATTAATGATTTTTTAAAAATTGACTTATTTTTAACACAAAATAATAGTTTTTTATTTTTTACGAATAACTTTTTTACAATTTCAAAGCTTTTCTTTTTAAAAGCAGATGATTCCTTTCACAGAAAAAGTATTTACAAAATATTTGCTACAGAAAGGAACGAAACAGAACGGCAACGGATAGTAAGAACTAATGAGGCCTTTAGTCAAACAGGCTGATCATATTAAATGTGTTGAAAAAGTAAAAATTCTCTTTTTTAGGGCTAGAATGTATTTTAAAATTAGAAAACTTAATGCGGAGCTTAAAGACATCAGCACATCTAGAAAAAGAAAGTTTAATAATATAAAATTTTAAATTCAATTTTATACATTTTGCTTCTTTTATTTTAAATAAAAATTCAGTTGCACACAAAATAATATGTTTGTTATTTAGAAATAAGAACGGAAATGATCATTATAAGCAGAGAAGACAAAAAAAAGCAAAAAACAAAGTGTTTACAGCAAAAAAAATATATAAAAAAAGCACAAAAATTTAGAAAAAAAGCAGCAAAAAAGCATATTTATTTTTTTAATATATACATTTGAATATAAAAAATTACAGTTATTCTATTTCTTCAGATTCGTGAAAACAGTTACAATAACCAATCATGTGGGCTTTTATATTTGTAAACGTCATTTTTCTTCGTCTTTCTGTTAAAAGTGAATTGTATAAGTAAAAACTTCTTTCCACTTCAACGGATGTTGTTGGAGCAAATTTATATTTCAAAATTTCATTACGTCATCAGGTTTAGCACCAGTTTGAAGAATGTTGTTTATTTGTAAAATTTGTTTGAACCCCGGATTTCTTTGAAATACATACTGCATTAAATTTCCTCATATATGTATATTTTTTCATGTAGATTCCCAAGAGCTTCTCGTACATTTGACACAATATTTACTCTTTCGTGAATAGCTAACCCAACTGTTTGTAGCTTTTTTTATAGAAGACACAATAATTGAAAAATTGTTTTTGATAAACGCAAGTTGGAAACTTAATCCGGGCAAGTTATATATTTCCTTGGCGTGCGCGATCGAATCTGAGTCTTCACTTTTCAGTTAAGAAATAACAGCCTTTACTTTATCAAGGTATTCTGCATAATGCATTGTGGCTTCTATCCAAGTACCCCAACGTGTAGGGCATGAGAACGGTGGAAGAGCCAAATTGGGATTCATTTGTAAAAATAACTGCTTTCTACGAGGAGCCTATGGAAATTAAAATTTTAGTTTGTATGTGTGTAAATACGAGTTATTGAAATATTAACTTAACAAAAACGGATTTGGTACAAGATATTAATTTATTTACATGCTGAAACTCTAAGCGCTGCATCAGTTACCATTAGCAATATTTTGTCGTATTGAATGCCTAGATTAACTGCCAGGCCCACAATGTCGACAAGAACATTTCTTTCGCATTTTTATATTGAAAACAATAACAAAAAATTTAAATTTGTTTTTGTTTTCAATATAAATATAAGAAAGAAATGTTCTTGTCGACATTGTGGGCCAGGCTGTTAATTAAAAAAAAAAATAAAAAAAAAAATTATGAATCAAATATTCACTTACCATCAGGCCATAAAATTTGTAATGAATCGTTGAAGAAAGATGCAATAGAAGCCCCATTTGCATTTTCGAGAACACCCATGTTCAATAAAAAAGGTTTATTTCCAACATCGTCATTTAAAATACCAAATATAAAGTTGGCCACATATATTTGTTCACTGTCTGTTGTTTCATCAACAGAAATCCATATATATTTACATTTATCCTTTTCACGCATTTTTCCCAAAGCTTTCGTATACATTTGAGGTATGTATTTACCTCGAATAGAACTTTCGCTTGGAACTGACAAATTTGCGTACTTTTGAAAGATGTTTTTGAAACTGGGATGGCTTACTTTTTTTACTGGTATATTGGTCTCCAACAAAAATTTACATATATCTTCGTGAAATGTATTAGCAGTAATAGTAACAGGAAATTCCGTTATAAGTTTTTGTGGACGATTTTCTTGGCAAGCAGCTAATTTGTGTTTTTTGTACTAAAATGTTGCTCCACATTGCACTTCTTTTCGCTATTAATTTTACTCGAACACACATTACAAAAAAGCCAATCTTTTTCAACTTTAAAAACTTCAGGATACAATTTAACCATTTTTAGCAAAAATAACATATTTGACTTTTCTTTCGGCATTTTTTTTTTTTTTTTATTATTTTTTCGTTCACAACGGCCGGTTTACTTATTTTGTTTTAAACTCAAATAAGTAACATGGCTGTTTTTTTTGGGATGGTAAGTTTATTAATTTTAGTTGTAAAAACGTTGAGTCCACAACTAACATATTTTTGTTTTAACCCAGAAAAAAGTTGTCAATTATTTTTTTTTTCTCATGTTTTCTCAAAAAAATATTTTTTACGTAAAAATTATGTTAAAAAAGCTATTTTAGAGCAAAAACATAGGAAAAAAGCAAAATAAGCACCATAATAACAAAAACAGCAAAAAAGCAAAAATGGGCAAAAACAGCAAAAAAGAAGCAAAACAGCAAAAAAAAGCAAATTTGTCTTCTCTGATTATAAGTTTCCGCTCTGGAAGATTTACAATAACCAATTAAGTAATGTCTGAAAAAGTTCTTTATAAAAATTTTTATACAACCCGAAAAGTTCTTCTTATAACATTGAAATTTATTCTCGATTACTTCCCTTTCCTGTCAATTTACAATTTTGTTCATATCGATGCACCCGTTTAAAAGTGCGCAATCTTGTTTTTTGTTGATTCATGCTTCATGTTTGCCTTTGCTTAAAAACTATTGAAAAAAGCACTTGTTGAATTTGATACTGTTAGGTCACTGAATGCTTGTGCGGCAACAATAATAAAAAAACCTACACGTAAAATTTACATGGGTAGCCCAAGGCGAATTCATGTATGCTGTGGTGTCCATGGCCCAATTAGTAGGTCTGCGCACAACTACAACAATGCAACAATAGAAAAAACAACACGCGTTTTGTTTGTGTATACAAATGGTAAAAATGTCAAAAAATTGTCACCTGTTAAGATAAATGTGTTTTGTTTTTATCATGTATTTATTTTGTTTAATGAAAATTTTCAACCGGAATTTTGGCGTACAATGCTTGCTTTCAAAAAATGGTCTGCGCAAACTTCATGTGATGGGGCTAAATTCCTGCCACAAATTTTACCCCATTTTGAACTTTCCACTGGGTCTTTTGGCACTAAAAATAAGTTACCGCATCCACTTTTAAAATAGTTTTAAACACTACACAATAACGCATTTTAATTAGTCAATTCACAAGGTATCCTAACATGTCATATTGTCAAAATGTCCTAATATTTCACAATGGTTTAAAAATATTGTTGTACGGCTCAGCCGCTCAGCGCTGGACTTTTCTGATTAATTACGACAGCACAATAAACACATCAAGCAACGTTCTATTTATTTAAGACAATTTTTGTTATCAAACCAACAACAATTAGTCAATTCACAAGGTATCCTAACATGTCATATTGTCAAAATGTCCTAATATTTCACAATGGTTTAAAAATATTGTTGTTGGTTTGTTAACAAAAAGTGTCTTAAATAAATAGAACGTTGCTTGCTGTGTTTATTGTGCTGTCGTAATTAATCAGAAAAGTCCAGCGCTGAGCGGCTGAGCCATACAACAATATTTTTAAACCATTGTGAAATATTAGGACATTTTGACAATATGACATGTTAGGATACCTTGTGAATTGACTAAATATTTTTAAACCATTGTGAAATATTAGGACATTTTGACAATATGACATGTTACGATACCTTGTGAATTGACTAAATGTTATTACACTTTTTTTTATTATTATGGTTATTTAAAATTTTTATTCACAATTTTTTTTCACAATTATTATATTTTATATTTGTTTTACCAATAAGAAAAATGATTTCTTGAAATCAAAAAAAATATTAAAAAAATATAATAAAAAATTTAATCTTTTGACATTTTCCCATTTATGCCTAAGTATTATGATTAAAAACACAACTCTACAAAAAATCAGCAGGCGTTTCGAGCAGACCTACTAATTGGGCCATGGTGGTGTCGATACCACAACAAGTAACAACACCAAAAACACAACAATGTATTTTTTTTTTTTTGCTTTCGTTGATCGATATGTCAAAAACACAAGCAACTTTTGACATTTCTCTCTCTAAGTAAGAAAAAAAGTAGGACAGCTGTGCTTTTAACGCCACCTGAAAAATGAATTCGCCTTGGGTTAGCCTTCTAGCAAAAAAAAAAAAAAAAAAATGAATAAATACAGATGTTTCCACATATAGTTTACATATACAGTTTGTCCAAATTTCCAAAAATGTAAAGCTGTGGCGTAGGCTGTTTGAAGCAATTTACTTTTAAGATGTCATCAAGAAAACAATTTATGAAGACAAAGCTGTTAAATTGAACGTAAAATTGCCAAACAAATGGAAAGGTAAAATTGAGAGCAATCTCGTGGTCAATATAAAAAGTGTGAATGTGTTAGTTGAAATTAATTGAAAGACAAAACTTGATCGTGTGGCCTCCAAGTTAATCAGCTGTTTTGATACACTCACTTGAATACGAATTTTAAAGGCAAGTTCCCCTGTCGGAAAATGAGTTGGCTTAAAGTTAACTCATGGTTAATCAGAAGTTAGTCACAAGTGACTCGAAAACTAACTCATTTACATTGTTAAAGATACACACTGCATAACTTTCAGCTGCGCATAAGTTAGCTCATTTTTCATTTTTACACTCTACGGTTCTGATCTACTGAGGTGATGTATCTGGATACGTCATCGCAGGAGGTTATGAATACTGAAGGAGTGTGCGACTAAAGGTTACTCATCTTGTCAGGATAATGAGGCGGTGGTGGTAATGTACACTGTCCGGTCCATTATCAGTACATATAGCACGTCATGCCAGCCCGCGGGTTCGCGGACCAACCGTTCTGGGTTGGTCCTCTCCCTGGAAGAAGCAGCTGGATGCAGCTTCCAATCTGACACTGCTCAGAAGAGTAAAGGGCTGGTGGCTTCATCAACCTGCCGCAAGGTAGGCAACGTAGAGGATGCTGCCCCAATGACTAAGGTGCTCATGTCTTCGGAACGAGCTGCGGTGGGCAAAAGGAGCGACACCCAAGGTAGTAGGGAAATCTATGAAGATGTCTGGTCCCAACAACAAGGAGACCATTAAGAGTCAGATCTGGAGATGATCAGCCTTCTTCATCGAACAAGAGAACGAAGAAGTCGACGAGCCTGGTTAACCCTCTTCAGGTAGCCGTCATCGATCGGAATGATCCAGATTGGAGGATCAGCACCGATCTATGGCAGCTGGTTGAAGGTAGGCTCATTGACGAATTGGCCGTATTTAGTGGCAAAGAGGAAGATGTATCCTTCAATGGTGCAGACTGAGTTAAGGGAGTGAAGACTGTCAACTGTGGTAACAAGAGTTCCTTGGAATTCCTAAGAACCACGATTGGCAAGTGTAGTGACTATAACCCAGAGGCAAAGCTTGAAGTTATACAAGCCTCCGAACTGGCACTCAGGTCCATAGTGACAATATTCCACCAATGGAGGCTTGTGTCCTCACTGGCTTGTAAGGAGAACACCGGGAAGGACTTCCGGTTCGCCGTGGATCGGGAGTCCATGAAATTCTTAGAGGAGGTTGGGGGGGTTGTTAAGTTCGGTCCAGGTAGTGTCAGATTCCGGTATCCGAAACATGACAGGTACAAAGAAGCTGTTAGTGGTGCAAATAAACCTGCACCATTGTGAAGCAGCTTCAGCCGAACTAGCAACTTTCCTCAACAACACTCGGACGGATGTAGCCCTTATCCAAGAGCCTTGGATAAATAAAAATAAGGTTTGCGGGTTAAAGGTTACGGGATACACTCTGTTTGTCCCGCCCACAGAGGACAAGGAAAGAACGTGTATACTAGCGAGGAATGAATTGATTTTCTCATATCTCATATCAGGTGCATTGACTTGACCGTCGTTAATAGAGAAGCCAAAGGTAAGCGTACTCTTACACTGGTTTCGGTGTATATGCCGTATGAAGCAGCAGAGGTGGAAGAACTGGTGGCGCATGCAAGAAGGATTGGTGCCATCCTGGTTTTGATGTGATGCAAATGCACATCATAACCAATGGGAGCGCTGATATTAACAAAAGGGGTGAGTTAATGTTTGATTTTATAACTACTAACAATCTTATTTTCTGTAATATGCGTAACACTCCGACGTTCAGGAATAAGGATAGGCAGGCAGTTATAGATCTGACATTAGTGAACCGCGACGAGCAACTTGTTGCGGATTGGAGGGTGGCAACGGACTGTACTTTCTCAGACCATAGCCGTATAACCTTAACACTGAATTTTTACCTGTCTAGGGTTAATCCGTTTAGGAACCCGAGGAGGACGAATTGGGACTTATTTAAAGAAAGGGTCCGCTCTGGGTTGGCGCAATGCGCCCTGTACGACTTGCTGCCGACTGATGTGGAAGATGATGTGAACAGATTCACTCATCTGTTAAGAGAGATCTATGAGCTGTCTTTCCCGGTAACTTTTCCGGGTAGGCGTGAACAGCCCAAAAGGTCGACGGTAAGAAGGCTGTTTAACAGGGCCAAGCTCACGGGAGCACCGAGTGATTGCAACACCCATAAGGTGCATTTCAATAGGTATAAGGCGGATCTTAAAAGGGCAAAGCGGCTCTCATGGAGGCAGTTCTGTGAATCCAATGATAATGTCAACGAGTTGTCTAGATTCCGACGGATTTTATTCAAGGATCCTAGGACCCTGGGGTATGTCCAAAGGAATGACGGCTCATGGACTGAGTCGCACTTTCCTGGGTGTACGGAAGACGGAGGTATGAATGATGGTCAATGGGACGGAATGTCTGTGATATCGAGTCATGCGTCCGCCTGCGTCGAGGAAATAGTCACAAGGGAGAAGCTTGAGTGGGCTGTCAATACCTTCGACCCATATTAAATCACCGGGTCCGGACGGTATTTTTCCGGCCATGCTCTGCAATATCCCGGACGACGCATTATTTCTGCTGGTGAATATATTTAGGAAATGCCTCAGTGGGAGGTAATTTTTATACCCAAGGCTGGCAGGGCAGCCCACTCGAAGCCGGGAGATTTCAGGCTTTTTTGTCTGTCTTCATTTTTATTGAAGACACTCCAGAGACTGATAGACCTCTATCTTAGGAGTAATATTGATACCCACCTCATAAGCAACGCTCAACATGAATACCTTAAGGGTAAATTTGTTGAGAGCGCGCTACATGAGGTGGTGGGTTGCATTGAGCACGGCATGAGGCATAAGGAATATACTCTCGCCGAGTTTCTGGACATAGAAGGAGCCTTCAATAACATTAGGATTGAGGCGATCAAGGATTCCTTGGTGGAGCTGGGAGTTCAGGGCTTTCTGGTGGAGTGGATAGTCTGCATGCTTGGCAGCAGGATTATAAACTCGAGCCTGGGGGATCATAGTGTAAGGAGGAAGGTTACCAGGGGGACACCACAGAGGGGTTTTATCTCCTCTAATGTGGTTTCTTGCGGTCAACGGTATTCTCAAATCATTTGATTCCAAGGGTATGAAAGCCGACGCCTATGCGGATGACATAGTTCTACTGGTCAGGGGAAATTTTCTGTCCACGATAGGTGAAATTATGCAGGTGATGTTGGGCGAACTCTCGGATTGGGCGAAGGATAGAGGGCTGGGAGTAAACCCGGCGAAGACTGAGCTGGTTCATTTTACCAGAAGGTACAGGATAGAGGGTTTTAAGGGGCCAGTGTTGGATGGCGTCGAGTTAACTCTATCTGACTGTGCTAAGTACTTGGGTAACTTCCTCAAATGTAAACTGTCTTGGAGAAGAAACACCCAGGAGAGGATGAAAAGAGGACTCAATGTCTACTACACATGCAGACCAGATATGGTAAACTTGATTTACACATCGGTGGTTAGGCCTATTCGAACCTATGGATGCACTGTTTGGCGGGATGCGTTGAGTGGACAGCTATAGGAAGATGCTCAACAAGGCCCAGAGGAGTGCATGTCTTGGCATCACTGGTGCAAGGAGAAGTACGCCACAGGCGGCGTTGGACATCCTACTACATATGTCCCCCATTGAACATTATGTGAAGAGTGTGGCTGCCAGGAACTTACTTAGACTCTACGCGTCTTCGTTTATTAGACCTAGGCGGGATGACCACAAGTGAAAAGGTCATTCAGACTCCCGGGTGAGTGCAGTGTCTTCCAGGCTGAGATCCTAGCGATGGAAGTGATACTGGGTCACATCGTGGGGGGATCTGTGGTGACAATCTACGTCGAGTCAGGCTGCGCTAAAAGCATTGTCAAATTATACGGTGCGATCGTGCCTGGTTGCAAGTTGTAGGAATGCTCTGAGAGAGCTCATGTTGGCATTCACAATAAGGCTGTGTTGGGTACCAGGACACTGCGAGGTGGATGGCAACGAGGTGGTAGACGAACTCGAGAGAGGGGGTTCGAATCTAGACCTAGAGGTAAGGGACAGAATGGTAAAACCCCCCTTATGTCACTACTATGGAGTGAGTTCCTGACGGGGCATTGTTCTGTAAGGGCTTTTATGGATAAATGGGACATTGCGACACCGGACTTCTGCAGGTTGTGCGGGGATGCTGAGGAACTAGAGACGGTTGAGTGTGTACTGTGCCACTGTCCTAGGATGCACGGCCCCAGGCAGAAATGGCTAGGGTCTAGATTTCACGACGAGCCGGGTTGTACAGCTGGATGTAATCCAACCGATCTACTGGGGTTTGTCGGGGAATTTGTAGGGAGAATTTGTCTTACGTATTTACTTATATGTACCAAACCTTAGGTCTATTTTCTACTCTTCTTCTTTACTTCTCTTTTTCTTTTTCCTCTTTTCTCCTTTACTGAAGGGATTCACAATGGACCTCATTGGTCTCCGAGTGGATATGCGCCCTTGGGCGCATAACCCTTCTAAACCTAACCTAACCTAGCTCATTTTTAGTTAGTTTCTGGGCGTTGAAATTTGAGTGCACTTTAAGTTAGCTGCGAACTGGCTAACTAATGTTTGGCCCATTATGAGTTAACTTGCGGTGCATGTTGACTCTAATAAAAATTTACGTATTTTTTTATATATTTTTTAAATCAAGATTTTAATTCTTACACTAAACCCTCCCAGAGATCCAGAGAATGTTAATAATAATAAATTACCCCCGCCGTAATGCATATGTTTTCTTTCACTTTTGCTGTATTGCCCCTTTGTCTACAGAAAAGTTATAAGGCACCAGCAGCATGCCCGATATGGTTTTCATAATAATTACTTTGAAAATGAGATGTATTTAACTAAATAATATACAAAAATAGAATATCGATATTTTTGCTTCTTATTTAAGTTTGAAAATGTACACAAAACAAGCAAAACGTTTTTTACCAAAGTTTTTGTACAACGTTGTATTTATAACTGTGTTCATTTACTAAAAATTGTTACGAATTTGTAACAATTGTTACTGGAAAGTGTTCATTAACCCAAAAAATTTGCAAGTTGAGAGCTTCAAAAGAGAGAAAAAAATAGAGAGACAAAAAAATTCTTTCAAATTTTTACTGGTAAAATTTTTACTTGCATTTTTATTTTTGAAACATTTATTTTTATTTTTAAAACAGCTGTTTCATGTTTTTGTTTACAAAACAAACTTTTCAAAAGAAGTTTTAAATAAGGATATTTTATAAAATTTATAAGCTAATGTTGATTTTTAAAACTATTTAAAATATTTATGCGATAAGAAATCATACTTTTGTTTAACTTAGGACAGATATTTCGATATTTTTATTGCTAAATAAAATAACGAACTTGTTAAAAAAATTCCTTATGTATTTTGTTTTGCGTTTAACCGATCAGGTGTTTTTATTAGTACTGTGAGTACAATGGTTACCTAGATACCCGATACTTAACACTATTGCAGTATAATACCCCATTAGTTAAACAATTTGTTTGCGAATTAAATTATTTACAAAATTAAAGATTCTTATTAATTATAAAATAATTTGAGATACTCTCATTGTTTACTTTATGACCGTCTTGTTTATTATGAAACAAACACTAAATAAATTAACAATAATTTAACGATACCTCGTTACCTTTCTTTCGTGGTCATATTTAAACGCCAAAATTTATGTTTCTAAGTTTTAAAAAAAATTACCAACGGTATAGGTTCGCCTCGTTCACTCAGGACCCTGCACCTATAATTTAATGGTTCTAATATCTATTATAGCAAATTAAAAAGGTACCACTTGTAGAATGAAAAAGTAAAACAAAGACATTTAATTTCCCGCATTTCACCATTTTTATATGTTTTCTCCCCATTGAAATATAAAAAAATTCATTATTGTAGTGGAAGCCCATAATTGAGAACGTATATCGCAAAGAATGGAGAACAATGTTTTATTAGGAAAGTACCAAAAATAGGTACAATTTTCACCCCTTAAATGTTTGAATTTCGAAAAAGAAACAAATTTTTTTTTTTTTTGGATCAGTTACGAATGTAAAACAGTTTTTTATTTCTATGTTTATTGGCTTTAATTGAAAACTTAATGGTTTAATTTTAATTCTTGTTCAGAACAAAATGAACTGCGATGCCACTTTTTTCTATTTGTAAGCAAAAGTTGAATTGAACTGCCACATAATAGAGTGCTATAGTGTTTTTTTGCTGAATAATTAAATAAAAAAATAAATATAATTAAAAATAATAAAATCACTTTCCTTTTTTCGTCCATTTTCTTAACACACTTTTAGAAACTTTTAGATTGTGCTGCCAGCTTGTATAATTGTTTACATCTGTAAACCATATGGTAGCTTTGTTTTTCAGGGAAAATTATCAGAAATAGGTGAATCGTTCTGTAGAACACTCTCTGTAGCATTTACAAATGAAAGTAGTTTCTTGCGACTCGCAATGCACTAAATTTGTTCACTAACACACACACAACTTTCGTACTATTAGACAATTTCTTCGATTTTTAGTGGATCGATTTAGAGAGATACCAGCATCCGGTTCAAATTTCAACCTTATAACTCACGGCGTTAAGGATGTGCGAAGATGGATCTGTCAGTCAGTCCGTAACGTTGAAATTTTATATACCTATATACATTGGTTATACATAGATTGTTAAATTAAATATTTTGTTTTGCCTAATTAATACTTTTATTATTGTTAACAAAGGGTTTTTTATCTTTTATTATTGATGAAAACGAATTCGTCTTTCATCTCCTAAATGAAATAAAAATTCAATTCATGATTAATTTTATTCAACATAAACAAATATAAATTAAAAAAATCATATTATTTTTACCGTAATGTATAAAATTTCCCCAAGTCTTAGAATAATTAATGGGTACTCAAATATTCCAAATATTTTATTGTACAAAACAAGTAAAAAATTTGTTTTTAAAAGTTTATTAAAAACGATATGTTTATATTATATTAAAAAAAACTCAACAATAAGGTACAATAGAATATAAGATCAGTTCAATATAAATTAAAATAAATTAATCTTTTTAAATAACGTTTTGGCTATAAAAATAATTTTATTTATTTTTAATGTTTTTTTTTTATATTTTTTTTTTTTTTTTCATTATTTATTTATTGAATCTTCATATATTAAATATGAACTAACAATAATTAATCAAATCTTATCCTAATATTTGCTTTATGTCCTGCCAGTGCCAAACACAAAAGATTTAGTCATCACGGTTTCTGTTTACATATATAGGTGTTTATCGCTCATCTGATTGGGTGAGTGCTGCAGTGTCTCTTCTTCTTAAGCGAGTGTGGCCGCCATAATTTAAAATATTTCTAGCTAATGGATTTGGGTGCAGTTCCAGCCTTTTTAAATATTTTACTGCATATTTCGTTATCATAGTTTATACTAATGGCACATTGAGATCCTTGTGGATATTTGAGTTTTTGACGTACCAGGGGGCGGCTGTGATTATTCGAAGAAGTTTATTTTGGCGCCTTTGAATTTTTTCGATGTTAGAAGCCGAGGCAGTGCCCCATAACTGAATACCGTAGCACCAAATTGGCTTTAAGATAGAGTTGTAGAGTAGAAGTTTGCAATCGAGACTAAGAACAGAATTTCTTCCAATAAGCCAATTAATTTGGATTGCTTTTAGTTTCATTTGAGTTAATTTCGCTTCTATATGCCATTTCCACGTTAAACGCCGATCTAGATGTATACCGAGGTATTTTACATGCGAGTGTTGGGGTATTATTTGATTATTTATTTTAATAGGGGGGGCATGTTTCCCGACGCAATGTGAATGTTATATGTGCGCATTTTTGCTCATTGATCTTTATCCTCCATTTTTTTAACCACCTTTCTAGTTCAAATATATGATCCTGTAGATAACGAGATGCTTCTTGACAGTTTGCGTGTACGCTTAGAAAAGCTGTGTCGTCCGCAAATGTTGAGGTATGGGTGTAGCTGTTTGTTGGCAAGTCCGAAGTATAAATTAAGTATAATAGAGGGCCCAGGATGCTGCCTTGTGGGACTCCAGCGCTAATTGGCTGTGGAGAACTTAAAAATTCGCCTTCTTTTATAATAAATTGACGACCGACTAAGTAGCTTTGTAACAGCTTGTGTATATTTTCTGGTAAGTTTTGCTGCAATTTCAGTAGTAAACCTTCATGCCAGACTTTATCAAAAGCTTGAGACACATCGATGAAGAGTGCTGAGCAATATTTGTTTTCTTCAAAGGCTTTTCTTATGACATTTACTATTCGATGAGTTTGTTCAATTGTGCTGTGTTTTCTTCTAAAACCGAATTGATGATTGGGAATACATCTGTTACCATTTAAAATCGGCGTTAATTTAGACACTAGAAGTTTCTCAAAAAGCTTTGATATATTAGACAATAAGCTTATAGGTCTATATGACTCAACTTTTGTGGGATCCTTTCCTGGTTTAGGTATCATGGTAACTAAGGATACTTTCCACTCTTGTGGGTAGTATTCAAGGCGTAAAATAGCATTAAAAATTAGTAGAATAATTTTCTTTGCTATGCTGGGTAGCTCCAAAAGCATTTTGTTACTGATCTTATCAAAACCAGGGGCTTTCTTAGGGTTTAAATCATGAATAGCCTTCTCGATTTCTCTTACTTCAAACCTTAGTGGAACAGCTGATCTAACAGCAACAGGTGGTAACTCGACCGCAGTATCGAAAGATGTATGAGGGGTAAATACGGTTTTCAAATGATTAACGAAAATATTTCCTTTTTCTATGTCATTTCGTGCCCAACGTCCATTTAAGTTTCTTAATGGTGGTTTAGTGATAACTGGTCTTTTAAGATTTCTAGCTGCACGCCATAATGAGTAATCAGATTGAGGAGTTGCATCAAGTTCCTTAAGATATTTTTCCAGAGAAGCCGTTTTTTGAGACTGCAGTAAGTTTCTTAGCCTTTTTGTGCACTCTTTTAGTAAATTTTTAAGTTGAGGGGATCTGTGCAATTGCCACTCTCTTCGAACTCTCCTTTTTTCAGTCAAGAGACGCTCGACATCAGTAGAATATATTTTACTATTTTTGAAATTTTTGCGGGCTATGCTAGAATGTTGAACAGCTAGTTTGAGATAATTGTCAAAATTTACAATAGAAAGATTCACATTCTCCGGTGTTCTAAGCGGAATATTTTCAGTGCAGTGGGTACTGAGATATTTTTTATATTTTAACCAATTTATTTGTGTGGCTGACGTCACTAAGTAACCAGACGGAGATACAATTCTATAAGGGTTTGATATGGTAAGAATTGTAGGTGTGTGATCAGAAGATAATTCTAAAGAAGCTTCAACGTGAATCGTTTCTGCGGGGATGTTTTTAACCACGCCAAAATCGATGACATCTGGAATTTTTTGCTGATCAGTATGCCAATAAGTTGGTTGTCCACTCGCGACCACATTTAAATCCATTTTAGACATTGTATTATACAAAACACGACCCTTTGGTGTAATGAGCCGTGAACCCCAAAAGGTATGTTTAGCGTTGTAATCGCCAGCGGCTAGGAAACAGGGTCCTAATGATTTAAAATATTTATATTGGCTTTCTGATATTGAAAATCTAGGTGGAGAGTATAAAGATGAAAGTACAAAGTTTCGATTTAGCTCTTCAACACAAATATTCGTTGCTTGCAGATAATCTTCACGATGATCACACATTAAGTAGTGTTTGATTCGGGTTTTTATCATAATAGCAGAACCTCCACAAGATCTATCTCGAGGATCCTTGGTATCATATAATATATAACCATTAATTTTAAACGTATTTCTTGAGGTCAAATGAGTTTCAGAAACCATCATTACATCAATTTGTTTACTTTTAAGAAAATATTCTAGTTCATTTTTATGTTGGCGAATGCCGTTTGCGTTCCAAAAACAAATTTTAAAACAATTCATGGCTTGTTAAGTACAGCTTGCAATAACATCGATTGCATTCTTAACATTTCCTGCATCATATTACCCATTGTATTCGTAAAGTTTGTTACTGTTTGTACTAGTGTTTCCATGGTTTTTTCTAGACGACTTAAATTAGAAACTGGGGTCTCATCATTATTTGGCAAATCACCTTGCATTGGCATATGGTTTGATTTTAGGACGTTAGCGTAGGATGTTCTGTTATTACTAGGCTGCGGTACCTGAATGTCATTAGTATTATTTTGATGTGTTTCCTGAATTTGAGGTGGATTAGGTTTCGGTCCAACCGAGCGCTTGACGATAGAGTATACAGGGCATCCTCTATAGTTGGCAGTGTGATTACCACCACAGTTGCTGCATTTTTTTACATTGGGGTCGTTTTTTTTATATGAAACAATTTATTTGACTACATCATACTAAATTGTTTGACCAATTTTTCGACAAAAAAAAAAACATATGCAATTGTTAACAAAATTTTGAAATAAGGAATATGCTTCACTAATTTTAAAAGTAAGTAATGAAATTAAGTCGAACTGTTTGGGTTTTAATCTAAAGATACATATATAATTATTCTGGTTTAAGTTGATTACAGCTAATTTTTTTATTTAAATTATTTTTATTTAGAAAGAATTTTAAAGCTTATAACAATGGAAAGACAAAAATAATTTTGGCTGCACATGCATACGTACATATGTACCTTCAGCCGTAAATGTGCTAATGCCACAAGTTTTGAAAATTAAGTTTTTGATGCAGTTCAATAGAGTTAACAAAAATACATCATTTGCAGAAAAAAAAAAATATATTTTTTTCTAGTTCTTGTTTTGCAACGATATGTAAAAGTTCTAAGTCCAAAAATGCTGAAGAAAAAGCGCTAGGGCCCATTAAAATGTGAAAATTTCAAAAAAAAATTTGTTAATATTTGTTAATAGTCAACATTGAAACAAATAAAATAATTTTATAGTATATTTTATTTTTTGCAAATTGACATACTAAAATGTACATTAAAAGTATAAAATATATAATAGAAAAGGTGACAAGTCACAAAAAGCTATGTGAAACATAAATGTATTATTTTTAGTTGGTTTGCAAGCCAATAAAGAGTCGGCAATGAATCAAAACTGGATTTACAGACTTAAAATATATTCAGAACTAAATCCCTTAGAAAGTTTTTTCTCTCTCTTATAAAATGTATACATTGGACTACATCCTTTCCGACTGATATATACTTATATAGGTACATTATATTAAAAAAAAAAATTACGGACTCACCATTGTTTCACTCATTTTTATGTATTTTTGTATATCAAAGAACTTTTCTTATTAATGCACTTGAAATTTGACAGTTATATAATTCTTCTTTGGTGAACTTTTACTAGACCAATACATATATTCATATGTATATATGGGAAGGTAGAATGGCAATGCATATAAAATTTCAATTCAAATCCTACTATTATGAAAATATGATACGAAAAACGGTTATATTCAAATGTATATAGTAAATAATTATCAAAATACAAATAAAAATATTGCATATACTAAAGCCTATAGTACACGGCATGTAATAAGACACATGCGCATGTGGTTCTGACGTAATTTTGACGTCATCACACAACACGCAATGTTTATTGTGGCTTTGCATTGACGTCAAAATTACGTCAGAACCACATGCGCATGTGTCTTTTTACATGCCGTGTACTATAGGCTTAAGGCTTATTAATAATTCAACCGCTCGCATATTCAACCCAAACGTTTATTTTTCGGAAATAGATGGCACTTGCTGGGATTGAATGTAGAATAATATGTATTTAAATACAGTAAACTAGATGTTTCATTGGAAATATATAATAAATAACTATTAGGATAAATACTTGGATACTTATTGAAAATTTGATTAGAGATTCTATAAAAAACAAAAAAAAAAAACTTGATGGGATTTCCAAAAATTTTGTACATTCGGAAATTCGAGTATTATCGAAATAAGCAAAACATATTTTTATAATTAAGGGGGTTAAATATCCTTTCCCCCCCCCCCCCCTGAATCCGCACCTGATAAATATACATATATAATATATCTGTGGCAATAAATTATAGTGGCTAAAGTCGAAATTTCTTGTTTTGAGATATTAAGGGTTTTTTTTTTTTATTTATTTATTCATTTATTTACGTAATATTAAGCCATTAAGGCCAAAAATCAATATTACAAGCAATTAATGCTTAAGCTACATGTATAAAATATTCATTAATCCACAGTTACAATTCACAACTAAAACCAACAAAATGAAAAACAAAAAATAATAATATACCATCACTTTAGATTAAGGCTCCCCAGCCAAATTAAAATATAAATATCATAATTATCATCCATCCATCAGTAGCTAATCAAGAGTATTTAAGAAGTTTAAAATTTTTAACCGAAAAACATTATTTGAATAATGTTTTGTTTAAAATAAATTGGTTTTTATATAAAACTTTTAGCCACAGAAAAAATTCAAATTTATTTAGAACAAAGCTTTATCTATATATATAAAAATGAATTATGTATGTTTGTATGTTTGTTTGTCGCTTTATAGACTCCGAAACTACTGAACCGATTTTCCTGAAATTTTTACAGTAACATCACGTGAGCCCTAAAAATAAAATAGGCTACTTATTTTTTCGATAGGGGCAGGGGAATTGGTACCCCCCATAGGATGCCAATATTAATTATCGAACCGATTTTCCTGAAATTTTTACAGTAACATCACGTGAGCCCTAAAAATAAAATAGGCTACTTATTTTTTCGATAGGGGCAGGGGAATTGGTACCCCCATAGGATGCCAATATTAATTATCGAACCGATTTTCCTGAAATTTTTACAGTAACATCACGTGAGCCCTAAAAATAAAATAGGCTACTTATTTTTTCGATAGGGGCAGGGGAATTGGTACCCCCCATAGGATGCCAATATTAATTATCGCATATCTTAAGAGCCGCTGCACGCATTTTGCTGAACTTTTTGTAGTAGGATCTTCTGAGCCCCGGAATTGAAATAAAATAGCAGCGGGGGTAAAGGAATACCCCATAGGACGCCAATGTTTAACATCGCATATCTTAAGAACTGTAATAGTGAGAATGTTCAAACTTTCTAAAAGTCACTCTTATGGTATACTACACTTTTGAAAATAAAAATAAAGCGGGTAGGCGCAGGGGGGGAAATACCTCCCATAGGATGCATACATTAAATATCGCTCAACTGAAGAACTATTAAAGGGAGAGTCTTCAAACGTGGTTAAAGCTACTATTATAGTAAACTATAAATTTCAATATAAAAATGTGCGGGGTCAGTGTAGCGAAGCGCACCGGGTTAAGCTAGTATTTTATAAAAAAAGTGTTTTAAAATAAAAAAAAACTTAATAATAAAAAAAAAGAGTACATATTGGGATTTCAGAATTTTGGTTATAACTCGGACATTTTTCAACCGATTTGATAGATTTATATACCGGCGTCTTTAGGAAGAAATTTACCATTTACCTTGGTAATAAAACTTGGACTCGGAAAGATCACGGTTCCCGAAAATAGGTATTTTTCTTAAAAAAAATTATATTTTGGTAATAACTATTTTGTATCTGAACCGATATATTTGAACCGGATTTGAACTTCAATTCTCATAAGAAGCCAGAATGTATATACTTTATAGGGTCTTAGATCAATATTGTAGAAATTACAAACGGAATGGCAAAGTTACATTTACCCTTTTACCTTCGGTGAAGGGTATAAAATATATGTACAGATTTTTATGAAATTGTACTCACTTTTTTTTTCTCTTATGTACTGATTTCAAAACTGGCAACCCTAACTACTTTGCTAGCAATCTTTACATCTGTAATAGGGGGAATACGCCAACATTCAGAACTAGAGATAGGGAGGCAGTAATAGATGTAACATTGACGAACTATAGAGACTTAGTAGATGATTGGAGGGTGGCTTTGGAATTTTCCTTCTCTGACCATGGTCGTATATCCTTTAATCTAAACTTCGAAAAGTCAAAAAGGCGTCCTTATAGGAATCCAAGGAGGACGAATTGGGATACCTTCTCGGGATTGGTGAATAGTAACCTTAGAGTTACACACGATTGGGGGTCGACTTCGGCCGGCGTGGAGCACATGGTGGGTACCTTTACGGAGGTGTTAACCAGTAGCTATGAGCGATCTTGTCCGTTAAATTTTCCGGGTAGGCGCTCGCAACCGAGATGGTGGACAGGTGAGTTGAGGGCTCAAAGGACCACTGTCAGAAGGTTATTCAATAGAGCGAAGCATACGCGTAGGGATGAGGACTGGAGTAACTTTAGGATAAGTTATAATAGGTACAAGGGAGATATTAGAAGGGCTAAAAGGGACTCGTGGATCAAATTTAGCGAGTCAGTTGAATCTGTGAATGAGATGTCCAGGTTCAGAAGGATTTTATCCAAGGACCCTGTGGTCCCGGGATTTATTCAGAGACCGGACGACTCATGGACAGAATCTAGCTCCGAATCTCTCTGTTTGCTTATGGAGACTCACTTCCCGGGTTGTGTGGATCCGGGAACGGGGGAACAGGTGGGGTGTGGTAACCCCTTTTCTGGATCAGGCTCGGGTGGTGAGATAAGAGAGGCGGTGGGGGATATTATCACCTTGGATAAGGTTACATGGGCGGTTAATACTTTTGGGTCTTACAAATCGGCAGGACCAGATGGTATATTTCCGGCTATGCTACAGAATATCCAGGGATCATCACTCCTATTGCTGGTGGAACTATTTAGGGTATGTCTGCTAAATGGCTACATTCCTAGAGGGTGGAGAGAGGTCAGGGTTATCTTCATACCTAAGGCAGGTAGAACCGGTCACTCTAAACCCAAGGATTTTAGACCTATCAGCCTATCGTCTTTTCTTGTGAAGACATTAGAAAGACTGATTGATCTACATCTGAGGACGAAGATTGACGCCGGCATCATCAGCGGCGCTCAGCATGCCTATCTTAAGGGTAGGTCTGTTGAGAGTGCGCTTCATGATGTGGTGGGTTATATAGAACGGGGATTGCGAGACAAGGAATACACCTTGGCGGCTTTCCTGGATATAGAGGGGGCCTTTAATAATGTGAAAATAGAGGCCATAAGGCAGGCACTGAGTGATTTAGGGGTTTCGTTATTCTTGGTCGAATGGATAACTCTGATGCTTACCAGCAGAGTTATTCACTCGGACTGGGGAAACGAGCGCTTAAGGAAACTCGTGACTAGGGGGACACCACAAGGGGGAGTTCTCTCTCCCTTATTGTGGCTCTTAGTTGTCAATGTCGTTCTGGGACGTTTTGACAGGATAGGTCAGAAGGTCGTCGCCTACGCGGATGATGTAGTTATATTGGTATCGGGCAAGTTTCTGCCGACAATTAGCGATGTCATGCAAGGGGCGCTGGGCGAACTGTCAGCATGGGCGACTGATAAGGGCTTGGGAGTTAATCCGGAGAAGACAGAATTAAGTCTTTTCACTAGGAGGTACAAGGTAGAGAATTTTAGGCTGCCGGTACTAGGGGGAGTAGAGCTTAGGCTATCTGATAGTGCTAAGTATCTAGGAGTTTTTCTGGACAGTAAGCTGTCCTGGAGGAGGAATACTCAGGAGAGACTAAAGAGGGGTCTCAATGCATTCTATGCTTGCAGATCGTCGATAGGTAGGAGTTGGGGACTCCGGCCGTCAGTTGTGGGATGGCTGTACACTTCGGTGGTTAGACCCATTCTTACGTATGGATGCTGTGTTTGGTGGGAGGCATTGAAACTAGCTAGTCGGAGGGACCTTCTGTCTAAGGCTCAGAGGTGTGCTTCGATCGGCATGACAGGTGCCTTGAGAAGTACCCCTCAGGCGGCTCTGGATGTTATTCTTCATCTTCTGCCTATAGAGCAGTATGTGAGGGAAATGGCAGCAAGGAGCATTCTTAGGCTGAGGGAGCTAGGACTGTTAGGAAATTTCACGGAGGGTCACTCGCGGATCTTGAGTGAAATTAGTACTAGTGGTTATCACCTAGGCTCGCCCGGCTCTACGGATTATTTGGTCACTAGGGTCGATTTTGGGCGTCTGCCAGAGGTGATATTGCCTTCTAGGGAGAGCTGGTCAGGGCAGGGCAGATTGTATAGGGGATTTGCTATTTTCACTGATGGCTCGAAGATGAAGGGCACGGGTGCGGGGGTCTACATTGAGGATCTGGATATCAGAAAGTCATATAGACTTCCCGACGACTGCAGTGTATTTCAGGCGGAGGTTCTGGGGGTTCTCAGGGCCGTGGAATTGGTAGGAGCTAACATTGCCAAGGGCTCAGAGGTCACTATATATGTGGACAGCCAGGCGGCTCTTAGGGCCTTGAAGGGCTGTTATGTGAACTCCAGGCTAGTGGACGATTGTAGGAGGGCTCTAGGAGTAATCTTAGGGAATTATGTTGTGAGGCTCTGCTGGGTACCGGGTCACTGCAACATCACCGGCAATGAGATAGCTGATGAGTTGGCAAGACTGGGCTCGGAAATGGAAGATCCTGACAGTTTGCAAGTGGTCAGGCCTCCAATGGGCTTCTATTTTGGGAGAATTAGGGAATGGATTCTGAACAGGACTAATCGGGCTTGGCGGGGCCGAACGGACTGCCGAGTATCGCGCACGCTGTGGCCGTTGCTTAGTAGGTCAAATTCGGACGCGCTGCTGGGTAAGAGTAGGGCCTGCGTCAGGACCATGATAGGTATTATCACGGGCCACTGTATGATAGGCAGAATGGCGGTGAGAATGGGGTCTGGCTTATCGGATATATGTAGGCTGTGTGAGGACCCAGAGGAGCTGGAGACTGTTGAGCACTTTCTGTGCCACTGTCCCAGGCTACAGAACAGCAGGCTGAGGTGGCTAGGTAGCAGATTCCTGCACGAATTGGGAGATGTCTCGGGCTGCGGGCTCGAGAATCTGACGGGATTCGTAATGGGAATGACCTGGTTGCGCGGCAGGAGGCTGGGAAACATGTAGGGCAGTTTTTCCTGTTTGGTAGGGTTGTGTTTTGCTTGTTCTGTCCGATTTCTTATCTTCCACTATCTTCCTTCTCTGTGCTTTCACCATTAACTTCTCCTACTCTGTCACACTAGATATCTTTCTCTTCTTTCTTTCTTTGTTTCACTAAATAAAGGCATCACAATGGACCATAATGGTCTCTGGGTGAGGGTGTGAAGTTTGCTTCACACCAGCCTTTCTAACCTAACCTAACCTAACCTAACCCTAACTACTTCAACTGCAGTTTTTTACACTGATGGGAAACACTGAGAGTTGTAGACAGTGATGCTCTGCTTGCATTTCAAATGAAATGCTGTATTTTGGTAATTTTTTTAGTGATAATACTTGTGGACTTTTGACAATACAAAAAATATATTTTGTATAAAATAAACAAATGCGTGTATATGATGTATAGGTACAACTATCTCGCTTATCAATACACAACCTTTCCAAAAAATGGGCAGTGTTGGAGAAGTGTGCGTGGCACTTTTCATGGACATTGTAAATTTCTGTATATCCGGATAAAGAAAAGAGCCAAAGTTTACAAATTAGGTACAAACATTACATCCCACAAAATATGAACGGGATTGGAGAAGTAGGCGTATATGTAAAGGGCAGGAAATTTTTTCTTTCAGATTTGGTACACATAGTTGTACCTTGTGGACGGATTAGAAAAGTGGGCGTGTCGCAAAATAAATTCATTTATATCTAAAGTACAGTCATGATATAACTATGTTCTTATCGCACTGAAGGGTATATAAAATTCGGAATATCCGATTATAGCACTCAACTGTTTATTTAATCTCTTTTTAAGTTATTAAAACTAAAAATGGTTATTTAAAACAACTTTTTATAGAAAAAATGCAGTTTATCGGGCACACGATCCGCTATGGAATTAAAAAAGAAAAAAACCAAATTAAAATTAAAAAAAAAACGTGGAGACTGTCGAACGTTTGAAATGTTTAGGTGTATATTTGGACAGACGCTTAAATTTTGAGAGCCATTTGAATTTTATAAGTCAAAAGATTTCTGGATCTTTACGTCGACTTTATTCTTCGAATATATACTTGCCGAATCGTATTAAGTCTCGTCTAGCGCATGCAATATTGATGCCACAGATTTTGTATGGTATTGAGGTTTTTTCAGGAGCTATGACATATATTACTTCTAGATTAAATCGTCTTGTAAATATGGTTGTTCGTTACGTTTACAATGTTCGAAGACGTGATCACGTTTCAGTGTTTGTAGAACGTTTCTTGGGTTGTTCTTTTCATAAAGGCTTGGAAAGATTCTTATATAATTCCATTGTTTAAATCAGGAAATAAATCAGATATATGCAATTACAGAGGTATAGCTAAACTAAGTGATATACCAAAACTTTTTGAAAAATGTTTAATGGATTGCCTTACTCATCAAGTTTCTGCCTTGTTGTCACCACTGCAACATGGCTTTCGGAAAGGATTCTCTACTATGACTAACATTCTCCACTTTACAACGTTAGTTAATAAAGCTTTTGCCAACGGACACCACACTGACGTCATTTACACTGATTTCAGCAAGGCTTTCGACAAAGTCAACCATACGCTTTTGTTAAAAAAACTGGACGTCATGTGTTTCAATAGTAACGTCCTGAGCTGGATCAAATCATATATGTTGTGTAGAACTCAATCTGTAAAATTTAATTCTGCAGTTTCAAAAAAAATCAATGTAAAGTCTGGAGTACCTCAGGGTAGCCATATTGGTCCAATTCTGTTCCTTCTTTTTATTAATGATTTGCCTGAAGCAATTCAACATTGTAATATGTTGATGTATGCAGACGACGTAAAATAATTTTTAAGTGTTAAACTTCCTTGTGATCAACAACATCTACAAAATGACCTGGATAGTTTTAACAAATGGTGTAAACTTAACCTGATGGAACTAAATTTAAAAAAATGCAAGCATATGCAATTTTCTAGAGTTAAAAAGAGTGCTTACTCCTACGTTCTTGATGGCTGTAATTTACAAACTGTTAGTGAAATAATGGATTTGGAAATATTGTTAGACAAAAAACTTAATTTTATTCAACATATAACGATGAGTGTAAATAAATCACGCAGTGTTCTGGCTTTTATTAAAAGATGGGCAAAGGAATTTAATGATCCCTTAACCACAAAAAGGCTTTTTACTTCGCTCGTTAGACCAATTCTAGAATATGGCAGCATTATTTGGGACCCGATCTATAATATCCACAATGATCATATTGAATCAGTTCAAAAACAATTTCTTATTTTCTGCTTAAGAAATAATTATAGAGGACGCTTGGTACTACCTTCATACTCAACAAGATTAGCCGAAATTAATTTACCAACTTTAAAAAGCCGTAGAAAGATGCTTAATATATCTTTTATGTTCAGTCTTATAAATGGTAGCACACATTCTGAATTTTTATTAAGTAACGTAACTTTTAATATCCCTCATCGCTCACTTCGTTTTTTCAGTCCTCTATATGTCAGGACATGCCGAACTAACTTTGCTATGTCAGATCCACTAAGAAAATTATGCAGCTGTTTTAATGAAATGTATAACTTTATCGACTATTCTCTAAACATTAACATCATAAAAAGCAATGTCATATTATTTTTAAATCAATAATGTTTATTATAATCTTTCTTTCTTTGCATATGTAAAAAAAAAAAAAAAATATATTACTACACTAAGATAGTCTGTAAGGAATTTATCCATAGACTTAAATTAAATAAATAAATAAATAATTTTATGATTAGTCGGAACTTAATTTTTTTCTATAAGATCATTAAACGGGGTTTTCCTACGCAACTTTGCTCTAAATTCAATTTTTCTCATTCCTCTAGAAACCCTCAACTTTTAATACCAAGAATAAATAATACTTTATTTGAAAAATCGTTTATTGTAAGAACATCCCGACACTGGAACTATTTGCCTTTGGAACTTCGTCTTTTCTCCCATACGAATAATGCTTTTCGCCTGAAACTACTGTTAGCCCTTACCCAATTGTAATAAACTTGATTATTTATATAAATTGCTATTGCTTTTTTTTTTGGGATCAATTACTATAACTTCTTACACTCTCTTTAGTGCTTGTTTGTTGTTTGGTTTGGGAACAAATATAAAAATATAATTTTATGTGTTGAAGTCATTCAGTCGGTCGTGCTCGATGAGAAAAGACGTGTTTCTTTTAACTCCGCTTACGGTTCTTTTTTTTTAACATAAATTAATTAATAATATCAGTGTAACAAGCGAATTTGGACGCTCAATATAAAAGTGAACAAAAGAATAATTATAAAAAAATTAAGAAAAAAAATACAAGTAAAAAAAATATACTTACATATGTATGTATGTACGTACGCACATACATACTTGCAAATAATCTGTGCAAAAAAATATTTATTCTTTTTTTCTTTTATTATCTCGGTGTAACAACATTATACATAATAAAAAGAGCACAGTCAACAAAAAAAATAAAAACAAAAAAATAAAAAAAATAAAAAAACGGTGAAAAAAACAAAAACAACTCTATATGAGTAATAACAATGAAACAACAACAAAAGTAAATGATATTCATGCTAGTGAAAGCAATGTGGAAATAAACACAACAACAGAAAACAATACAAGCGTTACCGCTGTTACCATAATCCCAAACATAGACGCAATGTTAAACAAACAAGAAAAAAGTTGTCAAAAACCACAAGTGCAAGTTGGTATGGATAGGTATATAACAGTGCTTAAACGTGGTCGCAGCCCTGCCTCTTCAGCTGTTGCCTCTGCCTCGAAAGTTCCATCTTTTGATAGAATAAACTCGCAAAATCGTTTTGCAATTCTGGAGGATGAATCTTCTGAAACACCCAACGTCATAAAATCGTCGAAGCCACCCCCGATATATCTTAGAGAGCAAAACTCAAGTGAGCTAATAAAAAGTTTAATATCGGTGATAGGTGAAAATTCGTTTTACGTAGCTGCAATCAAGCGTGGTAATATTAACGAAACAAAAATACAGATTAATAATGAGAATGATTTTCGTAAATTAATTAATAAGTTTGAAGCACTTAAAAAAAGCTTCTATACTTACCAGCTGAAAAGCAGCAAAGGTCTGCAGGTTGTGATAAAGGGCATTGACTCATGCGTGGACCCAGACGAAATAAAAACATTTTTAGAAGAAAAGGGTTTCAAAATTAAAAATGTTACAAATATTAAAAATAGGGAAAAAAATCCCCAACCACTATTTCGAGTGGAGTTAGAGCCCGGCGACGTTAAGCTAAAAAAAAATGAAACGCATCCCATTTACAGCTTAAAATACATCCTGTACAGGAAAATAACGATAGAAGAGCCGCACAAAAGAAATGGGCCTGTTCAGTGTTTAAACTGCCAAGAATTTGGTCATACTAGGGCATACTGCTATTTACCCCCTGTTTGTGTCGTATGTGGAGAACTACATGGTACCGTTCAGTGTGATAAGTCAAAAAATGACCCTAATGTAAAAAAATGTAGCAACTGTGGTGGTAATCACACTGCCAACTATAGAGGATGTCCGGTATATTCTATTGTCAAGCGTTCTGTTGGACAGAAACTTAATCCCCCTCAAACGCAGGCAACTTATCAAGAAAACACTAACGGCGTTCAAATACCGCAGCCAAATAATAACAGAACCTCGTACGCTAATGTCTTAAAATCTAATCATATGCCATTGCAAGGTGATTTACCAAATAATGACGAAATTCCCACTTCTAATTTAACTCGGCTAGAAAAAACCATGGAAACATTAGTGCAAACCGTTAACAATTTTACCAACACAATGGGTAACATGATGCAAGAAATGTTAAGAATGCAATCGATGTTATTGCAAGCTGTACTAAATAAGCCATGAACTGTCTAAAAATTTGCTTTTGGAACGCAAACGGCATCCGCCAACATAAAAATGAACTAGAATACTTCCTTAAAAATAAACAAATCGATGTTATGATGGTTTCTGAAACTCATCTGACCTCGAGAAATACGTTTAAAATCAATGGTTATATATTATATGATACCAAGGACCCTCGAGGTAGAGCTTGTGGAGGTTCTGCCATTTTGATAAAAAACCGAGTAAAACACTACTTAATGTGTGATCATCGTGAAGATTATCTCCAAGCAACGACCATTTGCGTCGAGGAATTAAATCGAAACCTAGTTATTTCATCAATATATTCACCACCTAGATTTTCAATATCAGAAAGCCAATATAATAAATACTTCAAAGCATTAGGACCCTGCTTCCTGGCTGCTGGCGATTATAACGCTAAACATACTTTCTGGGGGTCACGACTTATTACGCCTAAGGGTCGTGTTTTGTTTAACACAATTCGTAAAATGGATCTAAATGTGATCGCGAGCGGTGAACCAACATATTGGCCTACTGATCAGCAAAAAGTTCCAGATGTCATAGATTTTGGAGTGGTTAAAAACATCCCCGCAGAAACGATTTATGTTGAGGCTTCCTTAGAATTATCTTCCGACCACACACCTACAATTGTTACTATAATGATTCCAAATAGAATCGTATCGCCGTCTGGGTACTTATCCAAATCACCCTCACAAATAAATTGGTTAAAATATAAAAAATATCTTAGTGCCCATTGCACAGAAAATATTCCGCTTAGCACACCGGAGAGCGTGGATCTCGCTATTGTTAATTTTGACAGTTATCTCAAACTAGCTGTTCAACATTCCAGCACAACCCTCAAAAAAACCAAAAACAATATCATATATTCTGTAGATGTCGAGCGTCTATTGACTGAAAAAAGGAGAGTTCGAAGAGAGTGGCAATTGCACAGATCCCCCCAACTTAAGACTTTATTAAAAGACTGCACAAAAAGGCTAAGAAAGTTACTGCAGTCCCAAAAAACTGCATCCTTTGAAAAATATCTTAAGGAACTTGATGCAACTCCACAATCAGACTACTCATTATGGCGTGCAGCTAGAAATCTTAAAAGACCAGTTATCACTAAACCACCATTAAGAAACTTAAACGGAAGTTGGGCAAGAAATGATATAGAAAAAGGAAATCTTTTTGTTAATCATTTGAAAACCGTATTTACCGCTCACACATCTCTCGATATGGCGGTCGAGTTACCACCTGTTGCTGTTAGAGCAGCTGTTCCACTAAGATATGAGATAAGAGAAATCGAAAAGGCTATTCATGATTTAAACCCGAAGAAAGCCCCTGGTTTTGATAAGATCAGTAACAAAATGCTTTTGGAGCTACCCAGCATAGCAAAGAAAATTATTCTCTTTATTTTTAATGCTATTTTACGCCTTGAATACTACCCTCAGGAATGGAAAGTATCATTAGTTACCATGATACCTAAATCAGGAAAGGATCCTACAAAAGTTGAGTCATATAGACCTATAAGCTTATTGTCTAATATATCAAAGCTGTTTGAGAAGCTGTTAGTGTCAAAATTAACCCCAATTTTAAATGTAAATAGATGTATTCCAAACCATCAATTCGGCTTTAGAAGAGAACATAGCACAATTGAACAAACCCATCGTATAGTAAACGCCATAAGAAAAACCTTTGAAGAAAAAAAATATTGTTCCGCCCTCTTCATCGATGTTTCTCAAGCTTTTGATAAAGTCTGGCATGAAGGCTTATTACATAAATTGAAGCTAAATTTACCAGTAAACACACACAAGCTGTTAGAAAGCTACTTAGTCGGTCGAAAGTTTATTATTAAAGAAGGTGCTTTTATAAGTTCTCCTCAGCCAATTGACGCTGGAGTCCCTCAGGGAAGCATCATGGGCCCACTGTTATACCTAATATATACCTCAGACATGCCAACAAACAACCACACCCTAACTTCAACATTTGCTGATGATACAGCTTTTTTAAGCGTGCACGAAAACTGTCATGAAGCTTCTCGCTACTTGCAGGATCATATATTTGAACTGGAAAAGTGGTTAAAACAATGGAGAATAAAGGTTAATGAGCAAAAATGCGTACATATAACATTCACCTTGCGTCGGGAGTCATGTTCCCCTATTAAAATCAATAATCAATTAGTGCCCCAACAATCGCATGTAAAATATCTCGGAATTCATCTAGATCGGCGTTTAACATGGAAATGCCATATAGAAGCAAAACTAACACAAATGAAACTAAAAGCAATTCAACTTAATTGGCTTATTGGAAGAAACTCTGTTCTTAGTCTCGATTGTAAACTTCTACTTTACAACTCTATCTTAAAACCAATTTGGTGCTACGGTATTCAGTTATGGGGCACTGCCTCGGCTTCTAATATCGAAAAAATTCAAAGGCGACAAAATAAACTTCTTCGAATAATCACAGCCGCTCCCTGGTATGTTAAAAACTCAAATATTCACAAGGATCTCAATGTGCCGTTAGTAAAAACTATTATTACGAACTATGCAGTAAAATATTTAAAAAGACTTGAGTCGCACCCAAATCCACTAGCTCGAAATATTTTAAATTACAGCGGCCACTCTAGATTAAGGAGAAGAGATACAGCAGGACTCATCAGACAAGAAGAGCGCTAAACATCTACATATGTGAACAGAAACCGTGAAGAGAAAAATTTTCGTCTAGCATTGGCAGGACAAAAATAAAGTATTAGTATAAGATTTGATTAATTATTGTTAGTTCATATTTAATATATGAAGATTCAATAAATAAATAATGAAAAAAAAAAAAAAAAAAAAAAAAATGTGTTGAAGTAAAAAATTTTATTGTTAATTATTTCTCTTTTTGAAGTATTTAGGAATATGATATGTAATATAAGTCAATTGGCCTAAAGAGGCTTATTATATTATTGTGAATAAAGAAATAAATAAATACTTATCAAAGAGAAAATTTAAGGGGCTGAGACCCGTGGGCCACATGGATCCAAAAAACCGGGCCGTCCACTTAGTGGTAAGTGTGGTTACTCAAATTAATAGTAATTGTGTAAGAAAAACAAAAATAATAAAATTTAGGGCAGACGGGGCTTCTAGGGCCCCTGGGGGAAAAAAGTGGTCCCACCCCCTACTTATATATATGTATCATGTGTGGGTACTCAAAGTAAAGGGCGCAAGGATTTTTTCCTCTGAGGTATAAAAAATACCGGCTCCGCTAACTAAAGCTTGTCTCAATCTAAAAGATTCTTAAACTAGTCTAGAGAGGAAAATAATGATCGAACACAAAAACAAAATGCATATTTGCAATCGTGAGCAAATTAAAATATGTATGAGTACCCACATACATATTAGTGGTGGGGGCACTTTTCTGCCCCAGAGGGCCCCAGAAAAACCACCCGCTGTAAATTTTATTTTCGTTGTTTTTACACGCTTACCTTTATTTTGAGTACCCACACATACCACAAAGCGATTTTTGGGACCCCATTGCCCTAAACCCCCTTAAAATTCTCAATCGGGTGGCATATCTTTTTTATTTTTCGTGTGCCCCGTAAACTGCATTTCAGCCCTTTGGTTTAAATCTAGTTTACCGACGCAGCTCCAAGTAAAAAAAAAAGTACCTAGGGTAATAGAAAATGAAAAAATTAGAAGAAAAAATAAAATAAGAAAGTTGGCGCAAACGCTTAGTTTTCGAGTTATGGACGTTTAAATTTTTCATATAAATATGTGATTTTGCACTACATTTCAAAATGTATATGGCGAATACTGGTATCATTGCAAAGCTTTTCACTAGATCTGTGTGTGTATATGTTTTCCTGTTGTTCTTTACTTTATTTTAATTGCTTATCACGGTATTAATTGATATTCTGAGAAGTTTTAGAAACGAAGTCGGTGTATGTTTTAATAAAAAAGAGAGAATCCTAGCGCCCAGGCAAAGGCCGGCTATGCAGAATAGATTTAGTTAGCGAAGCTAGTGTTTGTTATACCATGGAGTAGAAAATCTTTGCGCCCGGCCGAAGGCCGGCAATGCAGAGAATCTTTAGTTAGCTAAACCGATATTTTTATTCCTTAGGGGAGAAAATCCTTACGCCCGGCCGAAGGCCGGCAATGCAGAGAAGCTTTAGTTAGCGAAGCTAGTGTTTGTTATACCATGGATTAGAAATCTTTGCGCACGGCCGAAGGTCGGCAATGTAGAGAATCTTTAGTTAGCGAAGCCGGTATTTTTTTATACAATAGTGGAGAAATCCCAGCGCCCGGCAGAAGGCCGTCTATGCAGAGAAGTTTTTTTTGCGACGTTGGTATTTGGTATTTTATAAAATTTTTATTACACTTATTTAAATTAACTATATACTTTCCTAGTGCACTTCAGTTACATTTTGACGTAAAATTAAAAAAAACTGTTATGTGAGCTAAAGAATTTAAAATTTTGAAATAAATGTTGTATATTCAGAAAAATCTGTTCAAGAGCTTTAAAATGATACCAATATTGCCCATATACATTTCTACGTTTAGAATTGTAGTGGAAAATTGCAAATTTATATGAAAACTTTAAACGTCAATAACTCGAAAACTAAGCGTTTGCGCCAACTTTCTTATTTTATTTTTTCGGCTGAAGTGCACTTTACTTTAATATTTAAGGGGGCTGAGGCCCGTGGGGACCCCTGGGTCCACACCCACACATACCACTAAGTGGGCGGGCCGCTTTTTTTTTGATCCATGGGGTCCCAGGGGCCTCAGCCCCCTTAAATTTTAATTTTGGTTTTTTTCTTTTTTTATTCCAGAGGAGGTCCTTTTTTTTCGTACGCCCCGTAAAGTGCACTTTTGCCATTTTTTCTTCTTTTTTTCCATTTTCTATCACCCTGGGTACCTTATTTTTTAATTGGCTGTGTCGGTAAACTAGATTTGTTCCCATAACCATTAACATTTTTATAAGTCTGTAGATTTACATTTCCTTATTCTAAATTTTAAAAAGTTGGTAAAGAGAAATGAAGTATATTAAAATATTTGTGTTATGACGTTATGTTTTTAAATGACCGCTCTATAATACTATTAATAATGTTTGTGCTTATGACGCCATACGTTAAGGCGTTGCGCTTTTACTTTCGCTATTTTGCTATTTATTAACCATTTTATTAAAGACACATATATTTACAGTATATTACTAATTAGTTTAAATTGCTCATCAAACTTACCAAGAAAAGCCAAAATAATATAAAAATTGCTAACCAAAATGTATCTGTACAAGTTCGAAATTTTGGACGATTTTGATGTGGTTCCTCTTCCGAACTTGCATTGCATCCCATTTTACGATTTCTTTATGTGTCTTTTTTGTTTAATTAGCGCTTTTACCTCCTATTTTTTAGCACTCCTTTTAAACTTTCTACAAATTTATAAAAAACTATTTCAACATAATACTAATTTCATAAACACTGCTACTTAAACAAAAAAATTAGTTTCTTTATTTAGCCAAGGCGAATTCATTAGAATTCGTCTTGTATTTAGCGTTTGTTTGTCTCATGTAGGGATGGGCAATAAATATCGATATCGATCAAAATATCGATATTTAAAAAATAATAATCGATATATATCGCCGTTATATAAATTATCCATATATCGGTACATCGATATTTATTTAGTCCCAATTTACAATGTTGAAATTGAAAGGCAGACATTTTTGTTATTCTCTTTTGAACATGCCTTTACGTTTTACTCCACGTCTCCATGCGCTATCGATTTGAACAAGACGTGAAAATAACGCCGGCAGAGCAACGGTAGTTATTTGTTTATGTTCTTGTATGTGGCGATTACGTGTTACGTGTTGAAAATGACATTGTAAGGCGACCAACATGGCGAACATGGTTTCTAAGACATATGTTTAGCCAACAATGGCAGCACATGGACGAAACATGAAAAAGTGGGAGGGGCCTTTATGTTGATTATATCTAAATAACTACTGAACCGATCGTCATCAAATTCTCACAGCAGGCTGTTGGTATGAATTAATAAGCCCTATGTTATGTAAAGTTGTGGTTGGACAAAGGGGCGGTGGCACGCCTAATCAACTCAAAATTTATAATCCTCTTATCTTCGATACTGTTTCACGTATGTAGGTGTTTTGAGAAGTAAGATAGGACGCCAATGTTTAAAATCGCATATCGTAAGAACTGTTATAGTGAGAATGTTCAAACTTGGTATTAGTCACTCTTATGGAAAACTACACTTTTAAAAAATATAAATAAAGGGGGAAGGCGCAGGGCGAGTAATACCCCCCCCCCCCCATAGGAAGCATATATTTAATATCGCGTAACTGAAAATCTATTACAGAGAAAGACTTCAAATGTGGTTAAACCGACTATTATGGTAAGCTTTAAATTCCAAAATAAAAATGGGTGGGGTAGACGAAGGAGGAGCAATACCCTCCATAGGACGAAAATATTAAATACTTCATATCTGAAGACAAAAGTCTTCAAGCTTTGTAGCCAGTCTTATGGTAAACTACACCTTTAAAAATAAAAATATAATATATAAATGAAAAAGACCCCTAAGCTACTAAGCCGATTTTCCTGAAAGTTTCACCGCAATTTCCTGATTACAAGTAGGCGTGGCAACAACCATACAATAAAAATTTGAATAACCTTATATCTGGAGGACGGTTACAATAAGAGTTTTCCAATATGAAACAAATAACTTCGTTATCAATAACGACATCTGTCAAAAAGCCGGCTGGATTAGACAAGCGGGCGTGGCACCTCCTACACAATTGCAATAAAGATTTCTACGTATTTGAAGTACTTCAATAGTGACAGTATTCCAATTTTGTACAAATAGCTTAGATAATAATCCACAACATATTTCAAAAGGTAGTTTTAATGGGAAAAAGTAGGCATGGCACCTCCCATACGAATATACTTGAAATTTCTGTATATCATCTGTTGAACGGTTACTATAAAATCATTCAAATTTTTTCTGAGTGTAATGCTGTGTACAGACAGTGCAATCTTGACGTAGAATCTCAAAATATCAAAACATTAAAAAAATAAAAACGTTTTGATATTTTGAGATTACATTGATGTAGATTGCACTGTTTGTATAAGATTTTAATTTTTTTTTAATGTTTATGTTTTCAGTGAAAATAACTTAACAAATATGTTTGATCTTTGAAAATGTTCTTGTTTTTCAAGTTGCCAGTTTTTCTCAGAATTCCCCTTTCTGTGTCCCTTTTTTGAAAATCTCCTTTTTGTGCACCTTTTTGATAATTTTGAACGGTAACGCTGGTCACGGCAATAACTGTCAAGCCAAGGCGAATTCATTGGAGTGAATTCGCCTTGTCCCAAACATATTGCGCGTGGTCGTGTAGTGAAGGCGGCAACTAATTTAAATTAAATACAATAAAATCTATAAAAAAATTTATGGGTGTTAAAGACTTATGGAGCATTTTAACACCTCATGCTGAACGTAAACCAATATGTGAGCTTCGAGGTAAAACGGTCGCGATTGATCTTGCTGGGTGGGTTTGTGAAAGTCTCAATGTTGTAGATTATTTTGTTCATCCAAGACACCATCTTAAGTAAGAAATATTTTTATATGTTCATATGTATGGAGTATGTGTTATGTATGCATGCTAGTTCATAATTTGGCTTAAATCTAGGAACAAGTCTAGTTTACCGACGCAGCTCCAAATAAAAAAAAAGTACCCAGGATGATAGAAAATAGAAAAATAAGAAAGTTTGCGCAATCGCTTAGTTTTCGTGGTAAGGACGTTTGAAGTTTTCATATAAATATGCGATTTTCCACTACAATTCTAAACATACATATCGTTACCTTAATATAAAAAGGCCCCAACTCATCAAAAACACTTTTTACAGGAGAAGGAAAAAACTTAATAAAAGCTGAAATAATATAGCTACACAACCATTGTCAAAAAACATCTGGCAAAAGTGCACTTTACGGGGCGTACGGAAAAAAAAAAAAAAAAAAGTTGGACCCCCTCTGGAATAAAAAAAGAAAAAAACCAAAATTAAAATTTAAGGGGGCTGAGGCCCCTGGGACCCCATGGATCAAAAAAAGCGGCCCGCCCACTTAGTGGTATGTGTGGGTACTCAAATTAAAGGTAATTGTGTAAAAAATACGAAATTAATAAAATTTAGGTCGAGCGGGACTTCTGGGTCCCTCTGGGGGTAAAAAAATTGCCCCTCCCACCCTTATAACTATGTGTGGGTACTCGAATGAAAGGTATTTTGCTTACGATTGTAAATATTTTGTTTCTATTTTGCTTTTTTAATGTTATACCTATGCGCTAAAATTTTCAAATGAGTTTTATTATTTTATTTTATTTATTTTATTTTCATTTTTATTTACTTAATCGAGCCCCTTAGGGCCATATATGATTAATTCAGTAAGATAATATGATCAAATTAATATACTTTGTACATAAAGATCTAAATTTTTGTTTTTTTTTCCTTCTAATCTATGAATTTTTAATGTGTTCCAAAAGCTTAGGTCGTATTGTTGATATTGTATAACTAAAAGTTTTGAGTTGACGTGGAAGTCTATTCCATATTCTAGCTGATTTCACTAAAAATGATTTTTCGAAAATACTATTATTTATTCGCGGTATAATTATTTCAGGGTTACGAGTTGAGCTGGAGAAACGAAAATATCCTAATACAGATGTAGGCTTCCGTGTTTTTACAATTCGATACAATATGATTAAAAGCCTCATATTAATGAACTGCGGAAATGTACAACCTATGAAGTTAAATGAGTATGATGACACCGGGTCAAAAACTTTAATACGATAAATATATCGTAATATACGATTATATATTGTCCGCAAATAATTAATATTGGTTCGAGTGGAGTTGCCATAAACTTCTAAACAATAGAGGATATGAGTCATAAGTAAAGCATGGGATAATTTGATCCTAATATTAGTAGGTATGTAGCAGTCCAAATTATAGAGTAAACGCAGAGAATAACCAACCTTAGCAGCAACTGCCGATATGTGTTTCCTAAAATTCAGGTCCCTATCCAGTATTACTCCCAAAAGATTTACTGTATCAAAAAATTGCACACGAGTATTGTCAAAAGCTACACTCATAGAGTCATCTGGGTTCTCAATAGAGCCAAAGACTATGGCTTTGGTCTTATTCGGATTAAATTTAAGTTTATTTTCTTTTGCCCAGCCTAAAGCTCTTAAAAGTACATAATTAATGGTTTCGACATGACAATCGAGAAATTCCTTATTTCCTGTAAATAGCAGATTTATATCGTCAGCAAAAAGAAAAACTTGACATTGCAGAATACTGATGTGATCAATAAAATCGTTCATATATATAAGGAAAAGTAACGGACCAAGTATAGAACCTTGAGGAATGCCGCTTGAACATAATTTAAGCGATGAGGTGTTTCCATTTAAACCAACATATTGTAATCTATGAGCTATAAACGTGTAAATAAGTTTGCAAGCAGTACCCGAAAAACCAAACCCTGCATACAACTTGTTCATTAAAACGGTGTAGTTAACCGTATCAAACGCTTTACTTAAATCAAGTGAAACCAGTGTGGATATACATTTTCTGTTCATGTTGTCACGAATTTGTTCAGTCATACTAAGCAACAATGAAGATGTGTTAGAGCCAGCTCGAAACCCGAAATGTTGGTCACTTAGCAATTTTCTAGTATCCGAACTATGTAAAATTTGCTCTCTTAATATAATTTCAAATGCCTTCGACAAACAACAAAGTATACTGACTGGTCTAAAATCTTCCAAGTTATTATGGAATGATTTCTTTTTTATTGGCACTATACGTGACGTTTTCCATAAATCCGGAAACTGTGATGTAGTAATTATGGTGTTAAAAATAAAAAGTAAATATTTCTCAATATATTGCAAAATTTTTTTTATAAATAGAATAGGTAGTTCGTCAGGACCAAGAGCATTAGATTTAACTTGAAACATAGCACTTAAAAGCTCTTCTCTATGTATGCACCTAAAGGAAAAACCAGAATTTGAAAAATCCATAGGAACATCATCATTACTCGTCTGTGACGAAATGAAATATTCATTAAAAATTTCAGGATCATAATGGAGAAATGGATTTTCCATTTTGTTACCACGTTTGTTATTAATTATTTGCCACATATCCTTACTATTACAATTATCAAAAACGTCAGTCCAGTATCTCTTTTTGTACTTTCTCAAAATATTCTTAACTTTGTTACGATATTTACAATAGGTTCTCCAGCTGGTATCACTTTTGTTTTCCTTATACGCCTTAAAAGCCAAATATCTCATGTTTTTTGCATTCTTAACTTCAGGAATATTACAAAATTTTGGATCGTTTTGAGCTCGTCTTTTTTTTACAGGAACAGTATCATGTATTTTATATAAAAGTTGATAAAAAGTTGTCATTTGCTGATTGACATTGTTTGTCTCAAAAATCTCATCCCAGTGATAAGAATCCATGATTTCATGGATTACGTTAAAATTTATAGCTTCGTAGTTCTTATATTCTATCGTATGACTTTTAACTATTACCGGAGTGTCAACACAAACATAAATAAAGGAGTGATGTGTGAGAGCAGGAGCCAGAAACTGACCAGATGCCTTAATTAAACTAAGGTCATTAATTAATGTGTAGTCTATTAACGATGTTGAGGAATGTTGGGTATCGAAGTGAGTAGGCATTGAGTTGTGATAATAAAATAGGTTAGTATCTTCACATAGACGCCTTATATTTTCCACTCCCCGACAATTAAAAATGTTGTTATTAAAGTCTCCTATAATCACGATATTTTCATAACGACAACTTAAATCTCCCAGTACTACGTTTAATTGAAAAATGTTTCCCCTTGGAGAATATATTACACCTACTAACGTCTTGTCATTATCATTGTCAACCTCAATAAATAAACCCTCGAAGGTTTCAGGATCAGAAATAGTTTTAATTATCTTAGTCGATATACCCTCAAGCACATAAAACGCTACTCCCCCACCTCTCATGTTGTCCTCTCTGTCATTTCTAATTATGTAATAGTTGGGAATAGCAACAGAACTATCAGATATTCCACTCTTTAACCATGTTTCAGACACTGCGAATAAATCAAATAGTGAGCCGTCAATAATATATTTGAATTCATCAAATTTTGAAGTTTTTAACGTTGGCTTAAGACTTGTTATGTTAACGTGCCCAATTTTCAAACAAGCACTATAGTTTTTAAGTTTTTCACTTAACCAGTAGTTATTATCAACAATAGGACCTAAGTTTTCCAACAATGGATGATTTTCATTATTCATTAAACTATAATTATATAATAATAATACTAACACTACTATTTATAATAATAAACCTAGAACTGCACTAGATCATATAAAATTATGCATGACTTAAAATTCATAATTTACCAAACAATAGAATATTAGTTAATTTTAATAAATGTATAATAGTCCCGAGTATATTTTTTTGTAACTAAAGCTTCTTTGTATAGCCGGCCTTCGGCCGGGCGCAAGGATTTTCACCTCTATGGTATAACAAAGACCGGCTTCGCTAACTAAAGCTTTTTTGTATAGCCGGCCTTTGGCCGGGCGCAAGGATTTTCTCCTCTATGGTATAACAAAGACCGGCTTCGCTAACTAAAGCTTTTTTGTATAGCCGGCCTTCGGCCGGGCGCATGGATTTTCTCCTCTATGGTATAACAAAGACCGGCTTCGCTAACTAAAGCTTTTCTGTATAGCCGGCCTTCGGCCGGGCGCAAGGATTTTCTCCTCTATGGTATAACAAAGACCGGCTTCGCTTACTAAAGCTTCTCTGCATAGCCGGCCTTCGGCCGGGCAAAAGGATTTTCTCCTCTATGGTATAACAAAGACCGGCTTCGCTAACTAAAACTTCTCTGCATAGCTATAAAAGATACATAAATTAACCTAGAGAGGAAAATATTAAACGAATACAAAAACAAAATACATATTTGCAATCGTGAGCAAATTACCTTTAATTTGAGTATCCACACAGATATACATAAGTGTTATGGGGGGACACTTTTTTTGCCCCAGAGGGCCCTAGAAATGCCGCCCACCCAAAATTTTATTATTTTCGTTTTTGTTGCACAATTACCTTTAATTTGAGTACCCACACATACCATTCAGTGGGCGGGGCGGTTTTATGGACCCAGGGGTCCCCACGGGCCTCAGCCCCCTTAAAAATTAATTTTGGTATTTTTTTTTTTAATTCTGGATCGGGTGGCATATTTTTTATATTTTTTTTTCGTACGCCCCGTAAAGTGCACTTCAGCCAAACATCTTTATTAAAATTAAACGAGGAATTCAGATTGAAATACATAATATGTATTTCTTTCGAAAAATTGTGTGTATGAGTTAGGCCTTTTTTTCTTTAGAAAAATTGTGTGTATGAGTTAGGGCTTTTTGTATTCTGCTTATAACTTCTTTATTTTTAATCTAATTTGCTTGAAATTTTAATAGAATGTGTATTAGCAACCATTCTACAATAATCAATAAAAAAAACGGATTTCCAAAAATAATGAGTTGGGGCCTTTTTATATTAAGGTAACGATATGTATATGGACAATATTGGTATCATTTTAAAGCTGTTGAACAGAATTTGCTGAATATACATAATTTATTTCAAACATTTTAAACTTTACCTGACATTACAGTTTTTTTTTTCATTTTACGCCAAATGTTACAGACGTGCACTACGAAAGATTGTAGTTTATTTAAATAAAAGTGTAATGTAAATGTACAAATTTTATAAAATAACAATAGCATCGCAAAAAAAAAACTTCTTTGCATAGCCAGCCTTTGGCCGAGCGCAATGATTTTCTCCTCCATGGTATACCGAGCACTGGCTTCGTTAACTAAAGCTGCTCTGCATGGACGGTCTTTGCCCATGGGCAAGGATTCTTATGCTTACTAAAGAACTTTTGTATTTTTGCAAACTCGTTCCACTTCTTAATAAAAATATTCAAATAAATTCTGTATGTCCAGAAAGATCTAGTGAAAAGCTTTGAAATGATATCAACATTGGCCATATACGTTTGGAAATGTAGTGGAAAATCTCATTTTTATATGAAAACTTTAAACGTCCATAACTCGAAAACTAAGCTTTTGCGCCAACTTTCTTATTTTATTTTTTCTTATTTTTCCATTTTCTATCACCCTAAATACTTTTTTTATATGGAGCTGCGTCGGTAAACTAGATTTAAGCCTAAATCTCGTTTACCGACACAGGTCCAAATAAAAAAACAAGTAGGTACATAAATGGATACAAAACTGAAAAAAAAGAAAATGTAAAGTGAAAAAAGTGGTAGGAATAAATCTAGTTTACCGAGGTACCATCAAATAAAAAAAAGTACCTAGGGTGATAGAAAATTGAAAAATAGGAAGAAAATATTTAGTAAAAAAAGTGACGCAAACGCATATTTTTCGAGTTATGGACCTCAGAAGTTTTGATATATATTATGTACATATACATATGCGATTTATCATTATATTTCTCTACGTATGCATACTAGGGATGCCAATCGGGACTGATTTTTGAAAATCCCGGGATTCGGGATTTTTCGGGATCAATGTGTTGCCTTAAAATGGTACTTTATTTAATAAGCAACAATTTTTAAATATTCAAAAGGTTTTATATACGTAACAGAAATTTTTAAAAATGTAAACAACAAAAAAATTTATTTTATACATATGTTTATAACACTGGCCTCACCCATGATCAAACTGATCAGATTCTGAAAAAAGCTTAAAAAAATATACGTATCTCTTAGTTTTTCTAGATCAATTCATTTCGGTTTTTTGACAGCAATTCAATTTGTAATGTGAATTAAGTTGTGACGACATAAATACACTGAAAAGTGTAGTCCCTCATCGATCCCGATAGCAGAGTTAAAAACTGTAACACTATATCGACTGCAGTGCAGTACACCTCCAGGGTGAGGGCGAGATTCATTATCAATAATTTAAGTACGTTTGAAATTTATTTTTAAACAAAATGTTTATACAAATGTTTCTTAAAACAGATTTCAAGTTTAAATAATTTATTTATGAATACGTAATAATGTTTATTTTTAAAAAAAATTATTTTATTTACCGTATGTTTTCTAAGCAAATTTTTTATTATTATTGGACAGGAAGGAATATGAGCTATTTAATCAATATTACGACTTAATTGTTATAATTATATCAACTTTTATTCTTTAGTTTTTGAATAAAACTTAAATTGGATCGTGAATAGTTTTTATTTTTTGCTTGACACATAACAATTGTTTCTTGATTTCTATATTTTGCATAAAAATAATCATTTTTATTTTGGAATTATGTATTAAGCCAAAGCTGAACTTGCTAAACGTAATTGTAATAAAGGCTTGAGATGGGAGTCTGCAAATTTCGTTGCTTCTTAAAATAATGGTTTTTATTAAGCAAAATACAAAAATCCAGAAATAGTCGTCATATATCAAGCAAAAATTGCAAATTTTAAATACTCGCTGTGTTCCAAAAACAAAAATTAAACTCAAAAGTAAGAATTATTTGCAATAGAAAATATAACTCAAATAAAATTTTTAATATTTTTTTTGTATATAGTATAAAAATTCAATAAAAACGAACAGTTTTGTACATAAAAGTTGATATGTTAAAAATCCCGGGACTCATAAAAATATATCCCGAGATTCGGGATTTATCAATCCCGAAAAATCCCGGGATTTCGGGATTCGGGATTTCCCGTTTGGCATCCCTAATGCATACCCTGCAGATAACGAGACTAGTCCATACATGCGTGTAAAGAGTAGGAGTAATAGTACTCCAAAACTACGCCAAATATATGGTTAAAAGGTGGTATATTTAACATTACGATGTCCTAGGAGTGGACCATATAACCCACCGAAGTAGTCCCTAAACTACTCCATTGAGTACTCAAGTGGGTTAGTTTCAAAAGTACTCCATGTTACTACTTTTTCACTAATCGCCTTTTATGGCGTGCACTGTAAGCCATTATTGCTATTATTATACATATATGTATATTTACTTGGTATTTTAAATTCTTTTTCACAAATTTTAAAAAACTTCCTGTTTCACTTTTAAATAAACAATTAATAATGAACAACATCAGGGCTACCAATGTGTAATACTGTAAACTATAGTATAATATACATATACATCATGCAGTTGTTGGCAGCACTGCATGCTAATTTGTCTAATATGGTCCATACTAAAGCACATTGGAACATGTTGTAAGTAGTCCATTTAAGCCACAATGGACCACGTAGTCCAATATTATCTGCAGGGTATGGTCAATATTGGTATCATTTTAATGCCTTTGAATATACCTTTATGAATGAATAGCTATACATAATTTATATAAACATTTTTAACTCCCATTACAGTTTTTCAAAATTTTACATCAATATGCAACGGAAGTGCACTAGGCAAATACATACTTGTAAAGCTTATTCCAATAAAAGTGTAAGAAATAGAAATTTATTAAATAACAAACACTGGCTTAGCTTACTAAAGCTTCTCTGCATAACAGGCCATCTGCAGGGCGCAAGGATTTGATCATATATGGTATAATAAAAACCGGCTTCGCTAACTAAAACTTCTCTTCATAGTAATTTGTATGCTTAAAAACTCTTATATTTTCGCAAATTTTTCTCTACTTCTTAAGGGGTTAAGAATTTTTAAATAAATTTTGTATAGGTAAATAAAACCTTTTTGTATTAAATCAAGACGAATCCATTCCAGGTCATCTCGGTAGTACAAAAAGTACAACTCGTACAAAAACCACAAGCAATTTGTTTTTGTAAAATCATTGTACAATGTCAAAAACCTAAACAAATCAAAACAGAAACAAATTTAAATATTTCTTATAAAATTTACAGTTTTTCTTCTAAATACATTTGGGTTTATTTCATTTTTAATATTATTCGGCATCATGTTGTAGAGATTTAATCCCTTATGAAAGAGAGATCTTTTCATCGTGTTGTTATCTGCTCGTTGTAATCTGAAATCCTGATCGTTCCTTAGGCTATAGGGTTGAACCTCTCCTACGTACCTTATTTGGTCAATTGAATAATCAGGCGCATCTCCTATTTTCATTTTTTGAATAAAGTTAATTGTGTTTTGCACTAGTCTTTGTTGTATGTTAAGCCATTTAAGTGTATCCAACATATGTTTTATTGATGTTAATCGATTGTATTTAAGTATTGAGCGCATAGCTTTATTCTGCAGCTTTTGCAGTTCTGTGCAGCAAGTATACAACACAGTTAATCCAAATTCAAAATGTGGTGTAATCATTACATTATAAATGTTTATTGCCGTTATAATTGATATTTTGTTTCTTTTTTCTTAATATTCTTACATATAATTTTAAGATCTTCTAAAGATATTGCACGGAATTTAAATTTTAGATATATCATAGGTATTTTGTTTTCATATTGCACATAAATAATGGAATTTCTTATTTCCTTAATACTATTAACGAAATATTTATTTTCTTTATTTAATACTAATAAAGAAATTGGGCCATTCACTTCTTATGAGTCATATTCTCTATTGTCTTGAGATCTACAGTGGCACAACTTCTTTTAATATGAGGCGGGTAAGGCTTATATTTAATCGAATTATTAGATATATATTCTGCCTGCGCAGTCATGACCATGTATCCAACTATGCTCACAAATTTTTAGAATGTTCATTTCAGAATTATGTTAAAATACATGCATTATATTCGTTTTACAAGATCATAATATCTCGTTCCATCACGTACATAGAGCCCTATTACCAGTTTTCTAGATCAACTAGAAATCCGAACTTAATTTTGCCGAGAATTAATAATTCGTACTATGAAAAATCATTTATGGTGAGATCATGTAGACTTTATAATGATCTTCCTATCAGTCTCAGAACCTTTGAATTGTCACCGTCAAGCTTTAAACGGAAACTGCTCAATTTGTATCATTAAGTATTCATATTTGTCTTCAAAGGATTACCCAATTTTTAAAAATTAGTTAGTTTAATTAGTTATTAATCATTAATTAGTTATTAAATTAAATTACTCATTATTGTAAAATACTAATAATACCATATATGGCCCTATGGGCTCGGTTAAATAAAGAACATAATAATAATAATAATAATAATATTTATTAAAATGTTTGGCTATTTGAAAATTATCTTTATATTCTACATTATCTATTATCACAGCTTTTATCACATTTCTGGGTTTTCTTAGTAATAGTTCTTTTATTTTGCTCCACATTTCTTTTTGGTTATTTGCGTTATTTATGTAAATATTTATTTTTTTCATTTTCAATTCTATTTTTATATGCATTTCTTATTGTTTTACGAGTATAGTTATCCCACGCTTCATTCGTGTTTTCAAATATTGCAGTTTGATATTTAAAAATCATTTCCCTTTTTAGCGTTCTGAGATCGTTGTTAAACCATTTGTTATTTCTATTTTCATTTATTTTTGTTTTACACTAAATCTTCGTTTGTATTTTTAAAACATTATCAAAGTTGGGGACATTCTCGTCTAATCCTTTTTGTTCATCATATTGTAATATTGCATTTATTTCGTTTTTGAATCTTACATTATTATATTTAAAAATGTTTATTTCTTTAGTTTTATTGTCTCGTTCTATACATTCGCACTCAAAAAAAATGTCTAATGATTCGTGATCAGCTATTTTATTATTTATATTTCCCTTTGCTGAAATCATTTCACTGTTTGTTATAATATAGTCTATTAAACTTTTTGAATTTCGTGTTATTCTAGTAAATTTGTTCATTACATGTTTGAGGCAATTATCATTTAGAATACTTTTTAATATCCCCGTATAGAAATCTGTATTCCAGTCAATATTAAAATCTCCAGCTATTAAAATATCACAGTTCGTTTCGCATATTTCTTCTATAAAATCTTGAAATATATCACAAAATTCTGACTTTGAACTACTTGGGGATCTATGTATATACTGCTATAATTATAATTGATATTTTTTCATATTTTGAGTCTTTAATATTGTCTTTAAGTTTATCAATCTTCCAATGTTTTTTAAAATATACTATTAATCCACCAGTTTTTGACGAGCTTGACAATGTGCTATAATGGTCGTATTGTTTTAGTTCAATTTCACTTTCGTCTATTTCTGTATTTTTATGTGTTTCTGTCAGTATTATGAAATCAGGTTTATCTGCTTCTGCTATTATTTCCAATTGGTTGAAGTTATTTGTTAAGCCTTGTATGCAAGTATATACTTAATACGGTGGACAATAGTGAATGTACATTAAAATTTCACCACCTTATTTTCCTATGCTGAATTTCATGCCCTAATGATTGGGCTATTTTACCACTGATCGTTGCATAGTTAGTGTCGCCTAAAGGAGCGAGTAAACAAGCTCTTCATTAATCAGTAATGCAAAGCAAAACAAAAAACAAATTCCCTACAAAATTTTTAAAATTGTTTAATTTGAATAATCAGTATTGTGATTATTTTATTCAACTGTTAATGGTTTTTAATCCAAATTTTGATATTTTAATCAGGCTTAAGTTCATTGATAATTTTTCATTTTTGACTGAGGTGGGAATTGAACCCATGTTTTCACGGACAGGTTGCCCAGACTAGTTTCGATTGTAACCACACAATCGCTTCAGTGGGGTTTGCCGTTTAGCTCTCACCGCCATTGACGACGGATGACGTCTATAGTCAAACATCCATATTTAAACCAAATGGTATTTTACCTTGGTAGATCGAAATTTGCTTTTGAATGAATGATAACCTATTTTAATTGATCTACATGTTCTTCCTTACTTCTTGTTTTTCGTACATGTAGATTAATTCAAATAGGTAATCATTCATTCAAAAGCAAATTTCGATCCCCAAGGTAAAATACCATTTGGTTTAAATATTGATGTTTGACTAATGACGTCAATGGCGGTGCGAGCTAAACGGCAAACCCCACTGAAGCGATTGTGTGGTTACAATCAAAATGCGATTTTAGGAGATGATGCAAGTGTTGCCAATAAATTCATTTATTAAAAAAAACGAAAATTTAAAATGTTGTCGCTTAAGTCTTTTTTGCGGTTATGGCTCGATACAACATTTATTTCAAAATTCTTAATCCATTAAGAAGCGGGGATGAGAGTGCGAAAATACAAAAGTTTTTAGTAAGTTTAATAATTACTATGGAGAGAAGTTTAAATAAGCGAAGCCCGTGTTTGTTAAACTTTATATTTTCTTATTGAATTTCCATTATCATAAGTACTTGTTATTTTATTTGGAGCTGCGTCGGTTAACTATATTTTTTCCAATATTTTTTCAGAAATTTATTCTTTCGCACTTGTTACTTAATATTTGAAGAAGTAACACCGGTTTTTGTATTGGAAGGAGCTGCTCCAAAATTAAAAGGCCAAGTTATTGAAAAACGCAATGAAATTCAATTTAGAGGTGTTAAACCTAAAGATACTCAGAATCCACCAGATTGCCAAAAAGCGAAGAGTGATAAGGGTAGAACACGATTTAATCATGTGTTAAAACAATGCGAAAACCTATTGCAGGCAATGGGAATTCAGTGCGTACAAGCACCAGGTGAAGCTGAAGCGTATTGTGCATTTCTTAATCAAAAAGGAGTATGTATTAAAAAATTAAATCAAAGTGGAATACTGCATGTTTATGAACATTTCATATTCTTGCTCAAACTAATTAGTTGGTGGATGGTGTTATAAGTCAGGATTCAGATTGTTTTGCTTATGGAGCAATACGTGTTTATCGAAATTTTTCAGTTTCATCACAAGGTGCTTTAGCTGCGCAAGGTGGTGCAGTGGATATCTACGATATGAGAAACATTTGTTCAAAAATGGGTAATTTGATTGGCCTTAAAAAGCTTTTGTCAGGCATCAGAAACTAAGAGGGAGTTTACACGGTGTCTATTCAGACATGTCTGACAAACACGTCTGTTTTGTTTGTAGGCGATCGGGGTAGAGAAGAAAGAGGGGTTGCCAAACAAACACGAAACGAGTTTTCATGTTTGTTTTTATGAATTTTCATGTATTTTGATTTGTATGTATATGTATATTAGACAATTAGACATGAAAACAGACATGTTTGGATAGACATCGTGAAAAGACAAAAGGTTTTTGGTAGCATGTTCAAAAGAAAATGTCAAAAAAAGACATGTCTGAAAAGACTCCGTGTAAACTATGCCTAAGAACCAAAAACTTAAAATTTAGGTTTTTCATTTGAAAAATTCAAAACTCAGGCGTACAAAATAAATTTTTTTTTTCTTTTAGTTAAAAAAAAAATAGGAAACACAAAAAAAGATATTTATTTTTAAAGTACAATATGTGTTTTGTACATGAAAAGCAACAAAAATTTAAAATTTGAAAAAAAAACCAAAACTTTTTTTTTTTTTTTTTTTTTTTTTTTTTTTTTTTTTTTTTTTTTTTGAAAATATTTATCATGTTTTCAACTGTACAAAAAAAAAATAAAAATTATTTTGTTTTAGTTGTTCTTCAAAGTTCAAAATATTAAAGTTCTTAAAAAAAACGTTTTTGAGAAAAATATTTTTGTTTTGTTTTTAGAAACTAACAATAAAAACTCAATTTGGAGTTAAAATTGTGAATTTCAATTAAATTTATAATATAAAATTGTGTTTAAAATTGTAATTGCAAAAAATCTTTAGAGATCCTTAATTATCAAAACTAGCTGCTATTGCATTAGCTGTACCCGCAACACAGGTCTCTGTGGAGACAGCCTTCAATCAGTGCTTTGCCAATTATTATGACCAAAAATAGAAGGAATTTAAGTTCTGAGCATGTAGAAAATTTATTGTTGCTCAAACTAAACATCAAGCTAATTGATAAGATTACTATTAAGTTCTAGGATAATCTTTATCATGTTATAACTACTTATTATTAATTAGCTTTACATTTTTTACTATAATTTTGTACGTATGAGTTTAAATTTTGTCAATTAAAAAAATTCAATTTTAAGTTTTCGGTTCATTTTTTCTTTTCATGTACAAAATAATATTGTACTGAAAAAATAAATATCTATTTATTGTGTTTGCTTTTATGTTTTTAAACTGATGAAAAAAAAAATTATTTTGTACGCATGACTTTTAAATTTTTTTAAAAAAAATTAAATTTTCGGTTCGTAATTTTTTGTACAAAAGTACAAAAAAAAATATTTTTCTAAAAACCTTTTTTTTTTTTTGAGAACTTTATTATTTTGAACTTAAAGAAACAATATCAAACAAAATATTTTTGTCTATTTTTGGTTATTGTACAATTTAAAATATTTTTCGAACACCAATGATAAATATTTTTTAAAAAACATAAAAAAAAAACGTTTTCCGGTCCTTGGCTTTTGTATATTAATTGTTTTTAAATAAATAAATTTTTGTAAAATAAGATTTATAAACAAAAACTAACAATATAAATATATATAGATTTTGGCCAAAACAAAGTAATAGTAATGGCTTTACTATGTGGCTGCGATTACTGTCCCGAAGGAATAGGTGGCGTGGGACGTGATGGAGTTTTGAAATTATTTAACAAGTACAAAAATGATGAAATTTTACATCGTGTACGTTCTTGGCGACTTGAAGATGACAAATACACTGCATTCGAAATGAGAACAGATGATAAAACAATTTGTTCTTATTGTGGTCATCTAGGACGTACTCAAAGTCATACGAAAAATGGCTGTGGTGTATGTCGCACTAACCGTGGTTGTGATGAAAGTTTATGGAAGTAAGCAATACATTAAAATTTGTAGATATACCTGGTCTTTTTTAAATCAAACTTTTAAATTATAGAGAAGAACGGCTTTCATTAAAAGCCGAATTAACATTGCGTAAAAGAGCTTTGGCAGATCCTTCTTTTCCCTCAGAAGATGTTATTGAGGAATTTCTAAAACAGCCTAAAGAAGTTCCCAAGCTTCAATTGAATTGGCGGCAACCTAATATGGTTAAATTTGTTAAACAGGTTGGACATTTACTACAATGGAAAGAGATTTATTGTTTTCAAAAATTATTTCCCATTTTAACAAGATGGCAAGTTTTAAATCTTCCTCGCTTGAAAGAAATATCTTCAGCAGTAAATTATGTTACACCCAAGGAAATTGTAAAAAAAAGAGTTGTAAAGGGTGTTTCCAGTTTAGAGTTATTATGGCAAGATGATAATGGAATTTTTAATGGATTGATACCTGATATTCAGTTGAATGATTTTTTAGCAAATAATCCCAAAGGTTTACAAAATATGTGGTCCACTGTTGAACCACTAGAAAAACTTCAAATGGCATATCCAACTTTGGTAGAAATATTTTTAAAATCCAAGGAAAAATCCAAAAAAATTTCTAAAAAATCAGCAAAATCTAAGGCAGTAAATATTGAAGGGTGTCCTATGAATTCATTGGAGACTTTTGATGATTTAATCGAAGCTACCAATGATATAGCTAAATCCATAAAACCGAAAAAGAAAAAAAACTCTAAACAAGCTAATTCGAAGATTGGATTGCAAATGATTGATAGGTTTCTCAAGCAAAAACTTGATACTGCAAACAATGTCAAACAACAAACTCCTACGAAAAGTTCAAATAAATCAGCAACTAAAGTTCAGCAATGCTCTACACCAATAAATACAAGTTTACCATCTGATTTGGAAAGTGATTTTGATGAAGATGTATTCAATATGTCAGATATTGTTAATGACATTGTATGTAAATCAAACAAATCCTTTATATTGCCCTCACTTAAAGGAAAGAAACTTTGTTATGAAACAATACCGAAGGATATAAGTATTTTATTAGGTGATAAAGTTTCAGTTAATAAAAGTAGACGATCAGTTGATGATTTTGGCATGTATAGCGAAAAACGTTTGCTATCTAACTCATTTCAAAAAACATTAAACAGTGAAGCAAAACGAATGTCATTGGACGACAGTTTTGATGTGTTAGTAAAAATAGGAAACTGTAGAAGAGAAAACTCCAACGAATGTAAAACAGATGGAAAACATATATCCAACATTGTAGATCGCTTCAAACAAAAACAACGCATCAGCGTTAATATGAGTTCTATACCTCATCTGGAAAATAATTTAGAAAATGATAAGAATGTAAGTTACTTTTTCAATAATAGCTTGCAGTTTGAAAATGAAGATGCTTTTGAGAGACTAATGGAAACAAGCTTAGCTAAAGAGCCAAATACAGACGGAGACTATAACGATATTGTAATTTTAAGTGATTAGTAGAAATATTGGCAAATAAAGGGTGAAATGAACGATATTTATTCATTATTTATTAAAATTTCAAAACATGTGTCAAATTTATAAATTGTATAGTACATGGTACAACTACACAAGGTTAACTCGTTGCTACAACAAGTACAACAAGACAAAAACAACAGGCAATTTGTTTTTGTATTATAAAGAGCAACACTGTGCCTTCAGAAACACAAAATAAAAATTAAAAAAAAAACAAAACTATACGTGAAGGAAAAGAAAAGTTTTTTTAAAGACAAATCGGCCCAGTTTTGCAAAAATAGATTAACAATATTGCATTTTTCCTCTATTACGGACTGGGGAATTAGTTTAGTCAACTATGATATTTACGTAGGGTCTAATAACACTCGAAGAAGCGGGACTATTTATATTGCCTAGAGGTATTAGAGATGAATTTGTTATGTTGTTGGGGGCTATAGTAGGACCCAAGGATTTTTGTGTAGCCTGGAATATGGGTACGATTTGAGTTTTCATCGTAATGGTAGAGATTCGTTCAGTGGTATCCAGACCACAATGAGGACATTTCAGTACCAAAGTACGACTAGCATTTTTTGACACCATATACACTGATCTCTGGCTAGCTCGAAACAGATTTAATACCTACCCGGTTAATTGATTAGAACAGCCAACTTTTTCCTCATCTATATTATCTATAGCCCAGCAGTATTGTGTTTCCTTAATCATGGGCGTACAATAACTGGAGGTTATATAGCATTGGCAATCTTAAGTTGTTTTCCTTGACTCTGCTGGTGCACTTAAGCCAGCCGAGGAATTGCTTACTGGGGTAAACAGCTGACAAACATCTGGACCAACGAATCTACCTTGTGTACTTGTACCATGGTATAATAGGTATTTATTCTACCATGGGTAACTTTAATTTGTCTGATAGCTTGAAAATTCGAAATCGACAAGCAGCATAAAAAGAAAATGTTAAAACAAATAAACAATTTTAAAATATACCAAAAATTTTTAATAGAAACTCATTGTTGTAAAATTATTGAAATAATAAACTGGGCTACCTAAATAAGAGCGTCAAGAGTTTTTTAAACATGAAAATTTTATTGCCAATACATTTTTAAAACATAAAAAACCGATCAAGAGATCTGTAAAATAAGATTTTTCAACAAGGTGGTGTTGAATTCGCGTTATAAATGTTTGTTTCGTATAAACTATGAAAATGAGAAGTTTTGACAGAAGAAAACGGTTGGCGCTCTTATTAAGGAATCTCAGAAAGTCTATTAAAACCAACCAATTTTTACAATACATACATACTAGGGATTCCAATGCCGAATCCCGGGATTTAAATTTTCAATCCAGGCATTTATTCAATCCCGAAATCGTTAACTTAATTTTTTTTTTTGTTTTACCTTTTTTATAAAAAGAAATTCATCATGAAATTCTCCCTTGAGGGGATAGGGAACACGGTATTGATCTTTTATATTTATTTGGTTAACTCCGTCAATGCTGTCCAACAATTTTAAAGAAATTTTAATGTGAGAAGTGTGAGCTGAAAATAATTAAAGAAAAAAAAGATTTTTGAAATGCTTAAAAAAAAAAAGAAAAACCGAAAATTCCGTGTGGTTTTATTTTCTAATTGATTCCGCTGGTGCACCAAATGCAAAATGTAAACTTTACTCTTTAGAGGCTTACTCTTATTAAAATGTTTTCCGAAAAAAAATTGATTTTGTTAATTAATTTCGAATTAAAATTTCAATTATTCATCTTAATTAATTTAATAAACATTTTAATAGAATCTTACAAATAAATCAATTACTAGTTGGCTCTATTCAATTACTATAATAATTATTTTTTTATTTAGTTTCAAACAACTGAGGTAATTGAATAAACTATAGATTTTATGTTAATTTTTTTTAATTGAATCAAATAATACATTGTTGGAATTCGTACGATGTTTTTTTTTATCATATTTTAAATGAAATAAATCGTTAATTAAGAAAAAATTACAATTTTAAATTTTTACAAATTTTAGTAATCAATATAATAATTATATTTAACTTTGTGATATTAAATGATTTATAAAAATTTTGTTTGTAAACCTCTTTTAAAGACGTTTTTCTTTATAAATGTATATAAAAAGCATTTGTTTTAACTAAAAAACGACCGAATCCCAAAAAATCTAGGGATCCCGGGATTATATGGGATCAAATACCGGAATCCCAGGATTTGATTACTTAAATCCCGAATCCCTAGTCATACCCAGCGGGAAAATGTAATCAATAGGAATTGAGATGTAATACATATCGATGCCTTACTTTCTCAACCTCGTAACTTAAAAAAATACGGTTTTGACTTTTTCATAAAAAACGATTGCTATTTTTGTGTTCTATTACTGCAACAACATATTATTTCAATACTTTGTCTCAATTCTGTAAATATAAATAAATTATTGAAATAATAAGTTGTTGCAGTAATAGAACACAAAAATAGCAATCGTTTTATATGCAAAAGTCAAAGCCGTATTTTTTTAAGTTACGAGGTTGGGAAAGTAAGACATCGATATCTTGTATAATATTTGATTCCAGAATACATTATTACTAACACAGAACATGTCCTAGAATTTAATCAATTATTTTAACGTAGCCTGCGAATGAATTAAATAAATTCATACTTTATAATAAAAATTAGTAGGCTACATAAAGGCAGCAAAAATAACGAATTATTATTAAGAAAGTATGTAAAAGAAAAACAAGAACAATAGTCAGGAACATAAAAATACATTTCTTTGTCTGCAAATGTGGGAATATACGTTGTAATCACTTATTGTATTAAATAATATTACCTTCTCGATTCCAGTGAATGCATTATTATTATTTCGAAAATAATAAATTATTTTTTTAGTTATTTGTGTAAACCATTCCTCATTTTCCCGCTGGGTACGTACATATATAAATATTTTTAAAAATGTATACATAAGTCCCAATTTAAACGCTGTAAGTTTTATTGAAAAACTTATCACATTTTCTTCTTTGAATCAACTTCGGCGTTCACACAATGCCTGTCATATTGCTTTTTTACAGAGATGCCAACAATGGCAAAACGTGCGGACCCAGCAGTCAAAACGAGCTAAAAAGTGCTAAATTTAAAAATCAAAGATTGCTTTGTAGCCCGTTTGTGTATTTCTCGCATCGTGAAATTTTCCTCATGAACGAATTAATTTCAACAAAAAAAGTGTAAAAATAAACAAAAAAAAAATGGTTTTTCACATACAAGTGTTTCTGTATCTTTACTTTGCGAGTAATAGGTATGTCATTTAAATCATTTTCCAGCAATTATTGGAATGAAAAAAAAGTGTTTCTGTAACAACATTTTGCGAATAGTTTTACACAAGAACTATCAAAGTACGTTACATTTCAAATTATAAATGTTGGCATTGACATAAAAATTGACTCCAATAGCTTTTAGGATAGCTACTATATCATGACAAAATTAACCATAGGTCCCATATAGATGAAGATATCTAAATACTATTCGGAACAAGGACTTTTACATTAATCTAAATCTTATAATAAATTTTTTTTGTGGCGGATCCATGATTGCCCATGGGTCCCAAATAGGGTACACTCTCGAAAATGTGTCTATATACTGTGATGTAGGGTATCAAATGGTTATGCTTGACTATACTTTTTTACTTGTTTTGTATTGAATAAAGAAGTGATGAATTACCATGTTTCTATTTTATACCGAAATTTTGGTACAATTCAAGGTCTACAAAACACGTTTTTCCTTTTGTTTTCCCTATGTAGTAGTAAGATTTTGACAGCCGTGAGGAAATTACACTAACAAAATGCCTGTTGTTTTTTGTACTGTTGTATTGTTGTAGCGGTAAGCAGACCGATTGGATAGGCCTTGGTACAATTTATGTTAATTTGATACAATATTTTCGTTGAGACGGTATAATTTAAGAATTGTTAAGTTACCCACACACGAGGCAACATTTGCCGAAACATGGTAATGTTTCAACAAGATCTATTAAATGTGATGAAAAATCAAAAAAGCTTTTTTTAGGGCTAGAATGTATTTTAAAATTAGAAAACTTAATGCGGAGCTTAAAGACAGCAGCACATCTATAAAAAGAAAGTTTAATAAAATAAAAAATTAAATTCAAATTTATACATTTTGCTTGTTTTATTTTGAAAAAAAATTCAGTTGCACACAAAATGTTTTTCTTATTTAGCAATAAGGAGGACAATGTTCATTTTAAATTTCCCCTCTGGAAATGTTTACAATAACCAATGAAGTAATGTCTGAAAAAAAGTTCTTTATAAGAATTTTTATACAACCCGAAAAGCAAAATTTTTATAGCCCCAAAAAGCTCTTCTTATAACACAAACTTTTTTACTCGATTACTTTTCTTTCCTGTCAATTTAAAATTTTGTTCCAGTTTTGCGCCAACAATCTCTTTCATTTTTTACAACAAACACCCATTTGCATTCTGTGATGACGTAGATGCGCAGTAAAATTTTTTTAACGGCCGAGTGCGCAATCTTGTTTTCTTGATTCATGAGTCCAATCCATATGTAATTACACATATTGTGTGTAATTTTTGCTTGCATGTATATACTATGTGTAATTAGTTTTATGTGTAATTTTACTATTTCTATTCTATTTTTTCATTAACTGGAAACCAAGACGAATTTACTTCAGGTCACAGACGTGGTTTGTGTTTTGTTATTTTTGTCTTGATCACTCAATTTGTGTTGATTGTAGCGCCCTGTTTTTACACATTGTCACTTGACTACCAGCTCTTCGAAAGCTGCCCTCGCAACTGATTTGGGACACGTCACTTTTTGTGTAATCTGTGCCTCAGGTGGCGGCGAAGAGACTGTTGGTAATTTTTTTTAATCAGGCCAGAATCGTCAAGTTTTGTTTACATGTGCTTTTTAAAATTGTGTTTTTAAATTAAATTTTAGTTTGCAACTCATTAATGGAAAAGTAGAAAATTAAAGAGATGATTAGTGAGACTATGCATGAAAATTAAGAACAGATCGATTTTAGGCACAAAAACTAATTTTTACCATTATTACTATATCTTAAAGTTTATGTTATAAAAACGGTTATTTTCTTAATTTTAAAATAACTTATTTTAACAAATAGAATCTGGAAATTATTTCTTTTTCATCAGATACTTTATTATATTCACAATTTTTTATTTTTCGAATTTATTCTATGAGCTAAATTTCAGTTCTGTATTTTATAAAGCTTTTTGTAATAGTTCTATTCCTTTTTTTATAAAATACAAAACTGAAATTTAGCTCATAGAATAAATTCAAAAAATAAAAAATCTTTAATATAAAAATAATTTAATTTTTTTTTTTGGCTTTCCTTAAAAACTAAAAAGTTTTTGGGTGACTATTAAAGTCATATTGCCAGGGTATCCCACGAATTTTTGGAGCTTCAACCACAAGACCTCGTTCGACCTAAACCATCGTATAGGAAGGCGAGAGCTCCCAGAATCCACTCCAGAGTATTATTGGTCTCCACCAGTAAACGTCTGAGTTTTTTATGGTTCTCCACCAGTCACTTTGAGTTATTATTAGTTCTCCACCAGAAAACAAGTTAAAAATTTGAGGTTACAAACGATTGCACAAAGTTAATGCCGACAACCGCAAAAACTGTAACTCGGTACAGTTATACGACGCCACGCCATTAACCAATGCGAGGTGACAACGCAAAACGCACGAAAAGCAGACAAACAAGAACGACCTGATTGCCCTTAAGAAATAATGACAACGAGCGCGAGCTGCACAGATTACTACTCTGGTACTCTGTGGCAAGCTGCTTCTCCACTCAGAGCAGTTTTACGAGTGAATTTATTTTTTGGCTCGAATCAAGGCCTATCCAATAAATCTGCTTACCGCTACAACAATACAACAGTACAAAAAACAACAGGCATTTTGTTTGTGTAATTTTCCTCACGGTTGTCAAAATCTTACTACAAAATAGGGAAAACAAAAGGAAAAACGTGTTTTGTATGCATGTATGTGTGGCAAAAAAACGTAAACAAAAATATACATGTATAAGCAAAATGTAAACAACTTTTGATATGGTTGAGGAATAAACCAAGTAAACATCTGGCTCCTTAAGCAGACCTAATGGATAGACCCTACAAAACACGTCTTTCCTTTTGTTTTCCCTATTTTGTAGTAAGATTTTGACAACCGTGAGGAAAATTACACAAACAAAATGCCTGTTGTTTTTTGTACTGTTGTATTGTTGTAGCGGTAAGCAGACCTATTGGATAGGCCTTGATTCGAGCCAAAAATATTGATCCCCGAAAAACCTCAAAACGCCAGCCATGGGAACAACTTTGCCAAAACTGATGCGAGTTTAAGCGTTTACAACAAAAATAACATTAACCCAGCAGTATTTAAGAAACTCCTACAACAGAAAATATCGTCTTTTAGTCCGGAATTAATTTTGTATACTGATGGGTCCTTCCAGGGAGAAATAACTTCATACGGAATTGTCGAGCAAATAAATGAAAACCAATATGACACCATTTTGGAAGTACGATTACCTAACGCATCGGAAATCTTTTCAGCCGAACTAGCTGGAATTAATTCTGCAATTACGTACTCAATCCGAAAAAATGGAAGAACGATGATATGCACAGATAGTCTAAGTGTCACAAATGCACTTACCAAAAACCTCAACGGATTATACAACAACATCATTGCTCTGCCTAATGGAAGTCCAGAAATAGTAGTTACATGGGTACCCTCACACATCGGCATAATGGGAAATGAATACGCAGATGCAGCTGCTAGAAATGCTCTTAAGTTAACACAAATTACGGAAATTCCTTGCTTCTCTCGGGTCATATACAACCAATACAAATCATCACAAAGGGAAAGCCATCCCTTCATCTTACGACCCAAATACAACATCAACATGACAAGAAGCGAATGTATAATGCTATGCCGCCTTAGAGTGGGAAAAGCCAAATTCAACACACAACACTACTACAACGGCACAGATCGGGCAAAATGTTCTTTCTGTGATGCTATACTCACTGTTCCTCACATTTTAACTGAATGCGAAATCTCAAAATTGGATGACGAACTGGACAAAATAGTAGACTGCACCACAACCTCGAACCTGCCATCCATAAAGAGAAGCCTTCAAAAACACAATATTCTTGATATTTGAAATAAGTCCATTATTCGAAACTTTCTTTAATTAATCTTAACCACACAATAACCATAAAGAAAAAAAAAAATTATTTAATTTTAATTTCTTCCAATTATCCTCTTTATTTTTGTATTAAATGTATAAAAATGTGAATATTTTAATTTTTACTATCATATATTGAATTGTGTTGTATACTATGGTCTAGTCACCCGGCGCCTATCTTATATTTTATAAATTTATTTATAAAATATACAGTAAATAAATAAATAAATGTTTTTGTTCATTTTAGGCTAGGGCTAATTTTTATATTCTAAATTTGAATTCTAAATTCATATCAGCATAGATAATCACACTAAAGCAATAGTGTATTTTAAAATTTTCTTTTACATCCTTAAAATTAGCCTGAAATTAATTATTCTAATCTAATTTGAGATAAGAACTCCAAATCTGGTAGCCCTGCTTTAGTCAACTGTTTAAACGGGGCGAATTAATTTATATATTAATTCGCCTTGTTTTTGACATTACATGACCCAAGGCAAATTCAACTTGAATTCGCCTTGATCTGACCGAAAAACAAAAACAAAATACCCTGTTGTTGACTTGTGTAAAGCAGACCATACACGATTCAATTCAATTGTCAACTGAGTCGGTTGTTGTCCAAATCAAAGCGTGTATGGCCTTGTCAGTTGATTAGTTTGACGGTTGTCGAGTTGGTTGAAGAAAAATCAAAAGATTTTGATTTTTTTCAAGTTGACTACAAAGTCTTTCAATTCGATTGTACTGTGTGTGCTCAAGTCTCTTGATCAGCTGTCAAAATGTATGTAAAAAAATCTAAATTTGACAGTTGAATTAAAATCTTTCAATTCAGCTGAAGAAGTATCAATTCAGTTGAAAGACTCAGTTGACAATTGAATTGAACCGTGTATGGGGCGCATTAGTCTCGCCGCAACCTGATGTATTAAAATGTACTAAAAATACTATTTTATTTGCACTTCAGTTAAAAAATATATACTATTCATGGTACAACTACACAAGGTAGACTCGTTGGCCCAGCTGTTTGTCAGCTGTTTACCCCGTTGAACCCCATATGTCAGAAATTTTTCACCTTTGTTTACATTTTTTTTGTAATGAAATTTATCATAACTTCAAATAAAAATTTATTTTACTCAGATAATTTACAAAATTAAAATATAAAAAGTTAATTTAGGAATTCTAAACTAAACGTGAATACATAAAAAAACTTTACTTTTTGCGTTCATGTTCAAATTCGTATATCTTTGCTCCCACATTTTTTTTATTTTTTTTTGTTGTTTTTTTTCATGTTTTAATAGACGAGGCTGTTGTAGGACACGTTTTATTTCACACTTTTGTTACGATCGATTCCTTTTCATGTTCTATACGCTTTGTAAGTTCTTGATAGGTACGTTGTTTTAACAAGTTTGCCTTTTTAATTTCTTTAGGACTCAATAGAGGAATATTTAATTTTTCTAAATCTTTCAACCTTGGTATATAAGCTTTTCTTTCCAACATGCTGGGATGAATTTCCAAACGTTCTGCCAATACTTTGTCGTTCAGCTCTTTACCCTTAACCACACCATCATCACTTTCATCCCCATTTTGGTCATCGAAAAACAAATGTTTATTTTGAACGATGTTAGCAAGATCTATCATATGCAACTGGGTCTGTCGACGCTTTATTTTCTTTGCTTCCGTAGAACGTTGCATGGATGCATACTTAAGGTGCTGTGTTTCCATTAAAGCGAGTTGGTCCTTACTATGTTCATCTTTTTCTGCCTCGTCATGATGTTATCAATCATATCACTTAGAACGAATCATATGATAATGAAATTCATTACGATGTTTATTTTGTTCTCTTTTGTGTAAAAGTTGTAAAGTTTTAGCTTTGCGTTCAGCATCTCGCGCTCTTTTGCGATAGCCTTTTTTCTTTTCCAACAACCCCAAATTCAATAGAAAAACTAGTTTTTAGTTGAGAAATCTTTTATTATTTTAAGTTTTTTGCATATACTGTAGGCTGCACGCAATTTTAAAGCAATTTATTTTCAAGATGTCATCAAGAAAATAACTTATAAAAATAATCGAAAAAGTTTGCTCATTAAAATTGTAATTAGCTGTTTTCTTGTACGCAAATTGAAACACTCAAATTGAAAGAGAAACTGAAAGCAAATTCGTTTACATTGTAAAAAAGTATAAATGAATTGGTAAAAAAGCTGGAGAGTATTAAAACTAAAGCTGGAGGTCCACATCACGCGTTTTAGCCTCCACGCATTGCATGAGTTTTATACCTTACTTGCGTTCTACGTTTCAAGTTACATGCAACGCTTCTGATGCGGCATCACCACAAGTAAAAATAAAATTTTGTTTGCCAAATCAGTTTATTTATTCGAACACTGCTTGTGACGCCTGCAAAAGTAAACCTACTTTTCGCATTCAACGCCTCAATGCATCCTAGGCTATTGTGCATGAAACTTGTTACATACAACTACACAGATTCTACTTTTATGACAGCTGCGTAGACTGCGAGAAGGCGTGTAACGCGTGGTGTGTAACTCTAGCTTAAAAGTGCAAAACTTGATCGTCTAACCCCCAAGTAAAATAAAAAATTGGTTATTTTTAAGATAAAAAAGTAGCCAAAATTGAAAAAAGTACACATTCAGAAAAAAGTAACCAATTTTGGTTAAAAGTAACCAAATCGGCAACGCAGGTATCAACATAAAGTGAAACAACAAATAAAATTTGACAGTTCCTATTTCACGGCGTTTACTTGGAGGCCACACGATCAATTTTTGTCTTTCAATTTGCTCTCATTCTCATTTTTTTCACTAACACACTCACACTTTTTAAATTGATCACGAGATTGCTCTCAATTTTAACTATCCATTTGTTTGGCAATTTTACGCTCAATTTAACAGCTGATTAGAAGTTTAGTGAGCAAATTTTTTGTTTGTCAGTATAAATTGTTTTCTTGATGACATCTTGAAAGTAAATTGCTTAAAAATTGCGTGCAGCCTACGTCACAGCTTTCAATTAATGTAAATTTTAACAAACAGTATATGTAAAAGACTATCAACAAAAAGTTGATCGTGTGGCCGCAGTGTTACATTTGCCAGTACTGACAAGACAGTAGCAATACATGCAAACTTTTTCATTAATACATGCACACTTTTCCAACTGTCTTGTCTTTGGACTGCTTTGGACAGTGATTTGATATTTGCTGACAGTAGTTCGAAGTTTTGTTCGTAAAAGAAAGAATAAATCAAAAAGTAAAAATATATATATATTTTCTGATTTGATTTTTTATGTTTTAGCTAAGTGTTCTCTATGTTCACACAATATAGTTATTATATGCTATTATTTAATATGTTTAGTTGATAGAAAACATGTTTAACTGGAACTTATTCTGCAACATTCACGTTTGACATTTTTTTTAAAGTGAACTGTCTTAATTACTGTCTGGACGCCTATGTCACGAAGACAGTTAGTAGTGTTTTTGGCAACTAATATTATGTATTTTCTTACTGTCTTGCCAGTACTGACGCGTGTGAACAAATCAATACCGAAATCAACCGCAATCAACAACATTTTTTTTGTTTTGACCACGTGCTATTATTATTGTTTTGAAAACAACACCACGTGCGTGACAAACAATAACAAAACATGGAAAATTATATTCAAAAACATTACGAACACCATATTATTCATAAAAAATTAAAAAATTAATGAAAATATGAAAAAATCTTTAAATTTAGCAGTTTAAAATGTTTGAAAAATTATGCAAAAATGTTGTTATATGAATAAAATCTACAAATTTGCCGGTTTATAAAATCCGATAACTGATTTTGAAAGCTTGTTACTAGGGCTATTAAGGCCGCCAGTTGTCACTTTCGACAAATCAAAACTTTAGGAGTATGCCATATTAAAGAAAAAAAATTCAAAAATTTACCAAAAAGTTGTTACATGAATAAAATCTACAAATTTGCCTGTTTATAAAATCCGATAACTGATTTTGAAAGCCTGTTACTAGGGCTATTAAGGCCGCCAGTTGTCACTTTCGACAAATCAAAACTTTAGGGGGTATTCCATATTAAAGAAAAAAAATTCAAAAATTTACCAAAAAGTTGTTACATGAATAAAATCTACAAATTTGCTATTTGATATTCATGTAACAACTTTTTGGTAAATTTTTGAATTTTTTTTCTTTAATATGGAATACCCCCTAAAGTTTTGATTTGTCGAAAGTGACAACTGGCGCCCTTAATAGCCCTAGTAACAAGCTTTCAAAATCAGTTATCGGATTTTATAAACAGGCAAATTTGTAGATTTTATTCATGTAACAACTTTTTGGTAAATTTTTGAATTTTTTTTTTTTAATATGGAATACCCCCTAAAGTTTTGATTTGTCGAAAGTGACAACTGGCGGCCTTAATAGCCCTAGTAACAAGCTTTCAAAATCAGTTATCGGATTTTATAAACAGGCAAATTTGTAGATTTTATTCATGTAACAACATTTTTGCATAATTTTTCAAACATTTTAATATGCTAAATTTAAAGATTTTTTCTTATTCTTATTAATTTTTTATGAATAATATGGTGTTCGTAATGTTTTTGAATATAATTTTCCATGTTTTGTTATTGTTTGTCACGCACGTGGTGTTGTTTTCAAAACAATAATAATAGCACGTGGTCAAAACAAAAAAAATGTTATTAATTGCGGTTGATTTCGGTATTGATTTGTTCACACGCGTCCAGTACTGTCAAATGTAAACGCTATGTTACAAAACAACAATACAAGGCGAATTCATTTTACATGAATTCGCATTGCAACAATAAAAAGACGTTTTTTTATTGTACATTTGTTGCAAGGCGAATTCTTCTTGATTTGTTATTTCACTGGCGTAGTATCGCCACCACCTGTAGTTGGATTCGCCTTGATCGAGCGTACCTGGTAGATGATTATACCAAGCACTTGGCATAAACAAACAACACGAACGCCTTGTTGAAATATATTGCAATTTGCAAACCAAAGTAAAACTTGCAAACTTAGAAAATTGTGTTAAAAAGTGAAGATATATTAAAAATATAGATCGTTATATTCTGTTTATATTGAAATCCATAAAAATATGTTTGTTAGAAGTGACAGATCAAGCATGAAATTGCCACAGTCACCAGAAGAATTTACTGGGCCTATGAATTCCGGATTTAATAAACTTTTCGAAAATCCAAAAGAATGGTCAAATATTCCATTATTAAATTATACACCGTTGCACCATTTAAAGGATAATGCTGTTGTGCGCTTTAGAGGTATGATACAGGATATGCAAGATCCGGAAATATATTTGGAGAGATATGAGGTTAATAAGTTGGATGGTTCTGGCACTCGTATACAAGAGGGTAAATACAGAGATTGTCTATTACTAAAAAGTTGTGAAAAAGTGAACTTCGAATCTAGTTCAAATGTTCAGGCGGAGAGAAAAACTTTATTTGTTGTCTCTATACCAGGTATAAATGATTGGACCAGAGATTACGAAGTAAATGTTAATAGTTGCAATGTCTCTCAAATAATAACAGAACAGTATATTACAAATTCGGAAAATGGGAAAAAGAGATCAGCACCAGAAGGTGAGCAAATGGATTGTTCAGAATCTGGAGAAATTACAGAAAATACTAGTAAAATTGAAGAAATTGCAAAGCGTCAAAAAGTTGAAAATAAAGATGATAAAAACCCAAACACTTCAAAAAATATGGCTTTGGGAGCCGAATATTTACTTAATTCACCTATACCTGAAAGACCAAGTAAGGCCTGTATGATTAAAATTTATAAAGATTTTGATTCGTACACTCTTAATACGGTTATTGATGTAATTGGCTTTTTGTCGGTACATCCGTCGCTGGATGCGACAAGCATGGAGGTTGATAAGTTCGACAACAGTATTGAAATACAAGCCCAAAATCCTCCTCCTTCATTAATACCTAGATTACATGCTATAGCCGTTCACAATTTGCCTCATCTAAACCCTTTGATGGATGCACGTTTGTCCGCGCTTACCACTGAAAATGATAACATAAATATGCCAACTGTACAAAAGGATTTACGGATGCTTTTGACTTTATGTCTCTTCAATGATGATTTAGCTGCTGATTATCTCTTGTCGCATCTTATCTCTACAGTATATAGTCGGTGCGAGTTGCAAAGTATTGGTAAATTTTCCCTTAATATTTGCAACATTCCAAGAGAAGCCTTGGCTAATTACACAAAACAACTCTATGAAATATTAGAATTAATTATACCAGCAAGTCACTATTTGCCAATGACACTGGATACAATGAATACAGCATCTTTTGTTCCAAAGTAAGTATTATTAAATAAAACATTATGTAAGAAATTATTTACTCTTCGAAACGTTTCAATTTTACAAATAGAAAAGATTATGAGACAAATAAGTTAGTATCAGGTTTATTACAACTAGCACCACAAACTCATTTGGTGCTTGATGAAACTCACATGCAACAGGGAAAATTAGAAGCTAATGGTGTGATGGGTATACAAAGCATAGCGCATCTTATAAACAATCAACAAATCAAATGTAATTTCCAATATTATGACATTGATTATAATGTCGATATTCCGGTATTAGTGCTAAGTGAGGGGCGTAGCATGTTGCCGGTAAGTAACAAAATACATACATATGTTGGTATATTGATAACATATATTTTTTTAAAATATATGCTCTTACAGAGTGATATTTCTATGCCAATTCAAACAGACAATGAGTCAATACAACTTATAATGGAAACTTTAAAAGCGGCACACCATTATCTCAACCAAAATTCGCGTTTGGATCAATTTCGTCGATTCTTAACTTTAGCAAAAATTGCTTCGTTTTCCATGAATCCCGATGATACTGAAATGATACAAAATGATTTTGTTGAAATGCGAAAAGCAGACTCCGTAACTAACGCAGATGACCTACATTCCCTTCTGGTATTGTCTCGCCTGTTGGCTATTGCACGTGGTAAAAAAATGCTGGATAAGGAATCCTGGAATATGGCTAAGGAAATGGAAATTAAACGACGTCAACGTTTAAATGAATTACCAAAATCCACATTGCGCCCACGCTAACATAATCGTAAGAATTTTGATTTTTTATTATATTTTTAATTAAAAACTAAATATTAAAAATCTCGATGAGTTATCTTACCATTTTTTGTGCAAATGTTCTATTTTTCTAAAAATTTATTCTGGCAACATAAAAAACTTCTGGCATCAATTTGCATTTGTTTACAATTACAGAAGAAATACTTTTTAAGAGCACTTCCTTTTTAATTAAATTTATTTAAATTCAGCTTATTTTACTAAAATTGTTATGGTCACTCTGCAGAAGATAAGGCAGTGTTAGTTGGCAATAAATACCCTACAAGAAGACTAAAGGTAGTTTTGACCACTATATTGGATAAAGTTTCTATTAGTTTATTAAGAGCAAAATAAAAAAAAAAACTAACCGAAACTCTTGTGTCATGTGATTTTGCCTCTCATTCTAACTAACTAATTGCACTCGACTACGGAACATATATCTGTACTGCTTACTACGCTGCTTTATATTAGTTAGTGATCACGAAAACACTAAATAGTTAGTCATAATGTAAATATAGGTTAGCACTAGCTAGTTATTCATAGCGTAACAATTGGTTCTTCTTTTATTACATATCCAATTCTGAATATAAGCGATTACATGCAAGTTAAAAATCAGTAAAATATTAAATTTGAAAACAACTTAAAGTTAGGTATAACATACATATGTATATATTGACTATTTGTATAAATTCTTCTCTGTCCCTCGCTGTATGAAATAATTCACCTATTGTTCTTAAACCAGTCCAGTTTCTTATGTTTCTCAACCACGACATTTGCTTTCGCCCAATGCCTCTTCTTCCCTCAATTTTGCCTTGTACGATCAGTTGTAGCAATTCGTATTTATTACCTCTTATGATGTGGCCGAGATAGGAGGTTTTTCGACGTTTTATAGTTTTTAGAATTTCACGTTCTTTTTGTAGTCTATACTTCTGTGCATACATACAAACATACTTCTGTGTGTTGAAAGTAACAATTAAATACGTACTTGTCCTCTTGGAACTTTGTAAATTATTAATCTCTGATATTTTATTTTTTTTTATTTTTAAGGGTAAAATATGGAGAAAAGACAAATTTATTGTTTAATATTAAGAGAAGGTTTTAAAGCTAATGACAAGAAAAACAAATATTCTATACACATAAAAAAACATATCAGAGATAACTAGATTAATAATTTACAAAGTTCCAAGAGGACAAGTACGTATTTAATTGTTACTTTCAACACCACTGCCCAATTAAATAAATCCAACATAATTTCTAAAATGTTCAAAACTTATTTTAGATAAAGACTTTGTAAAGAAATCTGCAATTTGACCAGTCCATGGAATATTTAATAATCTGCGATAGCACCACATTTCAAATGCTTCTAATTTATTCATATTAACAACTTTTAGTGTCCATGTTTCGACTCCGTACAATAGTACTGACCACACATAACATTTCATAAATCTAATACGAAGATTTATATTAATTTATATAAAATTGGTTATAAGGTGTTATGATACTTGCTATTTTTTGTATTGGATTTTTTTAGGATTGACTGAATAAAACAACAAATGCGAGAAAGAACAAGAAATACAATATGTAAACAAAACAAACAATATTGCCCACGTTTTGTTCCCACAAAAACCATCAAAAAAGCTATAAATCGCAAAAAAAAAAGTTAAAACCCGCTACTTTCGATCAAAAACTAAAAAGTTAGCAGCAGTGCTAACATTTAATCTGGAAATGTCAATTTTAAGTTACAAATTTTTATATTTTTTTGTGACAGTCTAAGATTATTTATCGATAACACACGTATATTTTTTTGACGTTTCAAGACTTTTTATGGTATAATATGCAAATATATTTGCACTGTTCTCCAATATAGAAAAAATACAAAAAATAGCAAGTATCATAACACCTTTAGTACTTACCTTTATAAAATAATGTTTTTTTTTTATTTTAGTTTTAAAATAAAGTTTTTAGTTCAATAAATTTTCAATTTATTAAATGCTCGCTGCATTAATAAACTTTTAAAAACAATGTTTGCAAAATTTTTATTCTGCTATATCGGAAAATGTTTAAATAATTTATGATTTCAAATATTATTTCCATACCACAAAATGCAACTCTGCTGGCTTTAATAATAGCTCTGTTTCTTTACTCTACTTTGGGATCCCTCGGGATCCCAATTTGCACGAAAAGCGAACCCGTACTTTAAATTTGTGTAAAAGAGAGCGAGTTTGAGAGAATAAAATTCTTCTTCTTCTTGCCCGAAACAGCCCAAAATTTTTCTTCGTGTAAATTGTTAAACAGCTGTAAAACATAAACAAAACAAAAAAAGGTATGGAAAAAAATGCTAATGAACAAATTTTGGAAAGTGTTGTGGAATAAAATAGTGTTATTAAATAAAAAGGTTTTATATTAAAATATCAAGAAAAATAATGTAAGTTGTTGTAAAAGTGTTTGTATTGTTCTTTTTTTGTTAATAGTAGTTTATTTCGACAGATAATATACAATTTTTCAAAATTGGCGCAACGTTTTATTGGTTTGTTAAGACTGTCAAAACACTTGACTTTTTATTTTGTGCTTAAAATGGTTTTTTCTGTTTCCGTACTTTTGTGTAATTTTGTATCATTGTAAGAGAAATTTATGCTTGCTCTCATCATAGTATAGAACTAGTATGCCAACTCGAGAGAGTGTTCTCAATTTTGTAATTCACCCCTCACACAAATAGGTTCTGTGTGAATTCAACACACATAAGAACAACAAAAACAAAACAAAATTCGAAATTTTTCAATTTAAAATTTTTCACAATATAACACTTTATGTTTAATTTTATGACATAAACACATAATTAATAATTTTTTTCAATCCATTTTGTCCATTTGCTTTTGCAAAATGTTTATATTTTTCACAAACAAAAAATTTTTAAATACATTTATTTGACATTAATTTTTTTCTGTTAATATTAGCTGGGTTCGAGAACACAAAATTTGTAACTATTTTTTACTGAACTTTACTGCATTTTACGAAATTGCGTTCGAGCACACAAAATGCAGTTAATGAGAACACAAATTGAGAGGGTAAAGTGACAGTTCTTGACTGAGTACTTTCAAATTTTTACTGCAGAAATTTTTGCAGTAAAATTTAGTAAATCAAAAAAACATGTTACAAAAGGTAAACAAGCAAAAGAAACAAACAAAACCGATACAAATTGTGAAGAAATTGTTTTAAAAAAGGAAAGTTTGAATAAAAATTAAACAATAACCAAAAGTTAATAAATATTAGTTAATTAAACTTCTTTGTGGTGCATTTATATGGCTAAATTCCAACTTTTAAACTTTTGTTGTTGTTGTTTTATTTTTTAGAGTTGTTAAAAGTATTTGTATTTGGGTACTTAGTACTTCACTTATTTTTTAAGTAATCAATAGCAAAAAATGTATTCATGTATTTTTGAACAAATTTAGCCGGACACAAATTAGTAAAATCAAATAAAATAAAAATAAAAATAAAAATGTGAAAGAAAAATTAAATAAATTGTTTGGATTTTCTTAAAATGTTCGTGTTATAAAAAGTATTTAATCGGGTACCGATAAGAAAACGAGTTAAGTAGTCAAAAGTGTAAACATTTTTCAACACTTCAATTATTTGCCATCAGCTGTTGCCTTTATTTTACGAATTTTTACAAATTTTGCGTTCGCATACTTTTCTGGACAACAGCTTTTTGTGAGAGAAAATTTTTCAGTTTACTCATTTACTGCATTTTACTGTAAAAGTACTCAAACGCACCTATTGTTACGAAAGTAACTTTAGTTAAGAATAAGTTTAGTTTATTAGTAATTTTATTAGTTTAAAATGTTATAGTATTAGTTTCACATATTTCTAATGTAAACCCACTGTACAGAGTTTTCTAGTACACATGATTGTTATAGATAACCAATAGTGTTAAGATTATTTTTAACCCATAAAGTATGCTTTAGTTTATTGATGTATAAATCAATTTAAATTCAGCCACAGTGTTAATGCATAATGATATGAGCTGTAAGATAATAAAATCTCGATTGGCCCAGAAATGTCGAAAATGTTACAGACATTTCGACGAGTCGAATGCTCCAGAGACATCTAGATGTCAGCGAATAGAGTATAAATACTCGCGAAGGTGGCCATCGATATTCAGTATTAATACGATTATTTAAGTGTGTACATCGCAATTAAAAGTGGTAAAATTGACTAAGTTCTAAATAAAGTGGCGTGAATAGTTTATAGTACACCTATTAAGTAAAGTGTTTAAAGTGTTTTATTTATTTTATTAAAGTTGCAATAAAAGAACTCAAGAGGTTTATTATAAAGGAAATAAACCAAAAAAATTATTGAAAAGGCAGTAACGTAACAATTGGTGTCAGAAGTGAAATTGCAAAAATAAAATAAATTAGAAAAAAAAAATAAAAATAAAAAAAATAGACAGCAATGAAATTTGAAGAAGTTAAAGTGGATCAGCTCAAAAAAGAGTTGAGCAAGTTAGATCTACCAACTGCAGGAAATCAAGCAGAGCTGCAGAAGAGGTTAATAGATGAATTCGAACGACGCAATATCGACATTGGTACCCACGAATTCGTGGATAAAGAAAAAATAGAGGTATGTACACGTACAGTTGCCAGCGATATGGATTTCAACACGATGTTTGCTGCTATGATGGCAAAAATAGATGAAAATTCAAGAGCTATGCTGGATGAAACTTCTAGAAAAATTGACGATAATTCCAAAAGCATGGCTAAGATGATTAAAGAAAATTCGACCGTTATTGTAGCTGAAATTCAAGAGAATTCTAGAATAACCAACGAGAAACTTCAGGGGACTTCCAGTGAAATAAATGAAAGAGTAAATGAAATGGAAATATAATTTAACCATAAGCTGTCTAATGTAGAAACGCAAGTTTCGGATATGAAAACACAAATCACAGAAGTACAAACACAAGTCACGGTTTTTGATGAAAAACTACACCATCTCGAAGCAAAAGTTAATAACATTCAATGCCAGGAGACAGCGGTGCGAGTTTTTCCAGAAGTCTTTAGCAGAGTAAAAGCCCCTTGTTTTGATGGTAGTGTTCCATTTAATGTTTTTAAGTTCCAGTTTGATACAGTTGCCTACAGAAATGCATGGAACAGTGATGAAAAGGGCATAGAGTTAATTCTTGCTTTAAAGGGGGACTGCGGCTGAAGTTCTAGAAAGCGTTCCAACTAGTTGCAGAAATTATGACGACATTATGGTAGCACTGCAACGTAGGTATGGTGGTGAACACAGAAAAGAGATATACAAAATGGAGTTTCGAGGCAGAGTGCAAAAGGCAAACGAAACTTTACAGGATTTTGCACTCGAGATAGAGCGTTTGGTGCAGCTTACGTACCCTGGTGAGAATCATTCATTCTTGGATCCCTTCAAAACTGAGGCATTTGTAAACGGTATTCGGGATGCAGATATAAAAATTGCGGTATGTACATCACAAAAGTCTACATTTGCAGAGACTGTTTCATTTGCCCTGGCCCAGGAAACCGCAAGAATTATTTCAAGACCACATGTAGGCAAGGTGCGAAGGCTCGATGTGACCACCAATGGTGAAAGGGATATTGTGCAGTATATAAAAGGGGCAGTTATGGAAGCATTAAGCGAGAAGCAAAGTAAAACTAAAGTAAAATGCTTTAACTGCGGAAAGATTGGTCACATGCAGAGAAACTGTAAAGCACAAAAGAAACGTCCAAGATCTGCTTCACCGCCAAGAAATAACCAGCGGGCTAACAACCACTCAGCACAGGAATCGCCGTTAAGTATGGAGGGAGTACTACCATTCGCATCTGAGCACTCGACAATAAATTTGGTAGTGCAAAAGAGCAACAGAAGTGTTACAACATGTGGTTACATCGATGGCAAAGAGCGCATTTTGACTATCGACACTGGTGCAGGATTTTCAATTATCAGGCCTGACTTGGTGAGCGGAGCTGTCGAACCACTAAGCGGAGTTAGCTTGGGAACACCAACAGGTGAGCCTGTTACTGTCTATGGAAAAACACGTGTGGTGTTAAGAATTGCTGATATAGTCACTTTTCATGAGTTTCTTGTGGCTGACATTGTAGACGAAGTACTGATTGGCGCAGATTTTATGATTCGTCAAAACATAAGTCTCGATATGGGAAAACACATCATGTATTTGGGTGATGTTGAAGTACCCCTTGATGTTGGGTATGGAAGCGAGGCTCGTGTGGGATAGCCTCTCGCTTGTACTCGTCCGAAATCGTCAGCTCGCAGAAAAGTTGATAAACGTGGAAAAGCGGTTGCTTATGTAAGACAGCTAAGTAAATTGGAGGACAATCACTATACGGAGTCCGATAGAAGGAAAAGCATCAGTGAAGGTTGCTAATTGCAGGTAGAGCCCAGTAAAGACTGGATAAGGGCGCAAAGAAGTGATCCTGTGTTGGCTAACATTATGAGGGACAAAATGGCAGGTAGAAGACCAACTTCTAAAAAAATTACATCGGATGGTCCACTGATGAAAGCATATTGGGTACAGTGGAATAGTCTTCGAATGGCAAATGGTTGCCTATATCGAACATGGGAGAGCGTCGATGGCCTAATGGTTGTGCCGTCTACTAAGGAATGTGAAGTGGTGCGGAAAATTCATCAAGGCACTAGTGGAGATCACCTAAATGTGAGGAAAACCGTAGAAAGGTTGAAGGAACGTTTCTACTGGGTTGGATGTAAACAAGCCGTGAAGGACTGGATATTAAGCTGCAAAAAGTGTGTTGCAGCCAGGGGTACAACAAATAGAAGTTGTGCACCGCTCCAGCAGTGCAACTCTGGTGCTCTTAACGTACAGGAAGATAATGAGGTATCTTCCTTGGAGCGGAGAAGTCCTTACGAACTTCGTAAGTACGAACGTGTGAGCACTAATTTGTCCAGATATGATCGGACGGTGAACTCTGCAGGATTCAAGAATGGCCAGTTGGTTTTGCTTTTTAATCCCCAACGAAAGAAAGGATTATCTCCCAAACTACAGACACATTGGGATGGGCCATATAAGGTGATAAAGAAATTAAATGACGTTGTATATCGAATACAGAAACACAAAAGTCCAAGGGCAAAAATGAAAGTTGTTCATTTGGAACGATTAGCCCCTTATGGAAGAGGTGATTCTGAGCCTATTCGAGACGAACAGGCTTAAGTGGGGGGCAGTGTTACGAAAGTAACTTTAGTTAAGAATAAGTTTAGTTTATTAGTAATTTTATTAGTTTAAAATGTTATAGTATTAGTTTCGCGTATTTCTAATGTAAACCCACTGTACAGAGTTTTCTAGTACAAATTATTGTTATAGATAACTAATAGTGTTAAGATTATTTTTAACCCATAAAGTATGCTTTAGTTTATTGATTTATAAATCAATTTAAATTCAGCCACAGTGTTAATGCATAATGATATTAGCTGTAAGATAATAAAATCTCGATTGGCCCAGAAATGTCGAAAATGTTACAGACATTTCGACGAGTCGAATGCTCTAGAGACATCTAGATGTCAGCGAACAGAGTATAAATACTCGCGAAGGTGGGCATCGATATTAATAGTATTAATACGATTATTTAAGTGTGTACATCGCAATTGTAAGTGGTAAAATTGACTAAGTTCTAAATAAAGTGGCGTGAATAGTTTATAGTACACCTATAAAGTAAAGTGTTTTATTTATTTTATTAAAGTTGCAATAAAAGAACTCATTATATAGGAAATAAACCAAAAACGTTATTGAAAAGGCAGTCACGTAACAATATTATTAAAGCCAGCAGAGTAGCATTTTGTGGTATGAAAATAATATTTGAAATCATAAATTATTTAAATATTTTCCGATATTGCAGGATAAAAATTTTGCAAACATTGTTTTTAAAAGTTTATAAATGCAGCCAGCATTTAATAAATTGAAAATTTATTGAACCAATACATTTAAAAAAAATCTTACTGATACAAACATAAATTAAGTTCCACTGACAATTGAGTTATGTACCTGTCAAAGAGTCGGCATACTAGTTGTATACTATGGCTCTCATTTTCACGAACTTTACCCAAAACGTAAAGAAACAAAGCTAATATTAACAACAGAAAAAAATTAATGTCAAATATATTTATTTCAAAATTTTTAGTTTGTGAAAAATAAAAACATTTTGCAAAAGCAAATGAGCAAAATGTATTGGAAAAAATTATTAAAGTTAATCAAGGACGATTCCTTGATTTAAAAAAAGTACGGTCAGGCCGCCCAAGGGGCCATTAATGCAGTTTGGATTTAAACACCTTTTGAGTGTTTCCGAAAGTGTTTCTGAAGTTATCTGTTCAATGTTCGCATGGTGTCTATTGAAACCAGGATGTGGCTGTATGCTACTGTGTAGTTCCTTGCCCTGCTTGATTACTATCTGGTTCCTAAAGACGTTCAGAGGAGCCTCGACATGAGGGATCAGGTCACTACCATCCTGATCAGCACTGTGTACCGTAGCGTCAGACTGAAATGATCTTTCTTCTAAACCCTCGACCGCCGTTATGGTTTCAGAGCCAATTTCAGACGCTGTTACCGTGCTAGCATCGCTAGGAGTATCAATATGGTTCAAATTGGAACCCAGTCTCGAAAGCGCGTCAGCCACTACATTGGACTTGCCAGGTTTATATATGAGTTCATAGTTGTATTCCTCTATTCTGGCCTTCCATCTTTTTAATTTAGCGTTATGGTTCTGATTACCAAGCGCGTAAGTTAGCGGTTGGTGATCGGTGAATATTTTAATTTTCTTCGCACCGTAAAGATAAGAGCGCAAGTTGTCTAGAGCCCAGACGATGGCTAACATCTCCTTCTCATTAGTTGCATAATTTTCTTCAGTTTTACTCAAAGAACGGGAGATATATGCTATTGGTCTATCGACATTCATATGGTCCTGAGACAAGACTGCCCCAATTGCATAATTAGAAGCATCGGTAGTCAGTATAAATGGCTGATCAAAGTCAGGGAATGCTAGAACTTCAGATGACATTAACAAAGTTTTTAATTCATTAAAAGCTTGCAATGCCTCTTCAGTTAGAGTGATAGAAACTTTCCTGGACATATTCGCTTTAATTTGTGCGTTCTCCGCTCTCGTGAGATTCGTCAATGGCTTGGCGACCTTCGCGTAATCTTTAATAAATTTCCTATAATATGATGTCATACCTAGAAAACTTTTCAGGTCCTTAAGTGTTGAAGGAGGAGCTAACTTCTGGATGGCTTCCACCTTACCTGGGTCAGCTCGTATTCCATCACCGGAGACTATATACCCTAAGAATGATACCTCCGTTTTTAGGAACTGAGTTTTCTCCAGATTAACCCTGAGCCCTGAAGCTAACAATTTCTCAAATATAGTTTCCAGGTTTCCCAAGTGATCATCAAAATTTTTCCCAAAAACAATTATGTCGTCAATATAGACGTAACAGATTTTCCCAATGTATTCCTTAAGTATATCATCGATCATTCTTTGGAAAATAGACGGGGCATTCTTCAGGCCGAACGGCAGGCGTAGAAATTCAAACTATCCATTTAAGGTAGAGAAAGCGGTCTTCGGAATATCGGAATCCTTCATTGGAATTTGATGGAATCCCGACGTCAGATCAAGGGTCGTAAAGTATTTTGCCTCACCCAAGCTAGCCAGAGTGGAGTTAATGTCCGGAATGGGATATGTATCAGATATTGTAACAGCATTCAACCTTTTGAAGTCTATCACCATTCGATACTGTTTCTCCCCATTCGGCTTGGGTTTCTTGGGCACCACCCAAATCGGCGAGTTATATGGACTATTAGAGGGCCTGATAATTTCTTGTTCTAAGAGTTCAGAAACCTGTTCCTCTACCACAGACCGGAGGTTTGCAGGATATGGGTAGCTTTTTGTATATATAGGCTCATTAGTAGATGTTCTAATCTCGGCCTTGACTGAAGTCGTAGCCATTTCTCCGGCTTCAAGGGGACCGAACAATGGAGCGAATTTCTCCAGAAGATTTCCTAGGTTGTATGTCACCTCTTCAGGCATGTTTTGAGCAATATTATTAACCTCCTGCGAAAATTTCTCCCTGAGTGGAATGACCATACCGGATTTAATGGTTAGTATATAATATTTCCCGCCGCTGTCCTTACAGAGAAAGGTTTAAGGAGCGGTATAGCGCTACCACAAATGTGAGACCCTATAAAATTCTTGTTGGCTCCCGTATCAACTAGAAACTTTAGTAGCGCCCCGTTAGTTTTGTATTCTATATATGGTACGCTTGAAGGGAGGCCTCTGACATAAAATTTATCTCAGCGTCCTCAGCGTTGTCACTTTCGACACCGACGGATTGTACAGGAACATGGTCCTGACTTAAAGAGGGTTCTAACCAATGTTGTTGTTCATAATTATACTCAGGTGCGTTTTCACGTTCCGTATAGGTGTGAAACAATCTTTGCTGTTTAAAGGGATTAGTTACGTTTTCTGATTTCGCATTTCTCTTAAATGTACCTGGCCTGTTCATATAATTTACTCTTTTTGACCTAATGGATTGGTCAACTTCCATTTTCTCTTGAGGTTTGGGAGCATAAGGTCTTGATGGAGCATCCTGTTGTTTTGGAGAATATTTCCACTGCCCGAAATTGCCATTTCTATTAGGAATAAAAGGTCTAGGCGGAACCTGAGGTATTATTTCCCTTCGAGACATCGTATTAATTGGAACGCTAATCTGATTCCGAATATACGGGTGAAGAGTCGTACTCCTCAAATTGAGGTTTTGCATCTCCGTACACATTGCGTATGCCTCTGGAAGGGTTTTTGGCCTTTGAATAATCAGAAGCCTGGACAGATCACCGTTTAGGCCTCGAACAAAAACATCTAGAGCTCGGTTCCTATACGTTTCGACCAGTACGTCCACAGTCTCTTTAGAGTAATTTTCCGTTTTTATCTTATTGATAATCAAAGAAAATTTATGATTCACTGCCGCATAGAACTCATCCACCTTAGATCCCTTCTGAAGCAATTGATTTAGCTGATGCTCGAGAGTTTTAATATCTCTCTTGTTGGCATAATGAAGCGATAAGCACTCCTTAATTTTTGTCCAGTCATTATCAAAGATATTATAAGAGACTAAGGCAGAATCTGCGTCCCCCCTAACTTTCTGTCTAATTCTGGCCGTCAGCCAGAAGGAGACACAGGGGGACAAACATGATCTTTGTGATCGTGCCGTAACTGTGTCTCACTTCCGGAAGTGCGACTATACTCTCCACGTGAGGGCGGCTGGAAACAGATCCTCAGCACGGTCATGTCTCTGCTTTGGATGCTGGCTAATGGTAGTCGGGCGTAGAGAAGACAACTCTAGCAAAAATTACCCCAATCTACGGTGGAACAGCTTACGCCAATAGATGCATGGCCAAAGGGAAGTTTTGGTCTTTAGTAAGCGGACTCTGGATACCAGTCGACCTCCAGTTTAAATTAAGACTTCCCATGGTACACGGGCTCTGCCATGGGTGACCATCCCCATCCCTACCATAACAAAAACAAAGTATGGATGAAACAAATTTAAAAACAAATAATGAGTTGGATGGTACTCTAAAAACATCTGCATTGGAGACGGCGGAGACGCCGAGCTCCCGTACCAGCATTAGTGGAGCCATTGGGCACGCCGATGCTAGTACCAAACTCCAGAAAACAGACACGTGGTCTGTTGATGTAGGAGAAAACAAATCGACCTTAGTGGTCGGAAATCCGCAAAAGGAAACACTACTTTCCAGCTCGGACAACAACAACGGCAGTGCCATTGGGCAAGCTGATGAAGGCAGTAACCTGAGGACGACGGACATGAGGTCCCTGAATGCGACAATTTGTGTCACGATAGGAACGCCCAGGTTACCACAGCAGGAGATACTGTCTACTAGCTCAGACAGCGATACCGCGGATCAGGACGTTGCGTGCAGCCAGGGCTCGGTGGAGTCAGGCAGCACAGTACGAGACGTCAACCTTAAGGGGCTTAGCCTGAAATCTGGAGTGGGTTTTGTGAAGCTGAACTCTAGGGAACGGCGGCTATTTAAAGCAGCAATAAAGAAAGGACTGCCGAGGGAAGACGCCCTAAAAGAAGCCACAAGGGCTCCGGCAGTGACCACACTAAAAAGGGGACGTTCGCAAAACTCTCCCACAGATGGAGCTCCTGCAAAGCGCGCCTGTGCGAAGCAGACAAAGACCCAAACGGTTCATATGCCAAAGGGCATCAGAATGGGCTTTGTCTCAGCATTGGAGGCTCCGTCACTTACCGCCGACCAGATCGAACGGGTCAAGGGTGCAATTTTGCAGGCGGTTATCGAAAAATCCGGAAATTTCAAACCACAGTTTGAGAGCTGTCTACGGCGCACTGATTGGTTGATGCTTGTGTGCGTCAATAATGAGACGGCGGAGTGGACAAAGGCCAACCTTGGATTCATCCAAGCCAAATCAGGTGTTGACTGCAAGATAGTCCCTGAAGAAGAATTCCCTCGCACGCACTTCGTGCGCGGATACTTCCCACACAGTCTGGAGCTGCCAAATGAAAAGGTGTTGGCCTTCATATCAGCTCAAAACGACTTGGCTGCTGCACATTGGGCGGTGGTACAGCGGCAGACGCATGGAGAATTCCTTCACCTCCGTCTGGCTGTGGATGGCTGCTCCTACCAGAAGCTGGTAAAGCTGGGAGGTAAGATCAGCTATTGCTTCGGGCAAGTCAGGCTACACCTCAAGAGCACTGGCTCGAGAGACGTTGCCAACAAGCAAGAGAAGCCTGCTGGGGCCAAAACTGAAGGAGTTGAGGAACCACCCCAGACAAAACAAATACCCACCCCACACGATGGCCCGTCTACCAGCAGAGCGGCGATTGCTCGCGAGAGGAAACGGGCAGATGAGGGGGCGAAAAACACACGAAAGCCTCAGCCTTCGGCCAAACGCAGCACAACCAACCCTCAGGAAAGGCCGGAAAAACCGACCAAAGGTTCAAGAGGGAAGGGACCCCGACGCAACAGGCTAGGGGATTTGGTGCAGCGTTCCATAAGAGATGGAGATGAGCACCATTAAGGTGCTACAGGCGAACCTACACCACGCCAAAGGGGCGTCGGCCACACTGTGTAGGATATTCGCCGAGGAAAACATCGGTCTTGCGCTGTTGCAAGAGCCGTGGGTCAGTGGTGGCCTGGTCCGGGGACTACAATCCCTCTCAAGTAAGTTGATCTATGATCGGTCAGTGGACAAGCCTCGCACTGCGTTACTTGTCGACAAGAGTGTTGATATAATTCCATTGACAAATTTTATTTTCAGGGATCTAGTGGCTGCACAGATCAATATACCCACAGAACGGGGGTCGTCGGAGATCGTCGTAGCGACGGCATACTTCCCCGGCGAAGATGAATTTGCTCCACCGAAAGAGGTGGTGGACCTGGTACGTCACTGCAGTATGCACGGTAAGCAGCTAATTATTGGCTGCGATGCCAACGCTCATCACACCGTTTGGGGTAGCAGTGACATAAACAAAAGAGGTGAGTTATTACTAGACTATCTGGTAGGTACTAACTTAGATATAGCTAACGTCGGCTGCAAACCGACCTTTATTAATGCAATCAGAGAAGAGGTATTGGACCTCACACTGGTCAGCGGCGCCCTGCGAGACTCAATTCGTAACTGGCGGGTAACGGATGAGGCCTCGTTGTCGGACCATCAACACATACGGTTCGACATACCGGGTAGGGCGGATCTGCGCAGAGGCGCTTTTAATCCTAGACGAACGGACTGGAAGGAGTTCCAGTCCCTCGTCAGCCGAAAGGCTGGGCTCCTAATGACCGACATAGGGTCTGTCGATGATATTGAGCTAGCAGCCAACCTTGTAGAGGATACACTGATCTCATCCTTTCGGGAGAGCACGACCATACGCAGCTTCAGCTCCAGCCGTAGAACTCCCTGGTGGAACGACACGCTCGAGCTGAAGCGACGACAGGTCAGAAGGTTATTCAACAAGGCAAAAAAGACTAAGAATTGGCAGGAGTACAAATGTGCTCTTACTGATTACAACAGATCCTTACGCAAATCCAAAAGGGATACTTGGAGGAGCTTTTGCAGTGGCAGAGCAAACCTCCCTGATGCGGCAAGGCTTCATAGGGTAATGGCCAAAGGACACTCAAATGGAGTGGGCCTGGTGGAGAGAACGGATGGTACCTTCACTACAAATCGTAGGGAAACTCTGGAAACCCTGCTACAAGTTCATTTCCCAGGCTCTACAATTGTGACTGGCAATGAACACGCTGAGATCGAAGCGGCAATCCCAGGAGCTGGACGAGCCACGGGATTGGCCGGTAGAATTTTCGATAAGGATAGGGTTCGCTGGGCAGTTGGCTCCTTCAGCCCTTACAAGTCACCAGGTGGTGACGGGATTTTCCCGGTATTACTACAGGAAAGTCTTAATATTATAATGGACCCGCTAATTGGTCTGTTTAAGGCTAGCTTCACCTGGGGTCATATTCCGACCGCGTGGAGGGCGGTCAGAGTAGTGTTCATCCCCAAATCTGGCAACAGGCCGCTAGAGAAGCCGAAGTCCTATAGGCCTATTAGCCTCACATCATTTCTGCTTAAAACTGTTGAGCGGCTACTAGACCTGCACATCCGGGACAAGCTGAGAATCTCCGCGCCATTGCACGGAACGCAGTTCGCCTATCAGAAGGGCAGGTCGACGGAAGTAGCATTGCACCATCTGGTTGCGCAAATAGAGAAGGCACAGAACAATAAGGATATTGCACTATGTGCTTTTCTTGATGTGGAGGGTGCCTTTGACAACACAAGTTACGACTCTATCACGGATGCTCTGTCGCAAAAACGGATAGATGATTGCACCATCAATTGGATTGGCGCCATGCTGAGACAACGGAGAATTACCGCCTCTTGGGATGATGCTAGCGTCAGCATTAGTGCTGTTAAAGGTTGTCCACAGGGGGGGGTACTTTCTCCCCTGCTATGGTGCCTTGTAATTGATGACCTGCTCGTAAGACTTGAAGAATACGGCCTGCGGGCCATTGGGTATGCGGACGACCTGGCCATCATTGTTACCGGGAAATTCGAGAGAACAATCACTGAGGTGATGCAGGGTGCTCTCGACAAGGTTCTCAAATGGTGCCATGAAAGGGGGCTGAACATCAACCCCCAAAAAGCGGTCGTGGTCCCGTTCACGAGAAGGTATAAACACAGACTGGGTAGGCTGTCAGTGAATGGGACGGAAATCGAGTACTCCAATGAAGTCAAGTACTTGGGAATTGTTCTGGATAAACGGCTGAATTGGAACTCGCACTTGGATGCGACCCTGAAGAAAGCACTTAGGGCCTTCTGGGCCTGTAAGAGCTTCTTTGGGAAGACCTGGGGCTTTGGCCCTAGCATGATTAAGTGGCTTTATTTTATGATGATCAGACCGATAATCACCTATGGATCCCTGGTATGGTGGCCTAAGATCCAGCAGGTGTCGGCGATCCAAAAGTGCGGAAGGCTACAGAGAATGGTCTGTGTAGCTCTGACGGGGGTGATGCGCACATGTCCAACAGCGGCACTTGAGGCTATCTTGGGCATCTTGCCACTACACATTCATATAAGGAGGGTCGCAATATCGAGTCTCCTTAGGATCCAACAAACATCCGGACTGTCAGATGGGGTCAACGGACACGCTGGTCTGATGAAATTAGCTCCTGGTCTATCGGTCTGCACAAGGGCGGACATTAAGACTACGGAACTGAGCTTTAACAGAAGGTTTAGCACAATCCTCCCAAATGGAGGAGCCTGGGACAGTGGAAATCCCTGTGATGAGAACCAGGGACTACGCTGGTATACTGATGGATCCAAATCGAAGCATGGAGTGGGTGCTGGGGTATTTGGACCTAACACGCGAATCTCGATAGCCATGGGAAGATCATCAAGTGTATTCCAGGCTGAGATCCACGCCATTGAGGCGTGCTGTATCAACATTCTGAACAAGGGAATGATAGGAAACAGCATTGCGATATTTACCGATAGCCAAGCGGCCATTAAGGCACTCTCTTCCTGGAAATTGTCCTCGAAGTTGGTGGCGGAATGCCGGGGTAGGCTACAGGAGCTGGGCTCAAGAAACAGAGTGACACTCTGTTGGGTGCCGGGACACTCAGGGGTCCCGGGTAACGATGGGGCTGATGAACTGGCTAGGGCTGGAGCAAACGCCCAAATGGTGGGCCCCGAGCCCTTTTGTGGGTTAAGCTGGGCCACTACCCAGTCCCTATTGGGGGAATGGGCTCTCAGCGAGCACAGGAAATACTGGGTATCGCTACCGGGAATGCGTCAGGCGAAGGAATTTGTATTTCCCGGGAGTACATTGGAGACAAGGGGTCTCAACAGACGAGAGCTACGGCTATTGGTGGCTTATTTGACGGGCCACCATACGGTCAAGCGCCACCTGTTTCGGATGGGCCTGGCAGAGGACCAGGAATGCAGACTATGCCGTGAGGAGGACGAGACTACAAGGCACCAACTGTGTGATTGCCCGGCGCTGGCGTGGGCAAGAAGGAGACACTTGGGGCACGGTACGGTGGGCGCGTCCCGAGTCGGTGCAATACCGGCAAAAGACCTTCTTGGATTTCTCTGGGAGGCAGAAGGTCTTCTGGCCAACTAAAGGGGGGTGGGTACAATAGACCTGGTTGGTCGCGGTACCGTCTCCGTTGGGAGAAATCTCCCCGCTCTCTCTCAAAAAAAAAATACTCTGCAGTATTGCCCTATATATTGGCTTATTCCTAACAATTTCATAGTCGCTAAGGATCGCCTCAACGCTATGTATCCACGACACATATTGTGTGGGATTCCCGTCAAACGCCTGCAATTCCTTTACGCAGTCCGGAAGCCTGCTTAATTCTCGGAGTTCTAATTCACTCCTAGGAGGACGAGGTGGTTCAACTTGGCTAGTTTCCGTGGAGGAGGAGCCAGTTTTGCTTTCAAGCAACCTTATCTTAGCTTTTATGGTCTTCATCTGATTAACGGTCGCGTTTAAAGCTCCTGTCATTTCCATTACGGTTTTTTTTAGTTCCTCCATTTTTTTGGTACGACAAATTAAGTGAAACAACCTCAACAAACAGATCCCAAAATATTAATCTTTCTTTTTTGTCAACTAGCAATAATACCTTTTGTCTGGCAAAAATAAGGGAGTTACCACGCAAAATATTGAAAGTTAAATTTAAAATGGAAAACAAAACCTTGCACTTACCCTTGAAATTATCCAATTCTAGGCTGTATTTTTAATATCAGTTAATTATTTAGTATTTTTTATCGTACGTTACAATCGTCGCAACCGCGTACATGTGATCAGATTTCTAAAACGATAAAATTTTATTCACGTTTTATTATTTAATTTTATTTAATTCTTTTTATTTTTTTTTTTATTATATCTTGGCTCACGACCTTTAACATTTTTATATATTACTTTTATATTTTTTATTTAATTTTTACATTGGGATATTTATTTATTTATTAAAAAAGGAAATGCACATTTAAACTTCATACGTGTTTTAAATTTATTCAAGAATATATTTTTTATAAATTTTCCAAAAATTTCTTTATATTCAGACACCACACGTGATTTTTTATAAATTGTAGGGAATTCAGGTAGGAAAAATTTAATTTTTTTCCGATTTTTTTTTAAATTTTTGCTTTTGTATTGTGCTGTTAATTTTTTTTATTATTATTATATGTATTTTGTTATAATCTTTTGAGTGGAGGATCGCATGGTCCTGTTTCGACGGCAGATGCCGACGTACTGAGGTACGATTGGTCTCACCCTGTGAATCCTCCAACCGTCATCCCCAATTACCAGGTAAAAAGTATGACTTAGTTCCCATCAAGTAGTGCAGGTTCTAATGTTAACTACAACTAACAGGATTTCTACTAAGTAGCGCAGGATCTTACGTTTACTACGACTTGTAGAAGAAGCCATCTTTAACCTTCTGTAATCTCACTATAATGAAAAGGATGTTTTGAAGGAGAATTTCACATTTTCCCAAAGATTAATTATTACTATTTCATTTGTGGCAATTAGTTTTCTTTTTAGGCGCTGGCGAGCTCGGAGTTCGAGGTCGCACCGCGCTGAAACCATTGGGGCATCATATTAGTCATGTTTTTATAATAGCACAATACTCACCTGAATAACCTTATGTACAAGAACAACTTTTTATTAATTTATTTTTCCCTTTCACTTTTTTATTTTTCTATAACTTTTATATCATATTGTGGAATTCATTTAATGAAACTATTACGCACTCAATTTATTGTATTATTTCATATATTTCGTTATGGTCCTTAAGGATGGAGGATCGTTTTGTCCGGTTTCGAACGGTGATCACCGACGTACTAAGGAACGATTTATCTCACCACGCGACTTTTCCAACTATTTATTAAGCGAAAGGGGAATGCTCCATCCGTACTAAGTAGTGTAGGTTCTTAAGTTTACTACAACTTGTAAGGATCTTTGAGCCTATTTTCGCCCTTCGCAACATCACTAGTTGACGCGTTTTCCAAAAAGGACTAATGTTTTTAGATTATTAAGGTGACATTTTAAATTTTTTACGTACTGGAGTGCCTGGAGTTCAGGATCGCAGTACGCTGAAATCGGCTTAGGATTCCATATTGGTCACTTTCACATTTTTATAGCACGATAGGTTTCTTAACTTCCACACTTATTAAACATTTTAATTTCACCGTTCTTTAGTGATTTATTTCCTTTTTAAATAAAATATCATAATTTTCTTTTTATTATTTTTTTAAAAAAGATTTTAAAATATCATAATTTTCTTTTTATTATTTTTTTTAAAAAAGATTTTAAAATATCATAATTTTCTTTTTATTATTTTTAAAAAAGATTTTTCTTTTTTGTTACAGGATTTTTTATCCTTATTCACAAGCAATTGATTCTTTTATTTTTTTAAATTATTTCACTTTCGCGAGCCAAGATATATCTTTTATTAAGGACCCGGCACGTCCTTTATTCCGACTGGCCGGTCCCTTCTCGGGCGCCAGTTAATCAAGGACGATTCCTTGATTTAAAAAAAGTACGGTCAGGCCGCCCAAGGGGCCTGACCGGATGTGTACTCACACGACAAAAGTAAAAGAAAATTCCGGTTTGAAATTAATTGACTTTATTTGACAACAGCTAGAATTGAATTAAATTAATGAAGCCTAAACAATTATAAAAGAACTTAGATTTAATTAATAAAAATGCTTATTCTAACTTAAATTAATGGGAACGGATGAACAGCTATATTCCCATGATTTTGCAATGCAAGCGCCAACACGGTTTCGCCTTACAACACACTTATCCACAATAATTGCCTAGTTGCAATTTATAGTATGCGCGTGTACAAGTTGGGTCGTTGACTCACTTATGTTGGTTGAGGTGTAGTGTGTTAACTTTAATTATGTGTTTATGTCATAAAATTAAACAAAAACTGTTATATTGGGAAAAATTTTATATTGAAAAATTTCAAATTTTGTTCTGTTTTTGTTGTTCTTATGTGTGTTGAACAGAACCTATATGTGTGAGGGGTAAACTAAAAAATTGAGAACACTCTCCCGAGTTGGCATACTAGTTCTATACTATGATAATAGGTGTGGGTGCGGGACCACATAACGTCATTTCTGTGGCTGTGTTATAACGTTCCTTTCTCACATGGGTTTAGATTTCGTTTTGGGATCTTATTTATAAAAGTTATTTTGTAATGGAGGTAAACGTACTCATTACCAATTAATTTCTCGTAGATCATATAAAGAAATATTATTTTGTTAACAACTTATGACTAAAAAGCCGAATACATACATGCATACATACTTGAAAAGGCATCAGGATTTTAAATATTTGGTATAATTTGCTCCTTTATTATCATCACGAAATCTTTAACTAGTATCCCAGCCAAAGCAACCACCCGAATGACCGCTACCTGTTGGAAGACCATTTTTTTAACACGACTGTTTGGTATATGACCTGTTATTTCCAGAAAATTTACCACCACGTTTTCTTGGGCCGCCATCAGTACGCCCTCCTTTACTTTAATATGCAAGGTAGTTGCAAAGGAGATAAGCAAATTAATTTTTTAACTTAACATGGCAAATAACTTTTGTAATATTTAATTTAAACAATTCAATTTTTTTTACAAGAATCGACAGGCCAAGCGTATGAAAAAATTATATTAAAAAATTGGCATTATTTAGGAAGTGTTATATGAGCAACGTATGTAAAATTGTTGCAAATGTGTTAGAAAATTGTTTTTATTTTAGTTTTGGTTATGCATTTCTTGTAGGGTATGAAAAAGAAAATTTTCGAATAAAAAGAAAGAAAAAAAAAACAACTAGAAGAGGAATGGAAATATAAAAAAAATATTGCTTATATATTTACAATTGCTGAAAATTTTTTTTGAAGATGGTGGAAGAAAGCTTCTCCGAGGTTTCGTGGGGACACATATAGAAAATGTCTTGTTTTTACCTAAAAGTGTGACAATGGCCACCGGCATCAGAAGAATTAAAATACAAACAAAAAAAGTGGAGAGAAATAAACGAGTTTGTTTAAACGTTTTTTTTTTTGTCTAAAAATTTAAATTATAAAATATATAGCAATTAGAATTCAATTATGAAGAAAAGTCTAAATTCTAAACAAATTTAAAAAAAACTTAATTTAAGTTTCAAAAATCAAATGAACTTTAAAGAAAGCAGATAAAAAAGCTTCACACACAAATAAGTGACATTTACATTTTTAAACATTATTAAAATAAGTGCCAAAGACGTAGTAAAGATAATTAAAAAAAACGTCTAAAATTTAAACGAGAAAAACTAAACTTTTTAGAAAACTTAAACCTAATAAAAAAAATAACGTAAAGTTCAACACATCTGAGTGCGCCACCATCTTCCCTTGTTACACCAGCGTGGGATCGTCCAGCGGCAAGCACCACCAAGCCTTGGGGTGCCCAGGTATCTGCCTTGACTTTGGGCAAAACATTTAAGTCAGACCTACGGACAAAATAAATATATATACCTATTTAAATTATATATTATAATTTTTAAAGAAAATTTTTAGAAAGGGCATAAGTAGCCTAAAGTGCACTTGGTAGGAATGAGCTCAAGCCTAGGAACTCGTTTGCGTTAGGGTGAAGTGGCCTCAGTGATTATCAGATTCCCTAGAAAAAATTTTAATAAAAAGGAAATATTTTAGTTGAAATATATGTATGTATATAGTGTACGGTTTATTTTAGAACTACCATAAACAAGGACAGGATAAAAGTTAATGGACTGACGGCCATGGTTGTTTATCAGCTGTTGCTTACGTGGCAAGCCAAGGTCACCTTGTATGAATTCGACATGTTGTAGGGTTAACGATCGAAAGTGATTTCGTTTTTGTGAAAGCGAGATACAAAATAACTTCCACAATTCCGATCGGAAGTGATTTCGTTTTTGTGACAGCAAGATACGAAATCACTTCCACTTTCGATCGGAATTGATTTCTGTGAAAGGCCTTAATATTTTTTTTTTTTTTGAATGAAAATTTTTACTGTTGGATTGCATTGATTTTTTTTTAATAAAAGCTATGAATTATTAGAAAATGAAATAACCTGGTTGTTTTTTACCATGATCTGGTAAATTCTTCTTTTAAAGGAAGGTAAGTGAAGGGATGTAGTGTTTATTTTTGCAGGTTACATTGTGGGACATCCAAACGTCCTTAGGATGTCATGGAGTGACTCAGTCTCTGTAGGGAGTGCTAATTCTGGATAACACCAGCCAGAGGTGTGATATATGTTTTCTTGTTTTTTTTTAGTTTTCAGCTACTTAAGGTCCCTCTATTTTCTATTACAATTTCGTAGCTGGCATGAGATTTTTTTTTGTACCCGCGTTACGTGTCATCTGGCCGGCAAGAGCCACCCCATGCGGCGAGCTCAAGCCGTGCAATCAGCCAGCATACCCGCGCCGCTGTCGGTCTTGCCACACTCTACACTGTTTGTTGTGATAAACAGCAACAAGCTGTTAATTCCCGTCCCGTACAGTACAATATAAATATAAAAAACTATAAAAATAAGTGACTAAAAATTTATATTTGATACCGCGTCGTTCAATGCTAACAAATCAAGTGTTAAAAAATTGCATTTATGTACATACAGTGGTTGTCAGCTTATTTGATGCAAGCAAAACCAAAATCATAAAAACCATCTTGCTTATGAATAAAACCAAATGTAAACAAAAATTAAAAATGATTTGAAAAAGCCACGTTCTTACTTCAACAAATTTTTCCATTTCTTTTGCTATTTTCCTCCCTTCTATAAAAAAAAAAATTAACAAAAACAAAATAAACAGCGTTTTCAAATCGATCAGCTTATTTGATGCAATGACCTCTTAGGGCTAATAAATCAGAACAAGTTAAACTCTGTTTTTGGTTTTAAATGTGCTTAAACCGATAAATCTATAAATCAGTAAACATATAAACCATCTTTAAGCGCATAAAATTGGGCGTTTAAACTACCAATACAGACCATATGAATTTGACAACATTCATCGTAGTGCTGCCACATGTTACTTTTTAAACTACATATAATACATGAAACACTGATTTACACCTTTTTAGTTTAAACTACATATAAATTTAAGTTTAGTTCAACTAAACCAGCGCTTAAGCCCTCTCTGATTTATTAGCCATTAGTGATACTGATACCGTTATGTTCCGAAATAGAATGCAATTTTTTCAGTTATTTTAATGTTTGTCTTAACTATTACGTCTTGTATAATTTTCGTTTGATCTTGCAAGTTCATGTGTCATAAAGATTTTTTAAATATGGGTCGACGCACAACAGTTGAACAACGGGAATTGGTTATTCATCATTGTAAAATTGGAAAACCACAACGTAAAATAACAGAAATTGTTAATATACCATCATCTATAGTGCAACACATAATAGAGCGCTTTTTAGGGAGAGCAGGGTGACGGACAAGGGCAGAATTGCGCCAAAAAAATTCTGCCCAAAGTCACGAACGATGGATCATTAGATAAATTAATGAAAACCCCCAGGTTATCGGCACAGAAATTGGCTGGTGAAGTACATAATGGTATTGGCAAAAATTGTAGTGCAGCAAAGATTTGCCGTGTGCTCCGGTCAAATGACTGCAGGAGTGGAATAAAATAACGCCAGAAACTACACAAAAACTTGTTGCATCCATGCAAAATCGGTTGAAAGCTGTTATAGACCAAAAGGGCTACAACACAAAATATTAAAAATACATTGTCTTAAATATAACGTTATTTTTTAGGTTTTTAATATCTTGCATCAAGCTGTTATATTTGAAAACTGTTATTTTTTTAATTTTGTTATTTCTTTAATAGAAAAACATGAAATATGAATAAAATTAAACTTTAATTTGAAATAAAAAGGTTAATTTTTCTAACGCTTTTTGAGTTTTTTCGAAATCTTATTTAGTTTATGAATTATAATGACTTTAATTTTTTAGAATTGCTTGCACCAAATAAGCTGACAGCCACTGTACATTACTCTATGCAGTCATACATATATACTAGGTATGTGTGTATACACACAATAAATTAAATATTTTAGGCCTACGTGACAAACAAGGACCGTTAGTTGTGACGAATAAAAAGGCAAAGGTAATAATATGTTGCGGATAAAAATATACAGGGTGTGACATTTCGTGTTGGTTTGTTTAACCCTTTGTTAACGGCGGTAACATTCCACCCGTAAGCGAGTCCGGGGTAAGAGCTTGCTCAAGATCATCACCGACGGTCAAAACAACTATCTTCGTAACCGGCCTTCTTACTGTGTCTATAATTTTACCCGGAGGCCAGCATCTTCTTGGAAGATTTTCATCAGCGAAGATGACAATTGCCCCGAAAAAAGGTGAGCGGTCGAGAATTAATTATTGATTCGATTTCGCATAGAGCACTTTTAAAGTTTTCATCGTTGAAATTCAGCGCTGGGTACAAACTGTATTGGATATTTTTTACGGATCTTCTTAGCTGCTCCCATGCACCATCCATGTGTGGCGCACCTATATTTGAAAAATCCATTTGATCTGCTTCATCATTCAGGATTTGTTCATCTGCTTTAAAGTTGGTACCATTGTCGGTATAAATCTCCCGAAGCGTGCCACGTCTGGCAATGAAGTTTCGGATACACAAAATACAGAAACTGGTATCTAAATTATGAGCGACTTCTATATGAATTGCGCGTGCAATAAGGCAGTTGAAAACTACTCCCCATCGTTTTTCTCTTCTTCCCACGGCTACTAAGAACGGGCCAAAAAAGTATATGCCCACGAATGTGAAAGGGCGCTGAAAAGGGCCTAGGCGCTTTGAGTAGCATGTGGTACAACAGAATAATTTTTACATTTTTGGCAAGAATTACGTAGTTTTTTATATATGATCCGCAGACGGGGTATATAAAATTGACTTTTTATTTTGGTAATCACTGCTTCGTAGAAGTGGTGGTGAAAATCTTCATGGAATGAACGTATAATATGGAGTGTAACATGATGATCTGCTGGCAGCAGAATTTTGTCTTCATGATTATTAAAGCGGTTACATCTCACAACTTCGTTGTCGTCTACGTAGGGGTTGAGGCGGTAAGCTAACTAGCCTTTTCTACATTTTCACCATGCTTTAGATCGGAGATTTCCTGGTGAAATCCGCTGTGCTGTGATATGTTTATGATAAACCGCTGTGCTTGTTGAATCATTTCATGTGTGACTGTAGAATGGCAAACTTGTTGTTTAATTGCTGCTTTCAGTTTTGTCATGTATAGCAAAAAAGTTGGTACTGCTCGATAACTGTCTTTTCCAGTTTGAAAACTACTCGAAATTAACGATGCAGTTTTTTAATTTTTGATCAACTACTAACACGTGTCGGCTGTAGTGTCTGTCTTGGAACTTGAATCCGGACAGCTGAGTCGGAACAAGTTTAAAGGCAGACGCTTTAAGGCCAGCATGACCAAGAGTTATCCATTCCTCATCCTATTCCCTTCACCTACAATCCTTCTCCCTTTTTATTCCCACTTCCCCCACTTTTAAGATAGCTAAGAAAGACTCTTCACTGCACGATGGGCGGGATAGGCATTCGCTGAAGTTGCACCGGAAGAACGCTGCTGGATTCGAAAGAATCCACGGTTCTGTCGGTGTCATCCTAGGGCTTCAAGGTCCACATCGATCACATTGCGGCGCAGGCGTGCAAATCTGCAATATATATTTAAAAATGTCAGTAACTGGAACCCAATACATACCCAAAACTTTTTCGGTTGCGCCCCCATAAATTGGCATCTTAACACGTCTTAGAAACATCGGAAAATTGACATAAAACTGCGGACGTGTTTGAAGCTCAGTTTTTAAAAAAGCCTGCAGCAGAGTGAATTTTTGGAACTTGTTTTGCTAGCATAGCAGCGTCTTCAGTGTCTTCGATGTCGATAAGGTCATCGACATAGTGATGGTTCTGAGGGCTATTCTCTATTGCGATGCATATACAAGTTTAATGCGAAAGCTAAATGGCAACTTGGTACTCTCTATAACTTTCGCAAAATTGTTTGAAAATTAAACAATACTGGTAATTAAAATGAAAGATAGCGCAGATTTCTAGTAATGAAATGGCAAAAAATCTAAACAAATTGAAATTGAAAAGTTTAAATAAAAGAAGTAACGATGATTTGCGAAAGTAAAAAAATAAAAAGATGCGAAAGACAAATGCGCAAACGCATTAGAGTACCAACCACTAGATTTGCTACAATTTTCTTTCGCATCGGCAATAGAGGGGCTACTCTTTATTGAATCGAGTCCACGGCACGTGGAAATTGTGTTTTAAATTCTTCACCATTAGTTTCGCGCACATAGTGGGCTATGCACGGAGCACAGCTTACACCAAAAGCTAAGGCTCACATTACCTCAAGAAATTCGTTTAAAACCAATGTTAATATATTATAAGATACCAAGAACCCTCGAGATAGAGAAAATCAAAATATTTTAAACAATCTTTTTCATTTATTTGAACTCAAACGTATCTGAACCAAATATGCATCTTATAGTCGATTTGAATTATTATTACTGCTTATTTAGACATTCGTTAAGGTAATGACTATTTGTTAATCGTTACATAAAAACTATTGTCAGTTATTAATAATGGCTTAAGTGCCTAAAATTCGAAACTATATATTTTTTTTTTTTTTTTGTAAAAAGCAAGTTTCCTGTTAGCTAGAATCTTTTTTAGTTTTTACTAACAAGCTATCGTTCAAATCAAACCAATCTTATCTAAAACTCTTGAACTTATTGTAATCTTATGTTAAACGCCAACGGTGAGCTGAAATAAAACACAATATTAAATTGCAACAAGCGCTTATACTTTTGTTTCTCTTTGTCTCAACATCACGCTGATTCCTTTATATTTCCAAGCGAAAGCTTAAATTTTATAAAGCATTGAGCAGCAAAGTTGGTTCCACAAACACCCTATTATAGGATTCTAGTTAGCTGCGTTTGGTATTGCCTACAGTCTACGAAGTCGACCCTCATCCGCACGACACTACTCTTAAGCCCAGCTAAGCCGACCAACTTTGTTCACATACCTTCTGGGGGTCACTGCTCATCACACCAAAGGGTCGGGTTTTGTATAATACAATCTCTAAAATGGATTTAAATGTGGTCACGAGTGGACAACCAACTTATTGGCCTACTGATCAGCAAAAATTCCAGATGTCATCGATTTTGGTGTGGTTAAAAACATTCCCGCAGAAACGATTCATGTTGAAGCTTCCTTAGAAATATCTTCCGATCAGACACCGACAATTGTTACTTTAATGAACCCAAATATAATTGTATCTACGTCTGGTTACTTAGCGACGCACAGTGGCGCCATTTGAGTTTTTTCGTTGCAAAAATCATATCTTTTGAACCGAATAAGATAATTGAACAGTTTAAACAGCATATGATAGATAACTGTTCAGCCTATGAAATGAGCGTTTGGAAAGGGTGCTACGCTTTGTAGGGGCCTACTTATGGGTTATCAAAGTTAAAATTAGTAGAAAAATCAATTTTATGGTAACTAAAAAAAATTATTTTTACATTTTTAGATTGTTTTTATTTTTTTTCTTAAGGGTTTTATGTTTTAAATTATTACCCAACAAATTAAAAAAAAAAATTATTTATTTTTTTAAATTTATTTTTTCAATTTTCTGTAAAATATTCATCACAATTCGTAAGAGAAGGTATATCTAAAAGACTAACAATTTCTAAACTATAATTATTTTGTAACTCTATTCGTGACTTCACATGCCGCAGGGAAGAAATAAGTGGATCGGAAGATGCTGCCAACATGTTGAAGAGGTCCTTATTTTGCCTTACCCTTGATGCTTTGAATGTGTTCTGCAATCTATATTTTTTATAAAATTTGTTAAGAGACTCCTGTGCTTCTTCAGAAAGCTCTCCAATTGGCAAAGACTGGTACTCAATTATATCTTTGCCATGCGCCAATATTTTATGGACGGTCGGGGTCAACTTCTTCTGTGGATACATTTCTGCTAAAAGAGATGCAGTTTTCGACGCATATTCTCCATATTTTGTAGAATTGACATTTTCTTTGCAGTTTAAAACATCCAAGATCGTTCCCAATCTTTTCACGATTTGATTGTCAATTCCAATGATTCTAGTTACTGCCTCATCATTTTCAAAAAATCTCCTAGAAGTGTTTCCATCGTTAAAGTTACCGTATCCGTGCTTGGGACAGTCTACTTTTAGTCCAACTTGTTTCAAAAAAACCATCCTGTATTTGCTTCTTTCTGATCTTTTCCTTATCCTTTATTGATGTATTTTCATCGAAGTTTTCCTCCTCTTGTGGTAGGGTATATGCCAGTTTTAGCAAGAATTCCATACACCTTATCCTTGCGTGCAATGGTGACATTCCATATTCGTAATTCTCCTCATTTGTAGAATCGTTTAAATTACCAAAGTTCTTCTGACAAATAATAATATAAAATCGATAAAAAAAATATAAAAATAATACGAAAAAAGGGGTTTAGATAGGTTTTTGCTAAATTTTTACCTCCAATATAATTCTGTCTATGATAACTAATTGAAATATATTATAATTAAGCAGAAAAAGATACTAATCTTAAACTCTTTACAACTAATTATATAAAATTGAGATGTAACATATTATATATGAAATAAATTGAATTGAATTGAAAAAGGTTCTTCTGACTCTTTTTGCAAATCGGGCATGACATTGTTGAGGTTGTTCCTGTCAGTTCGTTTACGACTTTTCCGTCAACCATGGTCAGGTGGAACTCGTAATTGCATTCAATATATTTTCCTTCTCCAATTTGCAGCTTTGTAGGCTTAATCTTGCTTATTTGTTCTTCAATGTCCTTCACCGTAGTCCTTATGAGTTCTGCCGATTCCCTTGCAAACTGAAACATTATTGGTCGGCAATAATGCACTGATGACGGACGTGGATTTTTCCAGTGTAGGGAATCATCCGATTTTAGCCGCAAAGGAACAACAGATGCCATAAACATATTTCCGTCCGATATTGTAGCGTCATCGAAAGATATCCTTTGCTTATAAACGCTTTGTCCGGATGATCCATCGCAGCCCCATTTGCTGATCAATGTCAACTTCTCAGGAAAAATTTTCACTTCCGTGAAAAACTTTGGTGTGGTTGACTTTCTAAACAGTTCAAATAATTTTAAATTGTTCAACGCCATGTTTTCAGTACTTAAATTGTTTAATGGTTTCAGTAATTGTTGCGCCAACTTTCAGGCGTAGACTAATCCAGGCATTATGCTTATTTTGCAATATATAGGCTTATGCTACCATGCCTAAAAATTTACCTGTTCCCTGCATACATATGGATTTAGGCTAAATAATGCAATTTTGATATTATGCACGTGTCCAAATAAGATTTGGGCCTATCTGTAGGGACCATAAGTCAATATTGTTCCTGACCATTTGTACGCCAAAGTATTGTTTATGTGAGGTACGTACCTGCTAATTTCAATGAGTAGTTTTTTTCAAACTATTAGATCAAACTACTGTCAGTCAAAACATATAAGGGATGGACGCCATACAATTTCTGCAACCATGTCTTTTTGAACTTTTTTACCTCTAGAAGCCAAACGGGCACGTACGGGCAGATAAAACCTTTTGAATTATGTAAAGAAATAATCAAAGAACAGGTTTTGCACGTATGGCAAATATAGAAAAATATAGTTTTTTTTTATTTTCCGTCAAAGTTGAAAAATAGTGAAAAAACGGATAGTTTTTAAATAGTGATTTACCAGGAGAAACACAAAGCAAACAGTTAATTTTTTTTTTATCATTATACATTTAATAAATACATCAATCAATACAAATAAAAAATAAGGCGATTCGTTACCTATTTTTCGTGATATTACACCTGAAATCGCAACAAATTGACTAAAAATTGTGTGTTTTTTTGAAAACCGAAAGTCGGTCAACTTTGAACGGTTATATCTTCTAAACTAAAAATGTGATATTATTAAGAGTGGCATATTTGAAATCGTTGAAAAGTTTCCTATAACATGGGTTTATTCAAAACTTCGTCGGCACTCATGAAAATTTTGATTTTTGCAACCTCGCTTGCTCTACGGGCGCCACTGTGCGACGTCAGCCACACAAATAAATTAGTTAAACTATAAAAAATATCTTAGTGCCCATTGTACAGAAAATATTCCGCTTAGTACACCGGACAACGTGGATATCGCTATTGTTAATTTTGACAGTTATCTCAAACTAGCTGTTCAACATTCCAGCATAACCCTCAAAAAAACCCAAAATAATAACATATATTCTACAGATGTCGCGCGTCTCTTGACTAAAAAGGAGAGTTCGAAGAGAGTGGAAATTGCACAAATCCCCCCAACTTAAGACTTTATTAAAAGAGTGCACAAAAAGGCTAAGAAAGTTACTGCAGTCTCATAAAATGGCTTCCCTGGAAAAATATCTTAAGGAGCTTAATGCAACTCCACAATCAGACTACTCATTATGGCGTGCAGCTAGAAGTCTCAATAGACCAGTTATATCTAAGTCACCATTAAGAAACTTGAATGGAAGTTGGGCAAGAATGACATTGAAAAAGGAAATCTGTTCATCTGAAAAATGTATTTACCCTTAATATACATATCTCACGATATAGCAGTCGAGTTACCGCCTGTAAATGTTAGAGCAGCTATTCCCCTAAGATTCGAGTTTAGAGAAATCGAAAAGGCTATTTGTGATTTAAACACCAAGAAGGCACCCGGTATTGATAAGATCAGTAATAAAATGCTTTTGGAGCTACCAAGTATAGCAAAGAAAATTATTCTTATTATTTTTAATGCTATTTTACGCCTTTAATACTACCCTCAAGAATGGAAGGTTTCCTTAGTAACCATGATACCAAAGCCAGGAAAGGATCACACAAAAGTTGAGTCATACAGGCCTATTAGCTTATTATCCAATATCTCAAAGCTATTTGAGAAACTACTAGTGTTAAAAATAACGCCGACTTTAAATGAAATTAGATGTACTCCAAACCATCAATTCGGTTTTAGAAGAAAGCATAGCATAATTGAACAAACTCATCATCATCAACGACAATATGGATGACAATGTCGTGCATGTGATCATCAACGACAGGCTGAGCGACATTGTCTTTCTTTGTGTCGTGCACGATTTACGCGACTCTTGTTGAAAATTTTATCGCCGATTTGCATTAGTTGTCCCTTACGTGTCGTGCAGGAATTAACATTGTCGTGCACGAATCATCAGGTTCAATGTAGGTAATTTAACCAAGGCCTGTATAGTTAATGCCCCTATTGCGGTTCTCCACTCAACTCAGTTTGGTCGTGTGAGAGTCAACCCATCTTATGCACAACCAAACTCATTTTAGGTATTGTGATACCCAACGGTTTTTAGTTGAGTTTGCTATAAAGTTGCCAATTTAAAATATCGATTTGCCAACTTTAAATATAACGTTTGACAAGTGTAAATTTTATAAAATTAAATAATTTTTTAAACTAAAAGTATTTACAATGGATATTATGTCGATTTATTTTATGATGATGAAAATGAAAACTCTTGTACAGATGTGCTACGTATAAGAAGAAAAATTCCTGATGATTCCAACCCTCTTGAACTACCTAATGCCAAGTAAGAACTTATATTTAGTAACGTAACTAAATAATAATTTTAAATTTGTAGATTTAAAAGTTATTTCCGACTAAACAAGGAAGCCTTTTGTTATTTGCTGGATGAAATCAAAGATCATTTAAAAAACACCTGTTCGCGTAGTGGCTATTCCTCCTATATAAAAGTTATGTGTTAAAGTCCCATATATCTTTACACTGATTTTTGGTCATACCAAATTTTGGTTTTCCACGTGCAATCTCTGGGTTTTTTCCATTAGATTAACAAGCCTCTCAAATTGTGCTTTAGTTGTAATTTTCAAAGATCTACAAATGTATTAAATGCTGTGAAATTCTAATATACAGTATAGCAAATCTTTCTACTTACGGTTTTTCCATTGTTATTGTTTTTATGCTTTTAAAAATGAAAGTCAACTGAAACTGAAAACAACTCAACTACTAATAAACAGTTGTGTATTTATAACGTTTCTGTCGACCAAACTTTTACAAAGTTGAAAACGGCAATACCACGAAAAAAACAGATACACAACTGAAAAGCCAACTGCCAGTCGAGTTGAGAATGGCAATGCAAATTTACCAAAGACAACCAAACTGTTACAAAAGTAGAGAACCGCAATAGGGGCATAAATTATCTTCTTATATACATTACTCAAGAACGGCTGAGCCGATTTTTATGATTTATGATTGTGGCAATCAGCCGGAAGAAAAAAAGGTGTGCTCGAGAACCAAAAATTGTACTATTTTTTTAATTAGCTTTTACAAAATTGCGTTCGCGTACACTAAATACAGTAAATGAAAACACAAATTGTAAAAGTGACAGTTCTTGACAAGGTATATTTACACAAGGTATTCATTTGGAAAAGCATTACAAAAATACCCGAATTATCAAAATTTTCACGTCCATATTATCTTTGATGACTATATAGAAGACAATGGATTCTATTTAGTCATCAACGACTACGTTTACGACAATGTCGATGAAGTTATCGTTGATGGCCGTGTGCACGTCGTTGACATTCACTTTGTCGTACACGACAGCTTACTCGGCAATGTCGCCGAGTTAACGTTCGAAATCGTTGAACAGGCAGTTAATAAGAAGGAAAAACTAAATAATAATTTTATATTTACAGATTTATAAGTTAATTCCGACTAAATAGGGAAGCGTTTTGTTATTTGCTAGATGAAATTAAAGATCACTTGGATAATTTCATTCTGAATTTCAGCCTCCTTCCTTAATAATTTAATTCGCACGGCTTCTTGTGCCTGATTAGTTCTTCTTTTGGTTGGGGTAGCTGTTGGCAAATCTGCTGGTTGTATGTATTATTGTTTCAACTGACTCAGTACAATTGTCACTTGATGGTGGAATATTTTCAACAAACACTTGACCATATGGTGCCACTTGCTCTTGCAATGACAAGAGCTGCGAAACATTAGCCTTAAGTTCATTTAACGGAACTTCTTGGGTTGGGACTCCCCCTGTCGCTTGAGTGTTTTTTTTTTTATTGTTGGCAAGTTTTTTCTTTATACTTGCATTGTAGTTGATTCTAACATGTGCAAAGATTATTATTAGCTTAAGAATATTATAACTCTCCAATATTGCTTACACACTTACACGTTGCTATTCTTGAGAAGTTATTGTCGGTGGTCCCAAACTATTTAATACAAACTCTTCCCATAACTCCTTACATGCATTTTTCGTCAGACCAAACTTTATTTTTCCGTGAGCGATTTCTGGGATTCTTTCCATAAGCTGGACAAGCCTCTCAAATTGTTTAAAACGTGTTTAAAAATAGCGAAAAAGTTATTACACAAATTTTTACTAACGATCTCTCCATTTTCACCACTTTTTAAAAAATCAACTTTAACTGCCAATTCAACGTTTTTGTCGATCAAACTTTTACAAAATTCAAAACGGCAACCGCCAGTTGAGTTGAGAATGGAAGTGCAATTTACCAAAGACAAACAAACTGTTACAAAAGTGGAGAGCCGCAATAGGGACAAACATTTAGAGAATAATCCTGTCCATCCTACGATGTGGTTCAGCTAAATAAGAAATCTAGAAATACCTTAGATCTTCTAATTTTTCTAGATCCGTTTGTCTACTGGCGCTATTAAATATTATACTCAAAATTTAAGACCATTGCGCCAATACTTAAGTTGTCAAATGAGCTCATTCACATCTGAGACGATTTTTTTATATTAAATGAAATGACTCTACTTGAGTTTTGTTAATTTTACCTCGAATTTAATATTCGTATTGGTATCGGCGACATTTCTTTGAGTGTCGGTATCGTACCGAAAAAAATGCATATCGTTACCTCCCTGCTTTAAAAATGTCCACACTCTTTGCCACAACAGTTCAATTCAAATTTTCTGCGATACGCTTCCATGTAATTTCAATAATGCTGGCTTTTGTTTCTCCAAAAGACCTAACACCATTAACAATTTGACTATCATTTTCCATTTGATGAGTTAAAATAAAAGTTCACTGTTTTCGGGTTCTAATTTTTACCATATTAAAATCTACAATTACAGAAATGAGTACATAAACTTAAAAAAAATACAAACATTTTATAAAAAATATACGAACTTATTAAGGTAAGGGCAAATGGAGACTATCAAATAAACCCATCAATTAGTGCACGTGTTAGTCTCGTTTATTTTAGACATTTTCGGAGACGTGCAAATAAACACGTCAATCAAACATTTGTATTAAAAAAAAAATTGTATATTTTTTTTTTCATCCGTACACTTGATGACAACAAGCACAAAGGTAATCAATTTTTTTTTTGTCAATCACAACAGGATATTCAAAAACTACAAGTCTTCGTCAATAAATGCCTTCGTCGAATCCTCAAGATATTTTGGCCTCAAACTATAACAAAATTTAGAGCGCAACAGCCTCAAATTGGCCATGAGATCAAAATACGCAAACATAGATGGTTGCGTCATACCCTACGTAAGCCAGCCAATGATATCAATAGGAAATCCCTTGATTACAACCCGCAGGGAGCAAGGAGACGACCTAAAAATACATGGAGACTCCAAGTTCAAGCCGAACTACAAACTGCTGGATTAACCTGGAATGAAGCCAAATGAAGCAGCATCAGATATAACCCGATGGAGATCAGTTATCGAGGTCCTATGTTCCTTATAGGAACTTTTAAGGATTATATACTTATACACAGGGTGGCTGATGAATTTTGCTACATTAAGAAACTGAAATTTTTTTGCAATGCATAGTTTATTCTATCCATTCTCATTTGAAAGCCCATTGAATTGTATTAAAAAAAGCTTAATTAGTCTTAAAGATGATTGAATTTAAATGCCCGCCCTTAGGTCAGGCGACCTCGGGGCCAACGGAAGGTCGAGTTCCTTGAAATGAGCCTGTTAGGAAATTTTTTTCCTTTTGTTTTCCCTATGTAATAGTAAGATTTTGACAACGCACAGTGGCGCCCGTAGAGCAAGCGAGGTTGCAAAAATCAAAATTTTCATGAATGCCGACGAAGTTTTGAATAAACCCATGTTATAGGAAACTTTTCAACGATTTCAAATATGCCACTCTTAATAATATCACATTTTTAGTTTAGAAGATATAACCGTTCAAAGTTGACCGACTTTCGGTTTTCAAAAAAACACACAATTTTTAGTCAATTTGTTGCGATTTCAGGTGTAATATCACGAAAAATAGGTAACGAATCGCCTTATTTTTTGTTTGTATTGATTGATGTATTTATTAAATGTATAATGATAAAAAAAAATTAACTGTTTGCTTTGTGTTTCTCCTGGTAAATCACTATTTAAAAACTATCCGTTTTTTCACTATTTTTCAACTTTGACGGAAAATAAAAAAAAACTATATTTTTCTATATTTGCCATATTTGCAAAACCTGTTCTTTGATTATTTCTTTACATAATTCAAAAGGTTTTATCTGCCCGTACGTGCCCGTTTGGCTTCTAGAGGTAAAAAAGTTTAAAAAGACATGGTTGCAGAAATTGTATGGCGTCCATCCCTTATATGTTTTGACTGACAGTAGTTTGATCTAATAGTTATTATATTAGCAGGTACGTACCTCACATAAACAATACTTTGGCGTACAAATGGTCAGGAACAATATTGACTTATGGTCCCTACAGGTAGGCACAAATCTTATTTGGACACGTGCATAATATCAAAATTGCATTATTCAGCATAAATCCATATGTATGCAGGGAACAGGTAAATTTTTAGGCATGGTAGCATAAGCCTATATTTTGCAAAATAAGCATAATGCCTGGATTAGTCTACGCCTGAAAGTTGGCGCAACAATTACTGAAACCATTTAACAATTTAAGTACTGAAAACATGGCGTTGTACAATTTAAAATTATTTGAACTGTTTAGAAAGTCAACCACACCAAAGTTTTTCACGGAAGTGAAAATTCTTCCTGAGAAGTTGACATTGATCAGCAAATGAGGCTGCGATGGATCATCCGGACAAAGCGTTTATAAGCAAAGGATATCTCCCGATGACGCTACAATATCGGACGGAAATATGTTTATGGCATCTGTTGTTCCTTTGCGGCTAAAATCGGATGATTCCCTACACTGGAAAAATCCACGTCCGTCATCAGTGCATTATTGCCGACCAATAATGTTTCAGTTCGCAAGGGAATCGGCAGAACTCATAAGGACTACGGTGAAGGACATTAAAGAACAAATAAGCAAGATTAAGCCTACAAAGCTGCAAATTGGAGAAGGAAAATATATTGAATGCAATTACGAGTTCCACCTGACCATGGTTGACGGAAAAGTCGTAAACGAACTGACAGGAACAACCTCAACAATGTCATGCCCGATTTGCAAAAAGAGTCAGAAGAACTTTTTTCAATTCAATTCAATTTATTTCATATATAATATGTTACATCTCAATTTTATATAATTAGTTGTAAAGAGTTTAAGATTAGTATCTTTTTCTTCTTAATTATAACATATTTCAATTAGTTATCATATACATATATATAGACAGAATTATATTGGAGGTAAAAATTTAGCAAAAACCTATTTAAACCCCTTTTTTCGTTTTATTTTTATATTTTTTTTATCGATTTTATATTATTATTTGTCAGAAGAACTTTGGTAATGTAAACGATTCTACAAATGAGGAGAATTACGAATATGGAATGTCACCATTGCACGCAAGGATAAGGTGTATGGAATTCTTGCTAAAACTGGCATATACCCTACCACAAGAGGAAGAAAACTTCGATGAAAATACATCAATAAAGGATAAGGAAAAGATCAGAAAGAAGCAAATACAGGATGCTTTTTTTAAACAAGTTGGACTAAAAGTAGACTGTCCCATGCACGGATACGGTAACTCAAACGATGGAAACACTTCTAGGAGATTTTTTGAAAATGATGAGGCAGTAACTAGAATCATTGGAATTGACAATCAAATCGTGAAAAGATTGGGAACGATCTTGGATGTTTTAAACTGCAAAGAAAATGTCAATTCTACAAAATATGGAGAATATGCGTCGAAAACTGCATCTCTTTTAGCAGAAATGTATCCAAAGAAGAAGTTGACCCCGACCGTCCATAAAATATTGGCGCATGGTAAAGATATAATTGAGTACCAGTCTTTGCCAATTGGAGAGCTTTCTGAAGAAGCACAGGAGCATAGTATACAACTAGTATGCCGACTCTTTGACAGGTACATAACTCAACTGTCAGTGGTACATTTTTATGTTTGTATTAGTAAGATTTTTTTCAAATGTATTGGTGTATAAAACTATTTCCACCACTAAACATAGTTGCATAAAATCGTATAGAATGTGGCAACAATTTTTTTTTCCAAAATAAAATTTTCTTAGTTCAATAAATTTTCAATTTATTGAATGCTGGCTGCATTTATAAACTTTTAAAAGCCATGTTTGCTAAATTTTTATTCTGCAATATCGGATAATATATAAATAATTAATGATTTCAAATATTATTTTTATACCACAAAATGCTACTCTGCTGGCTTTAATAATATTAACAACAGAAAAAATTTAGTGTCAAAAAAATTTATTTAAAAATTTTTAGTTTGTGAAAAATAAAAACATTTTGTAAAAGCAAATTAGCAAAATGTATTGAAAAAAATTATTAATTATGTGTTTAAGTCATAAAATTAAACATGAAGTGTTATATTGTGAAAAATTTTAAATTGAAAAATTTCAAATTTTGTTTTGTTTTTGTTGTTATTATGTGTGTTGAATTCACACAGAACCTATATGTGTGATGAGAGTTATAAAAAAAAGAGAACGTTCTCACCAGTCGGCATACTAGTTATATACTATGCACAGGAGTCTCTTAACAAATTTTATAAAAAATATAGATTGCAGAACACATTCAAAGCATCAAGGGTGAGGCAAAATGAGGACCTCTTCAACATGTTGGCAGCATCTTCCGATCCACTTATTTCTTCCCTGCGGCATGTGAAGTCACGAATAGAGTTACAAAATAATTATAGTTTAGAAATGGTTAGTCTTTTAGATATACCTTCTCTTACGAATTGTGATGAATATCACAGTACAACACATGATTTGCCAACTCAATTCTGTGAACTGTATGTGAAATTAGACCCAAAAAGAAGAATTTCTGCATCATTCGTTTTGTCTTCTTACCTGCGATTTGAAGTTAGTATCGATTTGAAGTTAGTACTATCGTATAGGGGAATTTATCACGTTTTAGGCCCTGTTGTTTGACATAGCTCGACAACCACTAGCCCAATTTAGTTGAAATAAATTTTAAAAAATTAAGAATTACAATTCCCTTAATCTGTTTATATATTGTTTTCCTATACAAGTAACACTTTCGAAGTTAAAAATGAATGTATGAAGGGAAAAAATTATTTTTTGCCTAAAAATGTAAATTTTTTTTTTAAAAATACATAAAAAATGCAAAATGGAAAAAAGTTTCAAGTCTAGTTATTTTTTCGCAAAGTCACATAACCTATGAGCAAAATGAGACAAAGATCATAAAAATCGATGCACGCGTTTCGCTTTTATTCGCAATTGAGTAAAGGTATGAATTTCAAAAATCAGTTATAACCACCACCCTTAAAATAAAAATATAAATTAAAAAATTATCATGCAAAAAAAAACTTTATTTATAAAAACTTAATGAAAATAAAATAATATGCAATTAATACGCAATTATAATATGCATAAAAACAAAATTTAGATAATTTTTTCAATTATTGGCAATATCCATCCTTGTAGAAGTTGACGCTTGTGGTTCTGATGATCTTGTTTTCTTCGTAGGTTGTTCATATTCATGGTCTGAGTCTGTATCGTCATCCGAGATACACATACTATTCAAGGGCGTGTTTCTTTCACTGTGTCCACCAATTTCAATGTCTTCATCTTCGGTGCTTTCTTCAAACAGCATAATTGTGGAACTCCACCAACAAACCTCCGCAAGCAATGCATCCAATTTTTTGCTTTTAAACCGCTTTTCAAATGGCATGGTCACCTGGTGGAACCTCTCTCCTTGTTCGTCTGATTCCTGAGGTGATTGTGCCAAAAAAGTATCAAGGTGGTGGTGCAAGAAATGCAATTTCAGCGTCATGGATGCACCGATTTTTTCGAAATAAAACAGCAACCTGTCCACTCGTTGCTGTATCTCTTCTCGCTGGACACGGTTCTTTCCTAGAACGCCTTCTATTACTTCTTTCAATGCGTTCCATGCATGTTGGTGGTCGTGATGCTCTGAAAGCAAATGTGTGAAAGAATCACTTTTGATCAATTTCCGAATATCAGGTCCATTGAGAATACCTGTTTTAAATACATAAGAAAAACGAAAAAATTATTGGTAATGCGAATGTATAGAAATTAACAAATTTAGATATGACAATATTGAAATACAGAGTATGATACGTACCGTTTTTAATTTTCTCATCACTGAGTTTCGGAAAGATGGATTTCAAACAGTCAAAGGCGCCGTTAACTTTTTTGACCACCACTTCAACGAATTTCCCAGCTATTCCCAGTTTCATGTGGAGCGGTGGCAACAAAATATCATCCAGGTCCTTTATCATAGGTTCATTGCGTAATTTTAATTGTTTGTTGAGCTCGGGAGTTCTTCCTTTCCAATCTTTACATTGATATTGATTTCCTTTGTATCGTGAATCCCAATTACAAAGGAAGCAGAAGTATTTTGGATATCCGCCCTTTTCTATAATCCCTTGTAGTATGTTGACCACCTTCAGATCGCAACAAATGTTCCTTTTGTGTTCATCGTATTTGATTTTCTTCAAAATTTCGCCCAATGCTTCATACGTTTCCTTCATAGTTGTGCTGAATCCCAATGGAATGCATGGTTTTTTATTTTTTTGTGCAGCAGCACAGCCTTCAAACTAGTAACTGAACCATCGATGAATAAACGCCAGTCGCCAGCGATATAATCCATTCCCAATTTTTTCACTAAACCTGGGATATCATGGCAGTACGTGAACGTATTTGCTTCGTCAACGGAATAAAATTTCTGAAAATCAGCTTGGCGTTGTCGGTATGATGTTGCGCTGACATTTTGCTGTGTGAGTTTTCTTCTCTTCAAAAATGATGTCAGCCATTCGGAGTCGTGTTGTGATAGTCCCAGCTTGGCCACAATGTAATCCATTTCGATTTGTGGTAGCGGTTGTGGTGCACTATTTTCAATATCGGGTATCCAATCAGCATCATCCAAATCGGTCGGATTGGTGAAAACGGTTTCGGCTAGCAGGGACACAGTATCCGCACTCGGAGGTTTAGGTGCATCGGTATCAGCAGGGCGTTGCACTGGAAGTGTGGCAGTAAATGCAGCAGTGTATACTTTTGTTTTCAATTGTTGTCTGTTTAATCCAGGACGAAAATTTATGCATGCATAGCACCTGGATTCATCATGTCCAGTTGTGTCTTCCACCCAAATTACTGGCTTCATAAAAGATAACTTTCTACTTTTTCCGTGAATCCATTTTAGAAGGGTAGTATAACAACTGTTGCACACTGTGTTCGGCGTAAAATTTGCACCATTAAATCTGCTTCATCGAAATAATTACAATACGCGGTTTTGAATTGCTCAGTAAACAAATTTTTTCGATCTTTTTTCTGTATTTTTCGGACGATATGACCACAAACGTAACAATATTCATCCAAATATGGGCACTTGTTGTTTTCCATATTGATATATTTTATGTTTTGTTGTTATTCACTTTTAAAAAACTGGAGAAAAATCACTTTTACTGTTCGCGTTCGTCGGCACTGGCTGAATGCCAAAAATCGATCAATGCACACCTATAAATACTACGTATTTTTGAATATTTTACTGCCAGGTACTTATAAATGGGCGCATATTTTAAGGGCGGCTGGCTATATACCTGATTCAGCACTTGTACGTTTCAAACTGTGCAAAACTTTCCAAATAATGACCACCCTTAAATGTGGGTGCAATTTCTGTAAAAAAATCATATACGTAGCCACCGGAAAAACCCAAATAATAAAAAGGTACACTTTCCGTTTAATTGTCCACGTACATTTATTACCGCAATCATAAAAATCAAATAACCTTTTGTTTATTCCTTTTTTTTTAATTCTCAGAATCATGAAAAAGGTGTCAATGTTTTCTCCAAATAATGTTGTGCATATCTCGAGCAAATTTTTGAAATTCATACATTTACTCAATTGCGAATAAAAGCGAAACGCGTGCATCGATTTTTATGATCTTTGTCTCATTTTGCTCATAGGTTATGTGACTTTGCGAAAAAATAACTAGACTTGAAACTTTTTTCCATTTTGCATTTTTTATGTATTTTTAAAAAAAAAAATTTACATTTTTAGGCAAAAAATAATTTTTTCCCTTCATACATTCATTTTTAACTTCGAAAGTGTTACTTGTATAGGAAAACAATATATAAACAGATTAAGGGAATTGTAATTCTTAGTTTTTTAAAATTTATTTCAACTAAATTGGGCTAGTGGTTGTCGAGCTATGTCAAACAACAGGGCCTAAAACGTGATAAATTCCCCTATACGATAGTACTAACTTCAAATCGATACTAACTTCAAATCGCAGGTAAGAAGACAAAACGAATGATGCAGAAATTCTTCTTTTTGGGTCTAATTTCACATACAGTTCACAGAATTGAGTTGGCAATCAATTAACTGAAAAATGTTGTACTGTGTATTTTACAGAAAATTGAAAAAATAAATTTAAAAAAAAAAATAATTTTTTTTTTTAATTTGTTGGGTAATAATTTAAAACATAAAACCCTTAAGAAAAAAAAATAAAAACAATCTAAAAATGTAAAAAAAATTTTTTTTAGTTACCATAAAATTGATTTTTCTACTAATTTTAACTTTGATAACCCATAAGTAGGCCCCTACAAAGCGTAGCACCCTTTCCAAACGCTCATTTCATAGGCTGAACAGTTATCTATCATATGCTGTTTAAACTGTTCAATTATCTTATTCGGTTCAAAAGATATGATTTTTGCAACGAAAAAACTCAAATGGCGCCACTGTGCAACGGCGAGGAATTTTACACAAACAAAATGCCTGTTGTTTTTTGTATTGTTGTAGCGGTAAGCAGACCTATTAGTTAAGCCCTGGCAGTGTTAATGTTCTGTAACTCTACTGTCGTGTCGAGAAACTTTTCGATTGAAATGAAACAAAAATTACATAAATTGAAACAAACAACCGTTTTTTACCTTACTGCGTTTGTAACATTTTTGGCGAGTAATTCACCCTTATTTTTGTAGTTAAAAAAGTGTATAATTAAAGGTTGGAAACGAAAAAAATTTTACATTTTATTTTCATTATAACTTAGAAATCAATAACAACAAAAAATTTTTATATACAACAAATTTTTTTATTTGCTTCAAAGATATTAAAAATTAAAAATCTTTACAATTCATTTTTGGATAAAGCGAATTTTAGAATTTTCGCCTTCAGACCCGCCATCAGCTTCTGAACACCTATTCTTCCAACTTTTTTTGCAGCATTATTCCATGTTATATACAATTTTTTTCTGTCGTTAGCTGTTTTTGATGTTTTTCTCAGCATTTCTATCGGGCGCAATTCAGGGCAATTGGGAGGGTTACAGGTTTTCGGCACAAAATATATACTTTTACTTTTATACCAATCCACTGTTTTATTAGAGTAATGTATGGTAGCCAAATCGGGCCAAAATATAGGAGGGATATTGTGCTGCTTATGCATGGGCAAAAGTCTTTTCTGAAGGCATTCTTTTATATACAGTTCTTGATTTAATATACCCTTAGTAACAAACGGCTTTGTCATATAACCACATCTACATATTCCTTGCCAAACTAAATATTTTTTTGCATATTTGTCCACCTTTTTAAATGTAAATATCTTCTTTACACCTCCCTTAACATATGCTGTATAATATTGTTTTCCTGGAAGTTGTTTAAAATCTGCTTTCACGTAGGTTTCATCATCCATTATAATGCATCCTTTAAAATTGGTCAGTACTGTTCGAAGAAGTTTTCGCGCTCTTCCTTTGGCTTTTGTATGTTGTGTATCGTTTCCGTTAGGAACTTTAATAACAGCATAAGATCTCAGCTTAAATCTCTTTTTCACTTTTTGCACATACGAATGAGAAACATGATACTTTTTGGCCAAATCCCTCAGAGCATTAGGTTTTGAAATCATATTTCTTTTAATCTTTTGCGCTAATTTTGAATCTAAGAATCCAGCAGGTCGACCAGATCCAGGTTTTCTATCGTTAGACAGGTTCTTCTGAAATTGAATTATAACATTTCTTGAGGTTGCCCGGGACGTACCCGATAATCTTCCTATACTTGCATAGGAAAGGGTAGGATTTTGTAAAAATATTTCCAAAATTTTTTTTCTGTTTGGTTCTAATTTTTCTGCTGATGCCATGACTGACAAATTTAAACTAAAAATGAGATTTACTGTACATTGCTCACAGACAAGAAAATTAACAGTTAACGGAATTTTTTAATAGTATGTACAAAAATCATGTTATTTAAATTCAATTATGTAAAATTTTTTTTGATTCCAACCTTTAAATAAAATGTAAGTATAAAATGCTCTAAATTTATTTTGTAATAAATTTTGTTTTTTTTTTTTTGTAACTTTAAAGCTTTATTTAATTTATTGCAGGTCAAAAAACACAACACCTGAGCAGTATGAAAAGCTGGCGAGTTTAATGGCAACGAAGGATGATATTGCGTCTGGATCACTGGTGTTCAAAAATGTTTTGCATATCGTTACCTTAATATAAAAAGGCCCCAACTCATTATTTTTGGAAATCCGTTTTTTATTGATTATTGTAGAATGGTTGCTAATACACATTCTATTAAAATTTCAAGCAAATTAGATTAAAAATAAAGAAGTTATAAGCAGAATACAAAAAGCCCTAACTCATACACACAATTTTTCTAAAGAAAAAAAGGCCTAACTCATACACACAATTTTTCGAAAGAAATTTCAATCTGAATTCCTCGTTTAATTTTAATAAAGATGTTTTTTGACAATGGTTGTGTAGCTATATTATTTCAGCTTTTATTAAGTTTTTTCCTTCTCCTGTAAAAAGTGTTTTTGATGAGTTGGGGCCTTTTTATATTAAGGTAACGATATGTATTCTGAGAGAATTTTTTAAGTACAGTGACTCGCAAAACTAAACGCACAATTTTTATTAATATTATATCACGATTTTTTTTTGGTTATATAAAATTTATAATAATGCAGTTCACACTGAATTAAGTGTATGTGATTAACTTCCGTTGTTTAGGGGTTTCTGTAGAGTTGGTGATTAGGGATTAATTAAGAAAATTATGATTCTTTTCATAGCTATATGACTAGGTTACCGATGAGGAAAAAAAACTTTTTATTAGAAATAAAATTTTTTTTTTTTAATTTAAGGAATGGCTATCAGGGGAAGAAAATATTGAAATTAAATCAGATTTTATTTTAAAAAAAGCCATTTCATGTCAGTACTTTCATCTAAGCAAAAGGAAAAAAATACACAATTTCTTAATTTTTCCTTAATTGCCAACTCTACCGATGTTCCTAACTGCGCAGCGCTACGCTCAATAGTACTGCGGGACAAGGGCACAGATTATATATTAAATTAACATTATAATTTAGCATATGAAGAAGTTTACTAAACAACTGTTTAATAAAAACTCCATCGATAAACGGTCTGCCCTGCCTGACAATATTTAAGGCGACTACGTCTGAAATGGCTTTTTTTTAAATAAAATCTGATTTATTTTCAATATTTTCTTCCCCTGATAGCCATTCCTTCAATTTTTCTAAAAAAATCTTTTTATTTCTAATAAAAAGGTTTTTTTTTCTTCATCGGTATATTCAGTCATATTGCTATGAAAAGAATCATAATGCCTCTTAATAACATTTTCCCAATGTCCTTTAAATGTTTGATAACATAAAAGACATTGGGCATTACCAAAGGCATTTTTAATCATAAAATAGTTTTGCATTTTAATATTTTTTAGCAACAAACTAGCGTAGCTTCCGCGCATGTGCATTCGTCGCTGTCTGACGAACAACTAAATTAATTTCATTATTATTTATTTTACACACTGTATTTGAACAAATATGCATCTATCGTACATGTGCGCTTGTTGCTCTCACACGTACGACAAAAATAATGAGCGTAAAAAACAAAGGGGTGGGGCTTCAAAACAATTGTTTGTCTGAATGAGCATCAGTGGTCTGGATACATACGCATCCCAAACAAGAAGTACAGGCATTCTGGGAAGAAGTTGCAAATTTTTCTTTTGCAATGATGTGTAGAAAATTAAAATTTCGCTCCGGCGCTTCAGGATTCCTCACATTGGAATAGTTTGGCCACAAATGCTTTTTACATCATAGCAGCATGAATTTGTCGATCTAAACCAATCCTTTGTTTGTATGAGACTTGATAATGTTGGCACATGTAGTCTGGCCCTAATCATGTACAACGCAGCGCAACGCCACAGAACTAACGCAACGCCAAAGAATAACATTGAAAGCACAAACAATGTCATAAATATTTTGTAATTTTGTTGTTGCTTTCTACAGAAATTCACATTGCGTCTTAAAATTTCAAACGCTCCATTGCTTGTGTCGTTGAAAATTTTAAAACGGTACATGAATTTCTGTTGAAAGCAACAACAAAATTACAAAATATTTATGACATCGTTTGTGCTTTCAATGTTATTCTTTGGCGTTGCGCTGCGTTGTACATGATTAGGGCCTTAGTTTTAATTTTATTTTAAAAAGAAAAACACATGTTTAACATGACCATGGTTGGTTCCAAATAATTTATGACCCTATTACGGTTTCTCAACTATAGTCAGTTGAAAATTTGCAATTTTAGTATGATGGTTTTCAACTGTAAAAGTGCGGTTAACAACATCCAAAATTTACAATTTATCACTAGCAGTTGTTTTAATTTCAACTCAACAGAGTTGTAAGCCGTAAGTGGCATTAAGCTTCTTTGAGGTTTCATCAGGATAGAAATCACCCCATTTTATAATTTTTTGTGAGCAGAACCCATTTTGCGTGTTTTAAATTGTATTAACAAAATGTTGTTTTCAGAACAGGTATGATAAATCTTTTATTTTTTAATTAAATGTAGTCCTGTTCTTATAAATATTCTATATTTTTATTAAATAAATATTACATCTGTATAAAAAAATTATCGTTTTTATAACTTAATTATTAAAGTACATATACATATATTTATGACACATCATTATACATCCTGGAGCGGGGCCATATAAACGAAAGGTATTATCACTCTAGAAAATAATAATAAAAAAACATAAAATAAGGAAAACATCGAAATAAAGAAATTAAGTTAATATGTATTAAAAAGTCAGAGTGGATTTGTGTCATTTATAAATCAAATGATGGGGAATCCGAGAAAGATTCATCACTTGAAAACCCAATCGCCCATGTTCTGGAAAAAACATATTGCTTAAAATTCGCGTTTTCGATTTGAAAACGTTAAACAAGTGTTCTGACAAACGAAAACGCTTGAAATTTGGCGTTTGTAGATGTTATAGTTCGGTGATATTAGCATTTAATTCGACTTTCAATTGTTTTTTTTTGTTGTATTGAATTTATTGACCCCTATCGTGAATAATTTTTCCCTCTTAATTTGTTCCCTTTTCACGTATTTGCGATCATGAAAAACTCCCATGAAAAAATTAATTCATAGGAGAATAATAACGTGAAAAAATGTTCGCGGGAAAAAATTCATCTTATCGTGAACAATTTTTTCCCTCGTAATTTGTTCACTTTTCCCTTTGAATTTCTCACTTTATTTTTGCTGGGGAACAAAACATTTATGTAAGTAATTCTTCTCATAATTCGAATATTGAAGTTTACAATATTAGTTTTAAAGTCAATTTCCGTTAAAAGAGGCACAAACTTATATGTATATTGTTCAACAAAATGCAAAAAACAGGTCGATTGCCTGAGGAGTTATGAAGCTTTTCGAAGACGTGGTGGCGAATGTTAGAAATTTTCTTACACTCCAATACAATATATTTTATTTTTTTTTTTTAATTTTTCTTTAAAATATACGTGTATATTTTTGAACCAAAAATTTTTTTTTAATGTTTTTTTAATATTTCTCCTTTTTTTGCATTCACTGAGAACTGATAGCGCGAAAAATTGTTCACGGGAGATTCATGATACCATTTTTCTCTTCGAGGGAAATAAAAATTTCATGGGAACAATAATTCCACTTGTTTTTCACGATAGGGGTGAATAACTTGAAACAAATGTTCACTGGGAAAAATTCACCTTATCACGAAAAATTTTTTCCCTCGTAATTTGTTTACTTTTCCCGTTGAATTTCTCACTTTATTTTTCTGTGTAAGTCCCAATTTACACTAGGGACATTTCTTGCCGGACAGACGAAGTTTGATGGCGAGGGGTCGAAAAGGTAGAGTGTGTAGTACATGACTATCTGTACTGGACATTTTTTCATTTCTCTTTCTTACTTTTCGTAGTTAACATCTTGTTGCTTTATATTATTTTTCTCAATTTGTCGTCAGTTTGGCTTGTATTGTGTTATGTTTGTGGTGTTGTTAACTTGCCTTGTGCTTTCTAAATAAATAAACTAATAAATTAAAGTAAAAACAAAAAATTAATTAATAAAAATAAATTTTTGTGGTAAATGAATATAATACTCGGGTTTTAATTTTAAAAAAATGTTTGGCAATTTAAATTTGCAAAATAACACCACAGACTATTATAATAAACACTACAAGAAAAAGCCGCCAAACTTTACGAATGAAGAAAAGAAAGAAACAAGTATAAAATTTCTGTCTGACTTCTAATGTTTCATATGTAAACGCTACAGGTAAGATTGAGAGAATTCAAAAAATGTCCGGCAAGAAATGTCCCTAGTGTAAATTGGGACTAACAAAACATTTATATAAGTAAAAGTTTGTGCCTTTTTAACGGATCTTGACCTTAAAATTAATTTTGTAAGCTTTAATATTCGAATTATGAGAAGAATTACCTATATAAATGATTCGTTTCCCAGCAAAAATAAAGAGAGCAATTCAAAGGGAAAAAATTACGAGGGAAACAATTTTTCACGATAATGGAAATTTTTTCCCGCGAAACCTCTTTTTACGTTATTATTCTTCTTTGAATAAATTTTTTTCATGATCGCAAATACGTGAAAAGGGAACATATTACGAGGGAAAAATTATTCACGATAGGGGTGAATTTCTAAAGTTCTACCACCACGTCTTTGGAAAGCTTCACAAATCCTCGGGCAATCGACCTGTTGTTTTGCATTTGTTGAGTAATATACATATAAGTTTGTGCCTTTTTAACGGATCTTGACCTTAAAATTAATTTTGTAAGCTTTAATATTCGAATTATGAGAAGAATTACCTATATAAATGATTCGTTTCCCAGCAAAAATAAAGAGAGCAATTCAAAGGGAAAAAATTACGAGAGAAACAATTTTTCACGATAATGGAAATTTTTTCCCGCGAAACCTCTTTTTACGTTATTATTCTTCTTTGAATAAATTTTTTTCATGGGAGTTTTTCATGATCGCAAATACGTGAAAAGGGAAAAAATTGCGAGGGAAAAATTATTCAAGATAGGGGTGATTATTTAATTATTAATTTTTGTGTCGTGAAGTCAGTCGTTTTGAATTTTAAATAGTTGAAAAAGCGCAGTATATATGTAAACGTTATTGTGGAAGTAAAAGTACCCATAAAAAAGTTAAAAAAAGCGAACGAAACGTTGGGTAAAACAGATAAGAAGCCATAAAATGTTTTTTTTTATTTATATTTGTTATAAAATGATTGATCAAATAATACAGCCCGTGAGAAACACATCAAGTTATTTAAAAACATTGATCACAACCAAGGCCCGGATTTTTATGCAAATGCATATTTGTTGTCGTTAGTCTGAGATTACCATATAGTAAATATCTTTGCGAAGTAAGAAATTTGCAGTAAAGGGTATCGATTTGTTAGTGCGTATTTTTGAATATTTTGCTTTGAATGCATATTAAAAAGCAATTTTAGCTGCATAAAAGTCCGGGCCCTAATCATAACAAAAGAAATAAAATTTATTTGTTTGTTTACGATTCGTTATGATAAAAACTATGTCTCTCTTCATTGGTCAAACACAACTTCGATTATTAGCAAACCGCAAGGTTATCGCACTTTTTTCAAAACATACTAACCATGATTTGAAAACGCAGCGTTTTCCAGAACATGGGCGTGTATACTATTGCAATTAATATATAGCTTACCGTATACATCAATACTGGAACGGCCATATAATACTTATCACTCTAGAAAAAAAAATAAATAAAAAGTCAAATATTAAAAACTAATAAATTTAGTAAATATTTAAAAAATCAGAGTGGATTTGTCTTATTTATTAATCAAGTGATTGGGAATCCGAAAAAGATTCATCATTTAAAGAAGAAAGAAAGTAAAGTCGGTCAAGCCCGACCATATGAAACCCTACACCACAGTATTTTAATACTCATTTTCGAGACTGTACCCTATATGCCCATGGGCAATAGACTGGCCATAGCGTTATATAGAAAAAATTAAAAATGTTAAATCCAAAAGTTTTCGCACTGAAAAATATGAGGTTGGAGATAACAATAATTATGCATATTTTTTTTTTTTTTTTTTTTTAATTCCGAGTACCTCCGGGTTGAGCCCAAACTTTTATTACATTACCCATTTGTCACTATTTTTGGACAATTTTGGAGTACCCGGAGGTACTCGGAATTAAAAAAAAAAAAAAAAAAAATATGCATAATTATTGTTATCTCCAACCTCATATTTTTCAGTGCGAAAACTTTTGGATTTAACATTTTTAATTTTTTCTATATAACGCTATGGCCAGTCTAATGGGCAATCATGGACTCGTCAGAACAAAATTATGTTATTATTATTATTATGACATGTTCTTATTTACAATTCATAAAATTCGAACTTAGTCTAATCACAAATAAATATTTTTTACAAAACTTCTCCACTCCGTTCTATTCCTAGCTATGTACCGCAACTGGTTAAATGACTTTCTAGTTTCAGCTGCAACTGTTCTCCTCCAGGTCGTTTCAGGTCTACCAACATCGCGCCGTCCTTGTGGGTTCCATTCCAAGGCAGAATGTGTTATTTCATCAATTCCTTTTCTGAGAGTGTGCCACAGCCAAACCATATTTACGTTTCTGTATTTCGTTATGAGGTTATGTTTTGAGGTTTTTATTCATGTTAAAGTAGAAATTTTCATCTATGAGACATAGTAGCTATCGTAAAAGTTATTAGGGTATGTTCTAGAAATCGGAGTAAAGTGGAATTGAAATAGAACTATATTTTTTATTGAATTGAATACAAAATGACCGTAGTTTTTCTTGGATTTAAGTGTTGTTCCTGTAAAGATAATTTGTACTTAAAGTATGCAGTATAAAAAATGAATAGATTTTATGCGCTTTCTTTACAGGCTCGTTTTTAAAATTTGTTCTATATTTGAAATCCACTTCATTTCGATTTCTAGAACATGCCCGATTGTCGCCAATTTTTAAGTTGATACCACGATGTTTGTACCCAATTTGGAAACTGGCTCTTTTCGTTGTCCAGATAAAAATAAATTTATGTGTTTGGATTAGGGATGCCACTCGGGACTGGTTTTCGCAAATCCCGGTATCCGGGATTTCAAATTCAAATCCCTGTATTTTTGGAGATTCGAGATTTTTTAAAGTCAAAAGATAAATGCTTTTTATGGATATTTATTGAAAAAAAAAATAAAAAAAAAAAAAAAAAAAAAAAAAAAAAAAAAACGTCTTTCAAAGAGGTTTACAAACAAGTTTTATAATAACTAAAATTTATAAAAATTTAAGTGTGATGTTTTCTTTATTAATGTATAATTTAATTAAAAATGTGATAAAAAAAAAAAACAACGTACGATTTCCAACAAAGTGTTAATTTTTGTTTATTTAGTATAAGTGAAAGGAGCAAATGAACTTAAAAAAAAAATTAAAAAATAAAAATAGCGTATTTTATACGCACATAGCTACGCCACATAGTTTACAAGTACATCTTATTCGGTTGTGTCATTGAAGATGGCGTAAAGGTTTTTCAATTCTTTTCGGAAAATGGTTTCCAGCATTAGGTGCTACACTAGGAACAACCGATCGTTTAGATATTGATGGTTGCGATGGTTTCGTAGGTATTGCCGGACGATGGCACGATGAAACTTCTGTTAGTCCATTTTTGAGTTGTTGGATTCCTTGTACAACTTCAATGAGTTGACGACGATTGAACTCATCATTGATGTGAAAAGCGGTCACCACCACTTTTTTGTAAGAAAATTTGGTCATGTAATTATTTAGTGCTTGATCATGAAGGTCAACGCCACCCATTTCTGAATTGTAATCTGCAAACAATTTTGGCTGTTGGGCTCTTATCTTGGTTTTTTCGGTCGAGCACCACCGAAATTCATCGGTTGATCCGCCGGTTACAGCCTTATTATCAGTCCATTTCACAAAAATAAATAAGTGAATGAAACATTCTCTTTAGACCATTAAGGCGAACCAGCTGATGCTTTGTCACTTGAAAATAGAACTCGTTCTAAATCAAAAATGTCATATGTACTGTACTCTGAGAAATAACACATGATATTGTTTGGAGGTGGGTGTTCAGACGATATGTGCAAATTTAACATGTGAAAAAGTGACAATTCACATGATAAATACACATAATGTGAACCATAGCTTTAAATTAAACGGTAATATAAAAAAAAAAAAAAAAAAAAAAAAAAAAAAAAAAAAAAAAATAACAACAACGTCGGAAAGCTTGCCGAAACAACTTTATTTAAATTATTAACAATTTATAAACAACAGGTACAATAACAACAACATAGAAATGAAGGGTTATTTTAAACACATAGCATTGAAGTACAACAGTGAGACATGCGGAACGTTAAAGGAGTATTGTAACGAAGTTAGAAAATTAGCACAACAACAAGAACGGCTGAAATTTATTTTATCGTGTAGAAGTTATGGCATAATACCAAAACACACAAGAAATTCCACAAAACAGGTGACACATCTTTTTAAATGCACCACAATTAAAAATAAATTAGGAAAAATAGAAAATAACTTCCATAAGAAAATTTTAAATCTAGAAATTTCACAAACAAACACAAATATCACTTTAATCAAACGTAAACTTTTTCATCTCAATGCTGGTATTAAAAATATGATATCAACAGCTGACCACACAACCTTTTTTAACAAACAAAAAGACAGGACAAAACAAATTACGAAAAATATTAAAGAGAAACAGATCAACAAAATAAATACACTGAAAGAAAATCAGTTTAGGTTACATGGACTTGTTTTCAATGATAATTGGTTTGAAAATAAAACTGAATATAATATTCCAATAGAGTGCAAGTGGATTTTGTCACTGGGGAAAAAATTTTCACTTCCGGTGGACAAGTTGAGTTTTTCACCATTACATGTCATTGCGGATATAGAGCAATGTATCCAGGCAATGGACAGTAACATAGATAAAGAGAAAGACATCGCTAGAACTAAAGTAGCAAACAAGGTAACAACTTTTAAAAGAAACATTAAAAACACAGAAAAGGACAAATTCATTCTTACAATTTTTGAAAAAACAAGAAAATTTTTACGTAAACACATCGACGTTATTGTTGTACAAGCCGATAAAGGGAACAAAACCGTGCTGATGTATAAAAACGAATACGAAAGGAAGATGGAAGTACTACTAGAAGACAAAAACACATATAAAACTATAAGAGTAGACCCTACATTGAAACTACAGAAAGAAAACAACAACATTGTTTCAGATTTATTTAAAAACAACCATATAGACTCTTGGCAAAAACGCCAACTTTTTTGTTCCGCCGCTACGGCACCCAGAATTTACGGGTTACCAAAAATTCACAAACCTGATACCCCCCTTCGACCTATTGTGTCATCAGTCCAGGTACCATGCTACCACATGTCTAAATACATTGGAACAATTTTAAAACATTTAATCTCTGAAACGTATAATATAAAAAACTCAATAGAAGTTAAAAAACAACTTACCAACATAAAACTTGATAAATCGGAAACAATTGTATCATTTGATGTCATCTCATTATTTACTAACATTCCAGTTAGAACGGCAATAAGAACAATAATGGGAAAATGGAACGTAATAAAAAATCACACAAAAATGTCAAGCTCTCAATTTCTTAAAATTCTCCAATTTTGTCTCAATGATAATAATTATTTTATATACAAAGATAAAATATATAACCAAATTTTTGGCATGCCCATGGGAAACCCACTATCCCCTACAATCGCAGACATAATACTTGACAACTTGCTTGACAGTGCGATAGAAAAATTGAAAAATAAGAACATTTCTATCAAATACATAGTTAAATATGTAGATGATATTTTAGCGATCATCAAATCAGACGACCAAGAAGAAATTTTGTCCACATTTAACAAGTATCATCCTAAGATACAATTTACAATTGAAAGGGAAAAAAATCAGGAAATAGCGTACCTGGACACCAAACTAATTCGAAGGAAAAATTCCATAATTTTTGACTGGTTCGCTAAGGAGACCTCATCAGGAAGGATAATGAATTTCCACGCAACCCAACCGAAAAATCAAATAATTAACACGGCTAAAAATTTCATTTCCAGGATTTTACACATAAGCGATGAACCTTTTCACACTAAAAATAAAAATATAATTTTCAATATCCTTAAAAGCAATAGTTTCCCAAATAAACTTACATCAACACTAATAGAAGACACAATTACGCAAATGAAAAACAAAAATTATAATAACCCCACTAATATAGAAAAAGAACAAAAATATTTTTACAGTGTAAAATACATCCCTGGCCTCACTGATAATAAAAACATACGAACGTCAATAGAAACAAATAATATAAGCTTTGCTTATAAACCCAACAAAACACTAAGCACTATATTCTCTGCAATAAAAGCTCCAATAGACAAACAACAACAAAACAACATTGTGTACGAATTACAATGTAAAGGGAATAACGAACAAAGTTGCGAACTCATATACATTGGAACAACAAAACGATCCCTTGAAACTAGAATGGGAGAACATATGATGGATATACAAAGAAAAAAAGAAACGACAGCATTATCAACACACATTTTAAATACACAACATAAAATTGATTTTGAGGGGGTGCGAATACTAGATAAAGTAAGGGGGGATAAGAAGAGATTTACAATTGAAAGTCTAAGGATACAAGAAAACATAAAGAAAACGATGAATGTCAAAGAAGACACTAACAATATTAGCGCAAATTATAGGGTTGCAATTACTAAATCGTTACAGTGATACTTGTTTTAATATGTGTTTAACTCTAAATTTATGTTCTATGTTTATATGTTCAATGTTACATGTAAAAGGAGAAATTTAATTTAATGTGAAAAGCTCATATTGTAAGTTTAACTTTTTTAATGTAATTTATTTGTATTTATGTTAATTTATATATTTTTTAAAATTTTAAATAGACGCTCCCTTGAAAAAGTCGACAAAAAATCGACGAAACGTCGGGAAAACTGTAATAAAAAATTGCTTTTTATTTACATTAATTAACCTTAGGCCCTATTAGCTTAAATAAAGAACAAATCAATTAGGTACCATTTTAAATTTCAAAACAGTAACTGGCATGAGACATGAGCATAGCATGCGATATTTTCCGATAATTTTCTTCTTATTAAATTCATAAAAAAATAAGTTATGCCATGGCCCAATTAGTAGGCCGCGCAAAACTACAACAATGCAACAATAGAAAAAACAACACGCGTTTTGTTTGTGTATACAAATGGTAAAAATGGCAAAAACTTGTCACCTGTTAGGAAAAATGTATTTTGTTTTTATCATGTGCATATGTATTTATTTTGTTTAATGAAAATTTTCAACCGGAATTTTGGCGTACAATGCTTGTTTCCGAAAATTGGTCTGCGTAAATTTCATGTGATGGGGCCAAATTCCTGCCACATATTTCACCCCATTTTGCACTATCCACTGGGTCTTTTGGCAATGAAAATAACGTACCGCATCCACTTTTAAAATTTTTTTACACACTGCACAATAACGCATTTTAATGTTATTACACTTTTTTTTTATTATTATGGTTATTTAAAATTTTTATTAACAATTTTTTTTTTTACAATTATTATATTTTATTTTTATTTTCACAATAAGAAAAACGATTTCTTGAAATCAAAAAGAATATTAATATCATATAAAACTTGGTAAACAGCTTTTGACATTTTGCCCATTTATGCCTATGTATGTATTATGATTAAAAACACAACTCTACAAAAAATCAGCAGGCGTTTCGAGCAGACCTACTAATTGGGCAATGGTTTATGCCTGTAGGCATAGTATACAACTAGTATGCCGACTCTTTGACAGGTACATAACTCAATTGTCAGTGGAACCTAAATAATGTTTGTATTAGAAAGATTTTTTTAAAATGTATTGGTGTATAAAACTATATCCACCACTAAACATAGTTGCATAAAATCGCATAGAATGTGGCAAAAAAAAAAAATTTTGCAAAATAAAATTTTATTAGTTCAATAAATTTTCAATTTATTAAATGCTGGCTGCATTTATTAACTTTTAAAAACAATGTTTGCAAAATTTTTATTCTGCAATATCGGAAAATATTTAAATAATTTATGATTTCAAATATTATTTTCATACCACAAAATGCTACTCTGCTGGCTGGCTTTAATAATATTAACAACAGAAAAAAATTAATGTCAAATAAATTTATTTAAAAATTTTTAGTTTGTGAAAAATAAAAACATTTTGCAAAAGCAAATGAGCAAAATGTATTAGAAAAAATTATTAATTATGTGTTTATGTCATAAAATTAAACATAAACTGTTATATTGTGAAAAATTTTAAATTGAAAAATTTAAAATTTTGTTTTGTTTTTGTTGTTCTTATGTGTGTTGAATTCACACAGAACCTACATGTGTGAGGGGTGAACTAAAAAATTGAGAACACTCTCGAGTTGGCATACTAGTTCTATATTATGCCTGTAGGGCTTTAATGTTAGTTTAGCTTACCTAATATACATCAAAACTGGAACGGCCGGCCATATAAACGAAATGTACTTGACTGTAAAAAAAAAAAAAAAAAAAAAATTAAATAAGTAAAACATTGAAAACTAAAAAAAATATAGTAAATATTTAAAAAAAATCAGAGTGGATTTGTGTCATTTATTTAATAGTCAAATGATGGGGAATCCGAAAAAGTTACATCACTTTAAAATGAATGAATAGCTAACCTAAATAAAAATTAAATTACAATACTTACAATTTTTTTCAGTTTCTATTTTTTAATCAGGTATGTGATGGAAACCGATTTGAAAATAAAACGATTTAAAACCAAATATATAGTTTTCCGTACCTTTATGGTGCCCACAAACGATGAAACATTAGTAAAAACGTGGGCATGTTTCACTTAATCAAAATTTTTTGACATTTTATGTTTCCAAACCAGAGATTGAACAATTGTATTGAATTGTTATTGGATACATACAATTGTGATAAAAAAGGACAAGGCTGTTTTATTATCTTTATATAAACATTAATTTTTTTTATAATATTTTTAAGTTTTTTGTTGTGTTGTCCAGTGCCCAAGTTCTGTAACTCCCGCGTCGAGAAACTTTTCGATTGAAACGTGAGAAATGAAACACAAATGCCATAAAGTGAAACAAACAAGTTTTTCTCACTAAAATGCGTCTGTAACATTTTTGACGAGTAATTGCTGTCACGCAAGGAAATTCCTCGCCAATTTACAGAAAAAGTGTGTCTGTAAAATTTTAGTAAGAAAGTTCCCGCTTTGAACTGTCAAATAAACTCACGCATTAAAACGGGATGAGAAAAATTTCAACACTAAAAAATATATTAGAAATGCAAAATGCAATTAAAAATAACGCGGAAGAGGTAAACATTTTGTTCTTTTTAGATTTTTAATTGTTTAATTATTTTGCTTTTAACATTTTTGAAAAATATACGAATGTATCCAAAACAACAAAGATTAAAGTCGCACCTTACATTGTTTGGAATAGCCGATAGTTGTATTTTCACCGCCGTGGTTGAAAATGTTTAAATTTTAGTAAATTTTGGTCGCCGTAAACGATATGTTTGACTGGCGTTCTCAACATCTGCAATTTCATATCGGCTATCGTAACGAAGTAATCTCTTGTGATAGTTTTCGACATGAGTTAGACAAACTTTTTTCTCACTTAAGTTTTTTTTTTCTCAATTGTTTCACATCTTTTCGATGCGAGAAGTTCTCACCAATGTTGTAGAACATGGGTACTGTCCACTTTTACAAAATACTGTATATATTTTATAAATGATGTAAACTGACAAAAAAGATTATTAGCGGTTTTACTCTTGGTAGTAAAGTACCCTTGGTAGACCTTGTAATATTATTAATGTAGATAACATGTATTCAACATTTACATGACCGCAACAGCAAAATATATTGAACTTTTATTTACTACGCTGTGGTTGAAAAATCACTCAAAAACGTTAGTAAACACGTGGTAGATCTACCAGAATAAAACAGTTGACGAAACTCTATTTCTCTTTCTCTCGACCGATTTCTTATTTTTCAATACATTAACACTTATGAGTAAAAAAAAAACAAGAAAAATAATTTAAAAAGTTATAACGAATTCAAAATCCTTCGGCAATTTTGGGCCGCCCTGTATTTGTGCGAATGGACGCAATTTTTGGCATCATGAAATTGGCTAATTAACTAGGTAAAATTTATGAAGAGATAAGTTCGATTAGGAGGGTAAAGGTTCAACGACTGGCCCTCTTAATCGTGACAGTATGGTCACAGTTAAGGGAGCTAGGCCTGAGAACGTTTTACCCACTACTAGTCGCGCGATGAGGGCTGGAAATGTCTCGGTAATTTCCGATAGTCACTCCCAAAAAGGAGTCACTAAAGGAAGGGTTGCTGGGACAGACCAGTCAACATCTGCAGGGAAATCGGGTGATCATCGACTGAGCTCTGCTAAGGGCCCCAAAAAGGGGGTAGTTAAGCGAGTGAGGTCTGGTGATGACCAGAAATCCCCTGCGGCTAAGAGGACTGGTCAGTTCTCTTAAAGATCCCCATAAGGAGATCAATAAGAGGACTGACTCCAGAAAGGACCAACCATCCACGTCAAAGAAACTAAAGGAGTCGTCGAGTAAGGACGGTATTCTAGCGGCTGTCATTGATCGTAAGGATCCCGATGGAAGGATCAGTGTCGAGAGATGGCAGGTGCTAGAGAACAAACTACTCGACGAAATCTTTAGTGCCAAAGGAAGGCCGGACGAAGTATCGTTCAAAGGGGCTGACTGGACAAGAGGTGTCAAAACTGTCAGTTGCGGCAATCAGAAAACCTTTGAGTTTTTAAAGGCTGCAATTGGTAAGTGTGGCAGCTCCTGTCCTGAAGCTAGTCTGGACGTTATACTAGCGTCTGAGTTGCCATTAAGGCCGGTAGTCACGGTATGGATACCTCCACCTATAAAACCGGTGGAGGTCATACTGGGGGTACTGGCCAAACAGAATAAGGGACTCAATACAAGCCAGTGGAAGTTGGTAGCTTCACTGGGTTGTAAAGAGAACCAGGGAAGAGACTTCAGGTTCGCAGTGGACCGGGAGTCTCTTAAAAAGCTTGATTCGATAGGAGGGGTTGCAATATTCGGGTTGGGGTCTATCAAATTTAGGTTTCCTAAAAATGATAGACCCTAAGAGGTTGAAAGTGGTGCAGATAAACCTGCACCACTGTGAAGCAGCCTCAACCGAATTAGTAACCCACCTCATCGACAACAACGTGGACGTGGCCTTAATCCAAGAGCCCTGGATTAATAAAAACCGGGTAGTTGGATTAAGGGTCACGGGGTATACATTGTTCGTACCCCACACAGATGAGAAGGTACGAACTTGTATTTTGGCGAGAACTGAGTTTAAATTTATGTTTTCTCATTCTTACAGTAATGGAGACCTCACGGTTGTGACAGGAGAAGCCAAGGACAGAAGGGTCCTGGCATTAGCATCGGTATACTTGCCGTACGAGGCTGCCGATCTACCTGGTGAAAAAGTGCGAGAGTTGGTGGAGTACTCAGGCAGAATTGGCTCGAGGCTGGTACTAGGGTGGTGTGACGCCAATGCACACCATACCCAATGGGGAAGTGCCGACATCAACAAAAGAGGTGAGTCTATGTTTGATTTTATTATTGCCAGCAATATTTATATCTGTAACAGGGGGAATACACCTACGTTCAGAACTAGGGATAGAGAGGCAGTGATAGACATAACATTGACGAACTGTAGGGAATTAGTGGAGGATTGGAGGGTGGACCTGGGGTTTTCCTTCTCTGACCATAGTCGCCTGTCCTTTAATCTAATGTTTGAGAGGTCGAAAAGGTGTCCGTATAGGAATCCGAGAAGGACGGATTGGGATTACTTTTCGAGATTGGTGCAAAGTAACCTTAGAGTTACACACGACTGGAGGTCGACTTCGACCGGTGTAGAGCAACTGGTGGGCACCTTCACGGGGGTACTGACTAGTAGTTATGAGCGATCCTGTCCTTTGAACTTTCCGGGCAAGCGCACACAACCAAGATGGTGGACAGACGAGTTGAGGACTCAAAGGTCCACTGTCAGAAGGTTGTTTAATAGAGCGAAGTATACGCGTAGGGAAGAAGATTGGAGTAACTTCAGATTGAGTTACAATAGATATAAAGGAGACATTAGCGAGTCAGTGGAATCTGTAAATGAGATGTCCAGGTTCAGGAGAATTTTATCCAAGGACCCTGTAGTCCCTGGATTTATTCAGAGACCGGACAACTCATGGACGGAATCTAGCTCTGAATCTCTTTGTCTGCTAATGGAGACTCACTTTCCGGGATGTGTGGATCCTGGGATGGGGGAACAGATTGAATGTGGTAACCCCTTCTCTGGGTCAGAATCGGGCGGTGAGGAGAGGGAGACGGTGGGGGACATGATCACCTTGGACAAAGTAACATGGGCGGTTAATACCTTTGGGTCTTACAAATCGGCAGGACCAGACGGTATCTTTCCGGCGATGTTGCAGAATATCGGGAGATCATCACTCCTGCTGTTGGTGGAACTGTTTAGGGTCTGTGTGCTGAACGGGTACATTCCTAAAGGGTGGAGGGAGGTCAGGGTGGTTTTCATACCCAAGGCGGGAAGAACCGGTCACTCTAAACCCAAGGATTTTAGACCAATCAGCTTATCGTCTTTTCTTTTGAAGACGTTGGAAAGACTGATTGATCTACATCTGAGGAAGATTGACGCCGGCATCATCAGCGGCGCTCAACACGCCTATCTTAAGGGTAGATCTGTTGAGAGTGCGCTTCATGATGTGGTGGGTTATGTAGAGCGAGGATTGCGAAACAAGGAATACACCTTGGCGGCATTCCTGGATATAGAGGGCGCCTTTAACAGTTTGAAGATAGAGGCTATCAGGCAGGCATTGGTGGATCTAGGCGTTCCTCTGTTCCTGGTCGAATGGATAACTCTGATGTTCAGCAACAGAGTTATTCACTCGGACTGGGGAAACGAGCGCTTAAAGAAACTGGTGACTAGGGGAACCCCACAGGGGGGAGTTCTCTCTCCCTTATTATGGCTCTTAGCTGTCAACGTCGTTCTGGGACTTTTTGACAGATTGGGTCGGAAAGTTATGGCCTACGCGGATGATGTAGTGATATTGGTATCGGGCAAGTTTCTGCCGACAATAAGCGAAGTCATGCAAGGGGCGCTGGGCGAACTGTCAGCATGGGCGAGTGATAAGGGATTGGGAGTCAATCCGGAGAAGACTGAGTTGGTTCTTTTTACTAGGAGGTACAGGGTAGAGAATTTTAGGCTGCCGGTACTAGGAGGAGTAGAGCTTAGACTATCTGATAGCGCTAAGTATCTAGGAGTTTTTCTGGACAGCAAGCTGTCGTGGGGAAGGAATACTCAGGAGAGACTTAAGAGAGGCCTCAATGTCTACTATGCTTGCAGATCATCGATAGGTAGGAGCTGGGGACTCCGGCCGTCAGTAGTGGGATGGCTGTACACTTCGGTGGTTAGACCCATTCTTACGTATGGATGCTGTGTTTGGTGGGAGTCATTGAGAGTGGCTTGTCGAAGGAACCTTCTGTCTAAGGCTCAGAGGTGTGCTTCAATCGGCATGACAGGTGCCATGAGAAGTACACCTCAAGCGGCACTGGATGTCATTCTAAAAATGGATGTCATTCTAAAATTTATGAAGAGATAAGTTCGATTATGTGTTGTAATTCTGAGTGTTCGCATCTAATAAAAGTTTCTGTTAGGGGCGCCATAGGTTCCCAAAGTAGGGCACCTCGAGAATAACAAAAATTAAAAACAACTCAGGGTTCTTCTTAATTTTGAGCCGATTTTAAAAAATGTTTTATCAATGGAATGTGCTAATTGAAATGTTAAAAAGATAGCGATATGCATAGTTTAAAGCTTATAGTTTGCGAATAATAGGGGAATGAAAGAAAAGATAAATTCAATATTGTTGTGGCTTTGATATAGTTACAAGTAAGACCTGAGTGTTTAAAATTCTTATTCACTTAAGCTATGTTCGCATTATGTGTATTTGCCATGTGGAATGTCACTTTTCTACACACATGTAAATTCATGTGTATGTCAAAATTTGAGTAATACATAAGGTTTATAACTTTCATGTTCATATGTTGGTATGTAAAGCTCATTTGGCATAACCTATTAAGAAAAACAATCTTAAAACAGCTGAGTGGTTATATGTACAAAAATTAAATTGAAATTTGATAGGATATTTTGTTGTTATAAATTCTTATAATAACAAAAATATGCATACTTACTTTTGTTAATTTCTTTTAAATTTTTCGCTCCATTTTTAATCATCATTTGTGTATTTTTATTTTTTTATTATTTATTTACTATTACATATTATTTATATTTAATAAAATTTCAATTAATTTTTGCCACCACAAACAATTTTGTTTATACGAACCTGCTGATGTCAGATGCTTTGTCACTTGAAACTAGAACTCGTTCTAAATCAAAAATGTCATATGTACGTACTGTACACTGAGAAATAACACATGATAGTGTTTGGAGGTGTTCAGACGATATGTGTAAATTTAACATGTGAAAAAGTGACAATTCACATAACAAATACTCATAATGTGAACATAGCTTTAAATTAAACGGTACCACTATAAATTTCAAAACAGTAACGGACATGAGCAGAGTATGCGATATTTTCCGATATTTTTCTTCTTATTAAATTCATAAAAAAATAGGTTTAATGTTTCCAATAAGCAACCAAATTTTAAAAATTCCAGTGCTTTAAATATTGCTGGAATTCAGCTTTAATTTATGCCCCATTTTCAAGTCAAATTCCAGTTAATACAAAAAGGTTTGAAACTATTTTTTTTATAACTTTTGTACATAGTATACAACTAGTATGCCGACTCTTTGGCAGGTACATAACTCAATTGTCAGTGGAACCTAATTTATGTTTGTATTAGTAGATTTTTTTTTTTAAATGCAATATTTAAAGCACTGGAATTTCTAAAATTTGAGTGCTTATTGGGAACAGTAAAAAAAATCGATTTAAATAAACATACAGTTTTAGCTTACCTTATAAACATCAAAACTGGAACTGACGGCCATATAAACGAAATGTACTTGACTCTAAAAAAAAAAAAAAATTTAAATAAGTAAAACATTGGAAACTAACAAAAAAAAATATAGTAAATATTTAAAAAAAATCAGAGTGGATTTGTGTCATTTATTTAATAGTGAAATGATGGGGAATCCGAAAAAGTTTCATCACTTTAAAAATTTATAATATTGCAATGAATGAATAGCTAACCTTAAGAAAAATTAAATTACAATACTTATGTATGTATTACAATTTATTTCAATTTTTATTTTTCAATTTCAACCGATTTGAAAATAAAACGATTAAAATATATCGTTTTTCGTACCTTTATGGTGACCCACAAACGATAAAACATTAGTAAAAACGTGGGCATGTTTCATTTAATCTCACACTGAAGCGAAGGAGTACAGACCGATTAGTATTGAATCCTTTCTTCTCAAGACTCTTAAAAGAGTTATCAACATTCACATGAGGATGACCATCCCAAGGTGTTTACTCTCTACCTCTCAACACGCCTATACAAAGGGTAGGTCTGTTGAGACGGCTCTACACTCATTAGTTGGAACTATTGAGAGATCACTCGAATTCAAGGAGTGTGCTCTGGTGGCCTTTCTCGACATTGAAGGGGCCTTCAACAACGTCAACCCGGATTCTATTGTTGCATCCATGAGGAGTCTGGAGGTTGATGATGGCATATGTAGATTTGTGGAATAGGGTCATTTGTTCCACGATAGGTGAAACCAGCGTTCAGAGACTGGTAAACAGGGGTACTCCCCAAGGAGGAGTACTATCCCCACTATTGTGGAACCTGACTATTAACACCATATTGAAAAAGATGGACGACATGAGGATTAAAACTGTGGCGTACGCTGACGATGTTACAGTGGCCATCACGAGGAAGCATTTGAACATAATGTCTCAGTGTATGGAGGCTGCATTAAGGGTACTTAGCACCTGGAGCGTATCACGCGGCTTGGGTGTTAATCCGTCTAAGACGGAACTGGTACTCTTCACGAGGAAGTATAGGGCTGAGGTCATGAGACTTCCGAGGCTAAATGGGACTGAACTTAAGTTCACTTACAGCGCCAAGTATCTGGGCGTTATCCTGGACAGTAAACTGTCGTGGGGGCTGAACATCCGGACGAGGATGGAAAAGGCAACGGTTGCTATATATGCGTGCAGAGGTGCAATCGGCAAGAACTGGGGCATGGGCCCGAGGTGTGTCAATTGGATCTTTGAAGCTGTAGTAAAGCCGACTCTGTATTACGGTGTTGTCGTATGGTGGACTGCGCTGGACAAGGGCAGGTACCGTGCGATGCTTGATAAGGTTCACAGACTGGTCGCATTGATGATCACAGGATCAATGCGCTCCACTCCCACCAGGGCGCTGTTTACAATGCTAAACTGGCTGCCGGTGGACATCACGGCCAGACATATGGCTCTTTGTTCGGCGATACGGTTGAACGCGGCACACGGCTGGTCGAACCGTGACTATGGACACTCCAGTATAATGGGATACTCGATTGTCCCTGAAGGAGTGGACTACTGCACCCCGTAGCCTTTCTTTTTTCGCGAGGTATGCGGCACATATAGCGCACGAAAGTGCGCTGTCGGTCATGGGCACCTTCCATGAACCAGCACTGGGGGTATACACTGATGGTTCAAGGAAGGGGGAAAGAGCTGGCGGAGGTTTCTACATAGAGGAAATGGGCGTAAAAGTTTCCTTTCGTCTGCCGGATGGATGTAGTGTCCTGCAGGCGGAAATCTCGGCTATAAAGCGGGCAGCCAACTGGCTAAAGTATTATCGCGTATCGGGAGATATACGTATATTTACTGATAGCAAGGCTGCCATTGCCTCTCTTGCGGGTGTCTATTTGACATCTAGGTTGACTGTGGAATGTCGGATGTCTTTTAATGAGATTGCTGAACATTCAGAGTTAATGCTTATATGGATACCAGGGCACTCAAACTGCCCGGGAAACCAGATAGCAGATGAGCTGGCCAAGGAAGGTGGTCGCATGGATGACAGATTCATTGATCAATTCATTGGCCTTCCAGTGGCTCACTGTAAGTTACTCATTCTGCAGGAGAGTTATAGAATTGGGCAAGAGGGATGGACCTGTGAGTCCATCTGCTCCATATCCAGGGCACTTTGGGCTGGCTATGATGAACGGAGAACCAAATCTCTAATTAGGTTCAATAGGGACCAAATCAGGACTGTGGTATCGGTCATGACTGGACACTGACCTGTTGGGACTCATGCTAGAAGAATGGGTCTGGAATTCAATGACTACTGTAGAAGTTATCATGATGAGGAGGAAGAGGAGACTGTGCTTCACTTTCTCTGTCAATGCCTTGGGCTACGGGGCATCAGGGAGAAATACCTGGGAGAGCTGGTGTTTTCCTGTTTAGAGGATCTATCTAAAATAGAACTAAGATTGCTTCTTCTCTTCATTAGGAAGACGAATTGGCTCAACTCTGCAGCGACGCCATCTGAGTAACTGCTCTTTAGGATGGGCATTGGCGCTGGGTATCACAAAGGGACCGCTAAAGGACCCAAGTGAGCTGTCTCTCGATGGCTGTCCATGGTACCGAACCTAACCTAAGAAATGGAAAAAAAACACTCACGCAAACGTCTGAAAAAAAATTTTAAAAGAATTGTTTACGTTTTGGTAGCAGTGATCGCATGGCACCAGAGAAGCAAGCCGTAACGGCGCCGAAGTACTCGGCTGATCGGCGGCTCAAATTCAAGTCGATTCTTATTTTTACTATTTTTTTTTTTTTTGTATTTATCCAAAATTGGTTATTCAATTATATTTGGTTAATTTTTATATTATTTAAGTTGGTGAATACTAAATCGGCAGTGGTAGATATTTATCTAACTTTTAAAGTTTGGGTTTGCTTTCTATATTTAAGTTATTCCAGACACAAGTTCATTTCATTCACATCTATTCCATTCTGCCACTTGTATACACAATTAACTTTTTCTGCATTCTTAGAAGTTATGAAAATTTAGTAAATACAATAGCTCCGTCGTTCTAAGGAAAATAATTTAATGGACTTGAGCTTGAATAATTTACTAATACAATTGTTAGCAATAAAATATGTAAACAACTTAAAAAATCCGAAATAATTCATTAAGTTCGACTAAAAATCTAAATATTAATCTTAACCTATATCATCCTAGTGTTCAATTTTTGGCGTTTGCTTTAGTACTCATAATTTTTTTTTGTGAATGCAGTTGTAAATATTTTTATGCTGTGGTAGCCGTGAAGTGTTTACCTAACAAATCAGTACGAGGTGACCATGTTTGGTTTTAGTTTAGACGTATTTTAGTAAATAAAATTACTTTTTACTTTAATAATTGTTTTTTTTTTTTTATTGTATAAAGCCTAGTACTCTGTTCCAATTTGTGAAAAATGTTCAGCAACATCTATTATTTCATGCGAAAAATTTGGCATGTATCAATGTTACCTATCTCGAGAGTTTGTACAATTTGACGTTTTTAATCTTTCAAAGTATGCGACATTGTTTTGCATATGTAAACAAAACCCACATGTATTTTACTAAAAAGTATTTTTAAATAAAAAATTAAGTAAAAATAAAATTAAATTTTGATGAAAAACTGTTACCGGTTGAGTTATTTATGTTTTGCAGTTCTCATTTTAATATTTAGTTTAAACTTTTTTCATTTGCTTAAAATTCCACGTGAAATAAGTGCAGCTTATATTATTTCGCAGTTGTAAAAAAAATGTTGCTAGAAACATTTCGCAACTTTTTCACAAATTAAACAGAGTACACTCTATCAACATTTTTTCATAGAAATTCCGCACAAGTTTTTTCATATGGGTTTTGACAGCATTTCACGTGAAATGTTGAACAGAGTACTAGGCTTAACATTTAAAATAAATATACAAAGAACTTTGCTATAAAAATAGTTTTTAGTTGTGTTTTTGATTATGTTTTAATTTTTAAGCATTATTTTTTTTTATATGGTCACACTATTTCTCTCTCTTTGCACAAACAGCAATGAAGTTTCTCAATTATAGAAGCTGTTTCTTATTCGTCGTTATTGTGCTTCATACGACGAATTTACTAAGCGAATTTTTATTAAAAAATTCGTCGTGTTGGGCGAAATTCGTCGTTCGTCCGAGTTGGGTTCGTTTGAGTTTTTTGCAAAAAAATGTCTCGATGCAAAATGTGAGTTATTTTGGTTTGGTCACAATGTAATATAATATTTTTCTTAAAACTCATATTTGTATAAAATGTATAAAATAGTTCTAAAACTAATCACAATATGAAATTTTTTTTTTGTGATTCGTTTTTCACATAAATGCAATTATGTAAATTAAAGTAAAACTTGACTAGATAAAACACTGTGTTTGTATTTGTTTTACTGAAATATATTATTATTATTAATAATATTAATTAATATTATCCCTAAGGAGGGTATTTACATACCATCTTAAGTTGCATGTACACGACATGTTTTTTACATCTGACATGTCAAATTTCCCACTGCAAAATACATACATGTCGTGTGTTACCTTTAAAACATTGCATCTGTACAAGTCAGACGCAAAGTCATCTGACAAAATTTACATTAGAGCGTGCTCTATTTTCTTCTGACAAATCATCTGACATCAGCTGCGTCAGAAATCTATGCCGGGAAGAAAACCGCAGCGGCGGTGCATTGTTGACGGAATCATTAGCCGGCTTAAGTTAATATTTTACAATACCGATATATGTATAATCATTTCACCATTGAATAGAAATTATGTACATATATAAATAAAAACGTATCATTATAATATCCTAAATTGGTATATTGGAATTTAAAGAAAAAAAATGTTTAGATGGCTGAACTTTTTTACGGCGCAAATAAAAATTTTTGTGGCGGTAGCACGCTATTTTGAAACCAAGAACTACTTTGGTTTACTCCATAACTACAGAGAAAAAACATAGACAATGTCAGAAGCAAATTACATGTACGTGTGTGACCAAATATTATAAAGCTTATGTAAAACAGCAATTTTGACAGACATTCACAATTACATGTGACTTGAAAACTTGACAAGTCAGATGTAAAAAACATGTCGTCTACGGGCACCTTTACAATTTTTACTAAAATCTGAATACCAGAATATCGCTTGGGATAATATAGGATAAAATAATTTTTTTTAAAGTGTTTTCAATAAGTTGTTTTGAAAATTAATTGTCATATTTTCAAAATAAAGTCTGGCAAAACCTTATTACTTGTTACATTTAAATATAATTTTGAAAACTGATTATTTAAAAAGATTGGTAACCTATTATCCATTTTTAAAATTAAAATTGTTTTCATTCGTTTGAAAAGTTTAAATAAAAGTGTTCCTTATTACTAGTGTTAAAAAAATACCAAAAAACTCGGCGTAAAGCAGCTCAGCCGCCGCCACCGAATATTTTTAGTCTTCAGCCGCCGCCGAAAATTTTTAATCGGCTTGCTTCTCTGCATGGCACACAAGTGTATTCACTTAAATACGGTTTGTAGTTATTGTAAGAAAACAGGCCATTTAAGAAGAGTGTGTTTTAAAGTCAAAAAGATGCTTAACCAAATCTCGGAAAATGAAAGTGATACAACTAGCACAATTGGAGACGAGCTACAAGATGTTTTACAAATTAGTGATAACACCAAATCTAAATTACGCCAGAAGATATTTTATAATGCGAACGTAAATGATAAAAGTATTAAATTTGAGATCGATACGGGGTCATTTGTTACAATTATGAGTCTTGCTGATGCTAAGAAATATTTTTCGGCCAAATTTAAATTACATAAATCTGATCTAGTTATATAGTTATTGTCAAACCCCTTTAGATTGCGTTGGTTTCATCAGAGTTGTTGTTAAAGACATCACTAACTGCAAAGAAAAAATATACATCGTGCGTTCAAATCGTAAGCCATTGCTGGGTCAGGAATGGTTGAAAAACATACGTATAGACTGGTCATCGATTTTTAAAAATAAAACTAAAACGGGTACTGATGTGAATCAAATTCGAATGGAGGTCCAACGTGAGGGTAAGCTAAAACAAATACTGGAAAAATACCCAGTGCTATTATTTTCTCCTAAGGTTGGGAAAATTACAGGTTATCAGGCACGCTTGTATGTGAAACAAAACTCCATTCCCAAATGCTTTAAAGGCAAGGAGAGTGGCAGTTCCTCTACTGAAGGCCGTTGAGGAGGAAATTGACCAACAGGTAAAGGAAGGGTTATTAGTAAAGGTGGAGAAGAGTGAATGGGCCACGCCTGTAGTAGTAGGGCCCAAAACACCCCCTTCCTACTATTGACGAGCTATTTAACACGATGGCGGGAGGAACACTCTTTTCCAAAATTGACTTGTCAAAAGCATATCTCCAGTTAGAGGTCCATCCTGAGGACCGCCACTTATTGACATTAAGTACATATAAGGGATTATATCAACATACTCGGCTTATGTTCGACATAGCTTCCGCGCCTGCAAAATGGCAACGTTTTGTGAAGCAGCTTTTACACGATATTCCTGGGGTTAAAGTTTTTCTCGACGATATCAAAATCACAGCCAGCAATGAAGAACTGCATTTGAAAAGGATAGAGGAGGTCTTACGCAGGTTAAGTGAACACAACATGCGGTTAAATTGATCAAAATCTGAATTTCTACGTAACAGTATTGAGTACTGTGGGTACATAATCGATAAAAATGGGATCAGAAAAATGAGATCAAAAATGGAAGCCATAGCAAACATGAAAAAGCCGGAAAAAAAGGATGACGTTCGTTCGTTTCTGGGGTTAATAAATGATTACTGCCGTTTTATCAAAAAATCTTAGTACAATAGTAGAACCTCTTAACAGATTACTTCAAAAAGAAGTCAAATTTGATTTCGATTCCAAATGCGAGTTAGCGTTCAATGAGGTAAAGAGCCAAATGCAATCGGAGACAGTACTTACTCATTACGATCCGAAATTACCGCTGATATTAACGGTAGACGCAAGTCCCACGGGTGTCGGGGCAGTATTAAACCATGTTTATCCAGATACTATCGAGGAGCCGATTCATTTTGCATCCAAATCGCTGAACAAAGTACAACGTAGGTATAGTCAGGTCGACCGGGAAGCTTATGCCATTGTGTTCGGAGTAAAAAAGTTTTATCAGTATTTGTATGGTCGAAAATTCACGTTAGTCACCGATAACAAGGCAATCTCACAAATATTTTCGCCTCAGAAAGGTTTGCCGGGCTTATCAGCTACACGTATGCAACATTATGCAATTTACCTACAATCATTCAACTATGACATACGTTTTCGCAATTCAAAAGAAAATGCCAATGCGGACGCCCTCACGTGTGTCAACAACAACATCAAAAACATCAATGAGTGAAGTGGACCTTTTAGAAATAGAATTGATAGAAAATTTACTAATCAAAATAAGGAAGCTTAGCGCCGCTACAAGGAGGGTGAAATAAAAAAAATCTGTTGGAAGCACTTCAGTTCGGTCGCATATGTAATGAAAATGATCGCTTTGGTATTGATCAGTCGGAGTTTTCGTTGCAACAAGGGTGTTTGTTAAGAGGAATACGGGTGTATATTCCAAGATTATTGAGAAATAAAGTTTTGAACGGATTGCACACGGGACATTTTGGAATCTCAAAAATGAAGTCGTGGAAAGGGTTGGATGAATAAATTGAGAAAGTAGTTGCAAATTGTAGAGCATGCCAGTATATGCGCCCTGAACCTTAACATGAACCAGTACATTGTTGGACTCCACCACGGAATGTATTCGAACGGGTCCATGTGGACTATACAGGCCCATTTATTGGGAATTTTTTCTTTGTATAAATTGACGCTTTTAGCAAATGGCGAAAAATTCACAATTCATTCATGGCTTTGGAAAAATTACACGTTTTGAATTCCTCATATATACTTAAAAGACATATCCCCGTAAAGAGAAAAGAGATGTCTTATTATAGAATTTCACTTCTTTATTTCTTGTCAACCCCCTTTAGAATATATTGGATGCGAAATAAACACCTTATGCAGACTATCGATGCAAATGTTGCCCCAAAGTCGAAGGAAAATGTTCGCTGGGTTTATTTTAACATACACACATACGCACTACATTAATTAGCTCAAGTAAGTTCTTGAAATTTCAGCCTGCATTAAAAATACAACACAAATTCAAACATACACTCTCAAACACAAGGGCGAACAGTAGAATCTCGAGTGATCTAGTTAAACTATTTGAATACTTACACAAATATTCAGTTAATATTTTTATGATTTACTTACTTTTTATGTGATCGCCATTAATGTCCCCCATTTAGTTTTCAAGTGCGAATAAGATCTGTAAAGATCATAAGAAGCAAAATTAATAACTTATAACGAGAAATGTATGATTAAAACTAATAATAATAAATATATATCAGCAATTTAAATTTGCGTTGGATTATGATTCGTTTTCTTCATGGCTTTTCAAAGCGAGCTGGGTTACAGTTTTCATCATTTTATAACATTTCATTTTAAATTTACATATATGTAAATGATTTTATAATAAACTTACTTTTTATGTGCTCGGAATTCATATCCTCCTTTTAGTTTTCAAGATCGAATAAAATCTGCAAAGAGTATTAGAAATAAAATTAATAACTTGTAACATGGTACATATTTTTATAACTAATAATAATAAAAATATATCAGCAATTTAAATTTGCGTTGGATTGGGATTGGTTTTCTTCATGGCTTTTCAAAGCGAGCTGGGTTAAAGTTTTCATCATTTTATTACATTTCACTTTATATTTATATGTAAATGATTTTATAATAAACTTACTTTTTATGTGCTCGGAATTCATATCCTCCTTTTAGTTTTCAAGATCGAATAAAATCTGCAAAGAGTATTAGAAATAAAATTACTAACTTGTAACATGGTACATATTTTTATAACTAATAATAATAAAAATATATCAGCAATTTAAATTTGCGTTGGATTGGGATTGGTTTTCTTCATGGCTTTTCAAAGCGAGCTGGGTTAAAGTTTTCATCATTTTATAACATTTCACTTTATATTTATATGTAAATGATTTTATAATGAACTTACTTTTTATGTGCTCGGAATTTATATCCTCCTTTTAGTTTTCAAGATCGAATAAAATCTGCAAAGAGTATTAGAAATAAAATTAATAACTTGTAACATGGTACATATTTTTATAACTAATAATAATAAAAATATATCAGCAATTTAAATTTGCGTTGGATTGGGATTGGTTTTCTTCATGGCTTTTCAAAGCGAGCTGGGTTAAAGTTTTCATCATTTTATAACATTTCACTTTATATTTATATGTAAATGATTTTATAATAAACTTACTTTTTATGTGCTCGGAATTCATATCCTCCTTTTAGTTTTCAAGATCGAATAAAATCTGCAAAGAGTATTAGAAATAAAATTAATAACTTGTAACATGGTACATATTTTTATAACTAATAATAATAAAAATATATCAGCAATTTAAATTTGCGTTGGATTGGGATTGGTTTTCTTCATGGCTTATCAAGTGAGCTGATTTAAAGTTTTCATCATTATATAACATTTCACTTTATATTTATATGTAAATGATTTTATAATAAACTTACTTTTTATGTGATCGCAATTCATATCCTCCTTTTAGTTTTCAAGATCGAATAAAATCTGCAAAGAGTATTAGAAATAAAATTAATATCTTGTAACATGGTACATATTTTTAAGACTAATAATAATAAAAATATATCAGCAATTTAAATTTGCGTTGGATTGGGATTGGTTTTCTTCATGGCTTATCAAAGCGAGCTGGGTTAAAGTTTTCATCATTTTATAACATTTGACTTTATATTTATATGTAAATGATTTTATAATAAGCTTACTTTTTATGTGCTCGGAATTCATATCCTCCTTTTAGTTTTCAAGATCGAATAAAATCTGCAAAGAGTATTAGAAATAAAATTAATAACTAATAACATGGTACATATTTTTATAACTAATAATAATCCGCCTTATTTCTTTCGGTTGTCGTTGTCGTAAACGACTGCGTCGTTTTTTGTAATAGATTAAAAGTAAAACACAACCTATGTTCTTCAATCTACTACAAAACACGACACAGTCGTTTACGACAACGACAAACGGAATAAGGCTGAATAAAAATATATCAGCAATTTAAATTTGCGTTGGATTGGGATTGGTTTTCTTCATGGCTTATCAAAGCGAGCTGGGTTAAAGTTTTCATCATTTTATAACATTTCACTTTATATTTATATGTTAATGATTTCATAATAAACTTACATTTTATGTGCTCGCAATTCATATCCTCCTTTTAGTTTTCAAGATCGAATAAAATCTGCAAATAGTAGAAACAAAATTAATAACTTGTAACATAATACATATTTTTAAAATTAATAAAAATAAAAATCAGCAGCAATTTAAATTTGCGTTGGATTGGGATTGATTTTCTTCATGGCTTATAAAAGCGAGCTGGATTAGAAATACAATTGAAAAAAGTAATATGAAAATGTGTAATGAGATAAAGAGAGTGATCAATGATACACACGTCAAAACGAAAATGACATATGCTAAGAAATTGGCAAATAACACAGTGATGCCGGATGGATCAAAAAATGTCCCATAAATTGTTAAACCAAAGGAGAAACAAAGTATTGCAAAAACAAAAGCTGAATTAAATGAAAAAGTAGACCCAATCAATTTTAAAATAACAAATGTTGAACAGAAAATAAAAAAAAAATTTAAGAAACGCTTTTCTTTACCTTAATATATTAATCAGTTGTGAACACAAAATGAATATAAATACTAAAAAAATCGACTAAAAGTCAAAAAAAAAATAAGAACATTTCAAACAAAATAAACTTTTAAATCAAAGTGGAAAAAATCTCACACATCCCTTAAAGAAAAGCGTGAGGCGCCTAACATTTTACAATGGTTTAAAAATATTGTTGTTGGTTTGTAAACAAAAAGTGTCTTAAATAAATAGAACGTTGCTTGCTATGTTTATTGTGCTGTCGTAATTAATAGCACATTAAATTATGAGGGGTTGCTCACAACAGTCGTATTTTTTCATGTTATTATTTCAAGACATATGACTTTATGACACCTTGTGAATCCCCCATATATATATATGTATCAGCAACGAAAATATAGAAAAAGGAGAACAAATAACTGAAATGGAAATTTTTAAATATAATAAAAACAGATTTAGCAATGAACTAATTGCAATCGAACAATGTGATGAAATAAGTAATCTAAACTGTTATGTCCATAATTTCGATTTATGTTTCGAAAGAATAATTTAAAAATTTACTATAAAAAAGAAAGTGAACGAAAAAGTAATAATAAATGGTACAGCAATGAACTTAGAAACATGAAAATGATGAAAGTATTCAAATACAAAATTTTATAACTGTTCCAATGCTGATGCATGGAACAATTATAAAACAATTAGAAATATACATATATTTATAAAGTAAAAATTGAAAAATGAAGAAAAAAAAAAAAAAAAAAAAAAAAACAAGTAAGTATATATATTAGACCGACTCAAGTTGTATGGAGCCGAAACAGTGTTTTAGTTACCCCTCTGAAAATAAAGGTTGATATGTTTTATGATGATTCCCAAAATATTTTGGTTCTAGCGTTGACCATCGAATTTTTTGTACTTTACTCCAAGACGACATAAATAAAACTTGTAATCATCGAAAAGGGTTTTTGAAGCAGCATCCAATGGTCTATAAAACTTTACCACTTGCGACCTACTAATTGAGATATTTAACTAAATACATATTTTCGTTTCGGTTTTCATACAAATTCTACGTTTGTGGAAATAATGTTCTGCTTTTCAAATTGAATCTGTTTTAAAATAATGTTAATTTATTTTTTTTTTTTTTTAATTTCACATAAACCGAGAAAATCGCGATATATTTTATCTTTTTTTCATATATAGGCAATATAGGTATAAAATTTTTTCATTTTTCAATTTATCAAAATGTGAAAAATACAATAAAAAAATACAAAATTAATAAAAAAAATACGTAGAATTTGTATGAAAACCCGAAACGAAAATATGTATTTAGTTAAATATCTCAAGAAGTAGGTCGCAAGTGGTAAAGTTTTATATACCATTGGATGCTGCTTCAAAAACCCTTTCCGATGATAACAAATTTTATTTATGTCGTCTTGGAGCAAAGTACAAAAAAATTCGAAAAACTGAAAAAACATCTTTTTTAAAAATGGTCCAGCTTACGGATGGTCAATGCTAGAACCAAAATATTTTGGGAATCATCATAAAACATATCAACCTTTATTTTCAGAGGGGTAACAAAATCACTTTTTTTTTGAGTCGCTCTAATGTACATATATGCAAAAAAATTGGAAAACATCGGGTTTTTTAAACGTCTATGAAATAAAGTATCAATTATTCCAGCAATAAATATATATAATACGATAATAAAACATTTTGAATTCGGATCAACAGTGATATTCACATGCTGTTCGGATGGGCAATTACCTAGACTACAAAAATTACAAAATAAGGCGATGCGACCAATACTAAAAGTGGGAGATGCAGATTACCTGTTCAACCTTATAATTTAAGAATAGACAAGACTTCAGACTACAACGTTCAGAAACGAGTGCTATGCAAAAATCATTATTCTACAAAGGACTAAAGATTTATAACATGATGCCAAGTGATATTAAGAATGAAATGAACAATAATATATTCAGAAGAAAGATTGTAGCCTTTATAAGAAATAATAATGTAAATTGAAGCTTATATTATTTTGTTAAATGATTAAAAGAAAATGTAATGAAAAAGTATTATAAATACTACTAATAAACCTAAACTACATATACTAAATTAAATATACATTTTTTATTTGATATATACTTAGATTTTATTAGACAACAATTACTATTATGCATATAGTTTTTAAGTGCTAATAAAATCTGTAAAATAACAAGATATTTATGTTTTAAGATAACAATAAAATTAAATCAGCTATTGTAATTTGCGTAAGAATGGGTTTACATTTTCTTCGTGGCATATCAAAGCTAGCTGGGTTTAATATTTTTATAATTTGATACATATTTTTAAATTTTCTAAATAAGCTTACCTTTTTATGAATTGCAAATTTTTGAAACCATGAGGGCATATAATATTCAAAGATACACTAACGGCCATGTTTCGCTTGCGATCTGCCATAGATTCTTAAAAATATTCTAGTTCCCTTAAGCATACTTTTACAATTTGAGGTCGACAAACTTCTTGGGATGGCGATTTACAGAACACCCGTTTTTTCGATTTTAAGTCAGAATTGCAAATGTTGTTTTGCCGCTGTCAAAATATGCCCTTTAATTCCATTATTATAATGTTGTAATCTAAAAATATAAAAAAAGTGTTAAAATTTCTTAATAAAAACATACGATTATTTCAAAAGATTTTTGTTAAATTAATTCTTTAATCAGTTCTACTATCTAGATGAAATAATCTCACATTATTTGGATTCAATTATCAAAAACATCATCATATAAAAAGATACCTAAAATCTAAGAGTTTTGGGTATAGGTAAATATTTAAAAATAGTCACACAAATAACTTTAAAATGAGTACACAATAGGTGCTCTGTAAATCGCACAATAGGTGCTCTGTAAATCGCACAATAAATGCTCTCTAAATTCCAAGAAGTTTGGCGACTTAAAATTGAAATAGTATGCTCAAGGGAACAATATTTTTAAAAAACTATGGCAGATCGCAAGCAAAACGCACAATTTTCAGCAGGCGATAAAATAAATCTTGCTTTTACGACTTCAAATCGTGCAATTGTCATTTAGCCCATATTTTAAGGGATTTGTTTTCAAAATATATATGTACAAAGTTTTATAATAAATATTTTAGATTGGGAAATGGATTCTAAATATAGTCAATAATTCACCTTTATTTAAGATGAATAATCTCTAATTTTATTGACTTTTTTGAGTTATCTAAGATTTTTTATAACTTAAAAACGTTCGAAAAATATAGGTATTAAAAAAATCTAGTTTTAATGTACAATTTTTTTGAATTTGAAGAGGACATAGAGAAACTACCAACTCTCTTAGAATCATTAGGTATAACAAATTGAAATTTTATTTTGTTTTAAAAACTTAATTTACCTTTTTGTAATAATGCTGCATTGTTTTTTTTTTCATTATTATTGTTAACGTTTAATCTGCAAATAAAATAATTAAATTAATAAAACTTTTTACATACATATCGAGTCTTTGCTGAAAAAGTCATCTCAAATTTAAATTTTCTATCACCTTAAAATTTAATTCTTCCCTCTAGAGTTGAAGTAGGTATATAGGTATATAAGATATTAATATAATACAAATAATAATTTGTATGAAATGTATTCACAATCAGCCCAATTATGAATAAAAATTCCCCGTAAGTTTTTTCTTCTCCCATTTGTCCTATTTAAATTCAATTGTAAAAATGTGAAAAGGAAAAAACTCCACATTGTTAGCAAGTAGGCGCCATATGTTCCACTGGGAATTAAAGAATTAAATACATTAGCTCAACAATCAGGTCTTTTGAGTTGACACTTTTGCAGCAAAGGGTCGATATGTACGTTTAATTTGATCTTTCAAGTTATAGAAAAAATTAGTATTAATTACCATTAAATAATTGAGCGATGAAATAAGAAAAGAACAGCACACGTAAATCTAATAGAAAAAAACAAAAAATTTTTGGTTTAGATTAGTTTTTAATAATTTATAAGTTATATTATTATTATTGTAGAATTACTATTCAGATCGGTAATTTCATCAAGTCTTATTCAAGAGTAGCAAATAATTTTTATAAACATCACAGCAAATATAAATATTAAAGTTTAATAATAATAATTATCTGGTACCTACCTTTAATTAATTTTAAATCATTTAAATCCTTTTGAACGAGCAGCTCATAAAAATCTAAAACAAATCAAAACAAAATTTGGTATACATTTTAAATAGTTCATGAAAGTTACATTAGGTATATTTTTAAGATCATATTCAGAATGGTTTTGTCATCAAGTCTTTTTCAAGAGTAGCAAATAATTTAAATAAACATCACAAATATATTTTTTTTTTAATTTAAAAGTTATAATAATTACCTTTAATTTGGTATTCATTAAAATTTTATAAGCGAACAGATGTAGATCTGAAAGAGAAAAGTTACATATTGTATGTATGAACATTTTGTTTCTTCAGATTTTAAGTAATATGTATGTACATAATTCATCAAAATATAGGTATTTTTCAAGTTTATTATTCAGATAGGTATTTCATCAAGTCTTATTCAAGAGTAGCAAATAAAGTTAAAAACATCACGTAAAACTGTTTAGTTAAAAAAAAAAATAAAGATTTAACTTACTTTTATAAAAAACTACACACGTGGTTTTTCCATGCAATGTGAACAAAAAAAGGCATCCTAAAAGTAAAAACAAAAATATATACATCATTAACAAGTTTTACTTTTTTAAAACACGTTAAATGTTTTATTGTAATCAGTTAAATAGTGTCATCAAATAAATATTTTTTTATCAGCGACGAAAAATAATAAAACATCATCTTAAATTAATTAATAAATATTTATAATACGAACACTTACTTTTCCAAAAATTTTATATTTTGAGAGTTGTATGCCACATAACAGTCCAAAGATAACTGAAAAAAATAATAAAAAAAAAAAAAACTTCCCAACCATAAAAAAACAACCCTCCCTCCCTCCCTTAAATGTTCAAAGATAACACGGATTGACAAAATAAACAAATATTTTTTTTATACAAAATTTCGTTTAGATTTCTTTCATCTTTCTTCTACATTTGTATAAAATGAATGTTATATTTTATACTTAAAAGCTCCTTAAACAGACTCTTGTACTGGAGGTTCATAACCTTCGGGTCTTTCAATAACAGCACCTTCTGCTGAAACAACTGCTTCGGTACCTTTACCGCCACCATCGCCGTGCAATTCTAATAACTTCGATAAATCGAAACGCGGTTTCTTCAATACCTTAACCTTGCGGATGTAAACATCGTGCAATGGGTAGATACGTTGGCAAATCTTCTCGATATCTTTAGCAATAGAGTCTAAAGCTAATTTTCCAACCAATTGTTTTAAATCAGAGTTAGTGACTTCATTGGTAATGATTTCGTGCATTTTAGAGCGGATTTTACGGACCTGGGAGTGTTGTGCATAACAGGTCTTGCGTTGAGATTGTTGATCCTTAGCAGTGAATCCAATGCAAAAAACGCGGAGCAAATAGCCATCAGTGGTCTTGGCTTCAACAATACCTTCAATGAGAGTTTGCCATTTCTTGACCATAGATCTATAAAAAAAAATATAGAGAAGTTGAAAATACCACTCATACAATAAACAATAGTAAATAAGTAGAAGATATTGTAAATATTGTACACATACATATAACACTTTCTTGTACACATTACATTTAGACTCCTCGTTATATTAAAAACTTTGTTTTATTTTTAATTAAAACCTTGGCTTAATCATTTGCTAACTTCCGCGAAAAACTGAAGCACATTTAATTGAATTTTTAACTTTATATGACCATTTTCACAAATTTTTTTCAAGTCACAGATACGCACTATTATTGAATTTTCGTACTTTCATTACCTGTATTTGTCGGTAGTCAAATCCATACCATGAAAATTGCATAAAATGTTACGGTCTTGTACATCTTCAGCAATGAGACGGAATTTGCGGAAAGAACGTTCAGAATCGTTGTCCTTTTGCAAATCACCCAAAGCGACTTCGAACACACGGCCCTTCAAGTAGTCAGAGGCGATTTTTTGACCCTGGGTACGGTTAACCAAAGTTTTACCAATTTGGCGAGTGGCAAACATATTAGGAGCTTTAACATCATACCAATCTTTGCGGGAGAAAGGATCTACAACCTTCTTCTTGCCACCTTTTTTGCCTCCTTTGGAGAGACCCTTATTTTTACCGACCGCCATCTTCAGAGTTCAAAGCGGAAAAAGATCGAATCACGTTGCTGACATACTGTCAAAAGGAGGAAGTCAAAAAGATGCCCACTGAACAATAACTTTTCGTCAAATAATGACAGTTGCTGTGAAGTGATGCCACCTGATACTAAAAATAGCCAAAATAAACGTATCAAGTTACCCGCACACGATGCAACATTTGTCGACACATGGTAATGTTTTGACAAATGTAAGTTCCTTAAAATGGTACTTATCTGCCGTATCCTTGTAGCAATAAATTGTTGGCCTAAACTGATTTAAATTAGATTGAATAAAACCATTAAAATTCTCTTTTTCCATTGTGTTTCATAATATCCAAAGGTACGTTAGGATTCATAAAAATCTTTGAAATATCATCAACAACGAATTTTATCTGTTATAATTTGTCGCATTTTATAATGGAAAAATGTTCATAAACTTAAATTGTATACATTTTTAAAAGAATTCTACTTATTACTTCTTTCAAGAGCACATATAAATGTAAAAAAAAAACATTTCCTGGAATATTTTCATTAGCCATTTCAACATAATTTAGTTTTAAATACTGGTCATACATATGAATGCATCAAATTTCATACATTGAAATACTAGAATAAAAAAATATTATTTCTTCGTATTGAATTTAACAAATTTAAAAGAAAAAATTCATGGTTCATCAAAAATAGCCAACTATTTTATAAGTCGCCATGTCGCCAAATCGAAAATTAGTTCGCCAAACAAGTTTGAAAATCGCCACGTTTGGCGAGAATTTGACAGGCCTGAATGTTGCTACGTCCCAATTTACAATGTTGAAATTGAAAGGCAGACATTTTTCTTATTCTCTTTTGAACTTACCTAAACCTTTTGCAATCGCGAAATTAATAGACAGACAGAAATTATTCGTTTCCTTTCTTCGTTCATTTTCGCTGTTGACGGAGATGAACATTTAACAGGCAATGATATATAAAATTACATTGGTGTGAGAAAAATGATATGAAACAACAACATGAAAATTGCGAACAGTAAAAGAGAAACACGAAAAATGTCTAGTACAGATAGTCATGTACTACACACTCTACCTCTACAACCCCTCGCCAACAAACTTCGTCTGTCTGCCTTCCACTTGCCACATTGTAAAAGGGGACTACGTTGAAATTCGTGTTAAGGGGTCTGCACACGGTCAAGCATTTCTCATCAAGCGCTATGGTAGTATTGCTGAAAATGTGTTTGTATGTATGACACCGACGATACTGGATATAAAATCAAAAACACGTACAAGAGTGCACTCACATTCATGAATTCGCATGACAAGCATTTTACCCTTTTGGTTTCTCAAAAATCAACTTTTTTGATATTTTATGTTTCCAAGCACATGGTTCATCGTGTGTTGACTGTTTTTTTTTTTTTTTCTTTTTGTTGCAGCAGTTGCTGAGTGCGGTGCTTTTCAAAATCTCGGAGAAAAAAAATATGAAAAAAATCGGAAGTGGCAAAAATTGCAGATTATAAGAATTGGGAAAAAATTATAATTGGATATAAAATTTTTTCAAATAATGGGAACATCAGATGTAAAAACAGGTAAAAAAAAAACAAAAAAAAATAATAATTTTTTTGTTTTGTAGTAGTACATATATTCATAAAACACGCAATACTGATGTTTCGTTTTTAGTGTCATCGCCTGTGGTATAAACTGAAACATAAAGTCTAGTTAACACGGTAATACAATGTATTACGACATGTGGAAAATGATGTAGAATGAGAAAAATCTTATCATGTAAAAGCAAAATGCAGAGATACAACATTTGACATACGGATACAACATTTGACAAGCAGTCGGTAAATGTTCATTTTCTAAACCATTTTAGAAACTTATGTATTCTAATCACATCAGAGGGCCAAATGTGCAGGTTTATCTGCATTTTGCAGTTTTTGTAAGCTTGAGCAGTTTTGAAGTTTTTTATTAAAAAAAATAAGTTTTTTTTTAAATTGTGCAGATTTTGCAGTTTTTGTATATATTTTTTTATTTAATCCTGTTATATTATTTTTTATTTCTTAAGCCATAATCTTACCTTATTTGCTTATCACATACTCCTATAACAGAGGCAAGCTTTAAGATTGAAACAAAAACATAAACAGCTTGGGAAGCACGCCTTCTCCGTTAACAAATAAACCACACAAATCTAATTGATAATTTTTCAATAAATTCTAATCCAAAAAATTCATTAAGGCTGCGTTTTCCTTTTTGACTCTGTAAAATTTTCACTTAAATGATAACATTTAGCACAAGGTAACGCAAACAGTTTGGAAAATATACAACATTTAAATTTTTTAACAAACATGTTTTAATCGTTTGTCAAATACCCCCAATTAACAACGCAAAAGGATTGTACAAACGTACAATTTTGGCATGTTTGCCAAGCAGTTTGACTACTTTATTTGTCTTTTACTTTTGAAAGTTGAATTATGTCACTGTTTACATTTTGAGATTTTTTTGTTTCTTTTTTAGCGTTGCATTTGAGTTTACATAATAAAATTTTATTGCAGTAATTTTTGTATTTGTTGTATTTGTTTCTGTATATTAAGAAAATTTAAGTAAATTATATACATATATATTTCTTGGTTTTTTTATGTACAGTTTTATTCAGATAAAATCAGTTTTTTTCTTAAGATTCAGTTATTTTTATGACAACGCTGAGCACAGATTATATAGAACCGGCACGAGACGGACGATATGGTGTTTTTCTGCCTTTTTCTTCGTAGGCTGCCAGTTTTGAGTTTCTCTTTGCAAATAAAATCAACACAACTTTATTTTATTTATTTCTTTGTAGAACTGCTCTGTAGTGCGATTCTTTAATAAATTTAAACAATATTTGTCATTGTTAAAAAATGTAACAAGAAAATTACGATTTTGAAATTCTGTAACATTTAAAACACCACTTGTTACCGTAAGGCAACTTTTTTAGTGTTGTTTATATATTGTTTAATATAGAAAAAAAAAAAACATTTTAGGGGAAAAAATATAACTTAAAAATGGCCATAGAATATTTTGCATTTAATTTAATAGCAGTGTCAGATCACGCAAAATTACCCAATTGAAATGAAATCACACCTGATATCAAATTAACGTTTAATTATAAAAAAACTTACAATAAAGAACAAATAAGAAAATATATACGGACAATTTTTTAAGAGTGTTCCTTTGTCAGGTACCATATGCAATTATGGACATATTAAAACCAAATAATAATACTTTGAACTGGCTTGAGTAAAATATCATGATTCGTAACAGTTTTAGTCGTACTAAAATGATTTTTAGGAGGGTAATTTGTATAGGATCTATGGTAAATTATGGACTAATCATCCCAAAATTCATGAGACTAATTTCTGGTATTACAAAAAATAAATAAGAGTAAATTTCTATACTGCAGTGTAATTAGCTTTAACGTTAACAGTGAATTACACAAAATTGCACGATATTTTTTCTGTCCATATGAATCTAAGTTGGAAGAAATTTTACCGCAATATCTATATCTGTTATGGTTTTAGGCGAATTTAATTATTTCCCCAAAGTGGCTTTTATTTGGTTTTAGGCGCAATAAACTGTTTTCCGAGAGTAGGGTTTGTATGGGGACTAGAGTAAATTATGGACCGATCTTCACGAAATTTACCGAACCGTATTTTATTATGATAGCGTTATTTATTACGGTTTCAGGCGTACTAAACTGTTTTCCGCGAGAAGGATTTATATGGGGTGTATGGTGAATTATGGACCGATCATCAAGAAATTTAAAAGTACGATTCGCAGTCGTATAAAGCGAATTAATGCAACATTTTATAACATTTCGTGCATTATTCCACCATTTATGTTAGTTTTGTATCAAAATTATCAATTTTTATTTGGGCGGTGGTTCCATATTTTTATTCATAGTTCCGATCCTACTAAACCGATGTTGCCGGATTTCTATCTCAAACTGCTTAGGATAAATACAAGCAGTTAGAGACCAAGTTTGCTATTTTCTTTTGCGTTTATCGAAAGTGAGCTATTTTCAACAGACGAACAGACAGACGGACATGGCTAAATCGACTTAGAATTACTCAAGGAGCCAGAATATATATACTTTATGGGGTCTTCGATGTATTAAGACCCAAGTTTGGGATTGAAATCCACTAACATCGGTTCAGTAGGATAAGAACTATGAATCAAAATGTGGAACCACCACCCCAAAAAATTGATAATTTTTATACAAAAACTAACATAAATGGTGGAATAATGCACGAATCATACTGTTAAATTTCGTGAAGATCGGTTCATAATTGACCATAGGCCCCATATAAACCCTTTTCGCGGAAAACAGTTTAGTACGCCTAAAACCGAAATAAATAACGCTAACATATTTAAATTTGGTACGTCACAGTTTTATAGGACCAGAAATCACACTGTAAAATTTTTTGACGATCTGTCCATAATTTACACTAGGTCCAATATAAACCCTACTCCCGGAAAACAGTTTAGTACGCCTACAACCGTAATCAATAACGTCATCATACTAAAATTTGGTACGTCACGGTTTTATGGGACCAGAAATCACACTGTAAATTTTTTTGAAGATCGGTCCATAATTTACACTAGGCAACATATAAACCCTAGTATAAATAACACTAGCATACTAAAATTTGGTATGTCACAGTTTTATAGGACCAGAAATCACACTGTAAAATTTTTTGAAGATCGGTCCATAATTTACACTAGGCTTCATATAAACCCTACTCCCGCAAAACCGTTTAGTACGCCTGAAACCGTAATAAATAATGCTATCAAATTGACGTAACAGTTTTATAGGACGAGAAATCACACTACCAAATTTCGTGAAGATTAGTCCATAATTTACCCTAGGCCCTATATAAACCCTAGTCTCGGAAAACAGTTTATTGTGCCTAAAACCAAATATGTAAAGCCCATTTTGGGAAAATAATTAAATTCGCCTAAAACCATCACAGATATATATATTGCGGTTTTAAGTTATTTCTAATCCATTAATATAAGACTTAAGCAAAAACTCCTCGAATAAAATTAAGCAAAATCTAAGCTATTTAGCCACAGACATCTACATAAATACAAACATATACATATATGTATACATGCAAACATACATAAATACCTACACATGTACATACATTGGTACATACATACATACATAAATGCATACACACATAAACGTATACCTATACTGAGATATGCATACATATACGGGCATACAGATAAATAAATAAGTGTTTAAAGTATTAGAAATTGTTAAGAAACTTAGATAACAACACAAAAAAATCCTTATAACAAACTTAACTTAACCCGGTTACAGTCCAACCAGCAAAATACACCGACGTTGACTGAATCAGACATTTCTTGCAAATGTATTACTTCATTCTTAAAGACTTCGTTCAGATTTCTGTCAGAAATTGATTTTAAGTACTGTTTGACCGCTTTCTTATCGATTTCGCATGGATATATCGGAGGGAATGTATGTACCGATATGTCTAATAGATTTCTGATTGAATACGTATAGATGTGTCGAAGTGGTTACGTGTGTTTCTTTTTTAAAATAATTACAATTCTCATTAAGTTAAAAATATTTTTAATTTATATATATATATATATATATATATATTTATTTTTTTTATTAAGGTTTATGTTTTCAAAAATTAAATTCTTACATTATTGTTATGCATTTTTCGCTAGATTTCTGCTAGATTTCCATCAGAAATGCCGGCAAAATTTCCCACGACATGTCTGCCAGAATTTGTGTCAACCACTTCACACATTTTTGGGTCAGAAATCTGACATTCGTATACGATTCCGACTTTTTCGTCGACGTTTCTCTCAGATACCTGAAAGACGTCGGACAAAATTGCTTCTAAGTTTGAAAAGTTTTTATCAGCAAATGAGAAATCTGCGTGGAATTTATTTCGACAAATTGTTTCTAACTTTCTAGGAAATATCAGGAGTCCAAATAACAAAGAAATCGTCCGTGATTTGCTTGAAAACTATTCAAAAATCGGTAAATATTAAATGAATTTTTTATTCATATTTGTTTATTTTTCCTAATTTCTTATTTAAGGTGTAAATATGTCACTAACAATACATTTCTTGCACTCGCATCTGGACTGTTTTTCGGAAAACCTTGGTGATTTCATCAACAACTTAAGACCATGGAGCAACGTTATCAGGGCCTATGAAATGAAAATATGATAGTAGATTTTATTTGGTTTCTTAAAACAAAAGTCGAAATTATTTTTAGATTATGCTTTGTAAATATTGTTGCAAAAAAATAACTAATTCATAACTTTGTTTGTACTTTCACTTTAGCGGGAATAAAACAGGAACTTATCCATGGATTTTCATGAAAAAAAAAAAATAAATTTGTTTTCTAATATATACAGCCTTATGAAAAAATAATAAAAATAAAGGATTAAACAAAATACTGTGCAATAAACATGGTAAACCCGTTAAAAAATCACAAAACTTTTAGCTCTACACAAATTTGCCATGTCAAAGTAGGTACTTTCACTTTATCAGGAATAAAACAGGAATTTATCCATGGATTTTCATGAAATAAAATTTATTTTACTTCTAATACATGCAACTATGAGCTTAAGTACTAAAACTGGTAAGCATTTGTTGATTTAAATTTTTTATGAATATTTTGAATTCAAAAATTTTACAAAAAAACAAAAAAGAAATATTTTTTTTACCACTTCCGCCTCAATAACTCCAAAAATAATGGCTAAATTAAAAAATGATATTAGAGAAACTTAAATCTGGCGTAATTTAAAATGTTTTGACGGATTGCATTTACAAAATCGGGTACGTCGTTCTAAAGTTACGATAAGATGTAAGGAGCAGCCTATTCAAATATCTCAATTTTTAGAAAACAATTTAAAAAAAAAAAACCTTACCATAGAATTTGAAATAATGATGATTTTTGCAGTTAGGTGACTATATCGGATAAAAAAAATATAGTGGTTATTCAAGGAAACAAAAGTTCCCATTTGTTGCATAGTGTTAATAGAGCAAAGGTGAATTAATAGTTTCAAACTCTCACTTGTTTAACAAAGTGCTGGTTCACACTCTTCAAGTTTCAGCCGTTAAGATTTGAGCTTTTAGAAGTGAAGGAAAAAAAGAATGCCATTTATTTTCTTCTCTCGCTAAAAACTCAAGACTTGATGGCAAAACTTGAAGAGTGCGAACCAGCACTAACACACCCACGAGATTGCTTTCAATTTTACCTTTCCATTTTTTTTTTTTTTTTTTGGCAATTTTGGGGTAAATTTAATATCGTTTGTCTTTACATTCTTGATGACAACTTGAAAGTTAATTGCTTAAAAATAGCATGGAGCCCACGTTACAGCTCTCAATTTATGTTAATTTTGACAAACAGTATATATAAACGACTATCAAGAAAAACTTGATCGTGTGGCTGCAAGGTTAAACATTTATATTTTTGCTTGCTCTTTTGGTTTGTTGCCACACACACATGTATACAAAACACTTTTTTCCTTATGTTTTCCTTATGTAGTAGCTAACTTTTGACAACAACGAGGAATTTTAAGCAAACAAAATGCTTTTTGTATTGTTGTAGAGGTGAGCAGACCTACTGAATAGACCTTAGTATAGGATATTGCTTTTTAAATTAAAATACAACAATATATACCTTAGTTGTTTCATTTTACTGTTTGTTAAAATTTACAAAAAAATTAAAGCTGTGACGTAGGCTTCACGCAATGTCTAAGCAATTTACTTTCAAGATGTCATCCAAAATTTATTAATAAAGGGACCTCAGTACTAAAACAATGCAACAATAGAAAACACAACGGGCATTTTGTTGCTAGAATTGAGACGGCAAATGTCAAAATGCCTTTATAAAAAATGTAAATAAAAAAAGACAGCAAACGTCATACGAAGAAAAACACTGCGAACAAACTATCAAGAAAAATTTAACGTGTAACTGCAATGTTAAAGGTAAGTTCGTTTCAATTTTTTAAAGTATAATAGCCTATTTCTAATGTGCGAAAGAATTCTTTCTTTCGTATAACTACATTGAAAACAAAAACAAATTTTTAGAATTTGTTTTTAGAATTTGTTTTTGTTTTCAATGTAGTTATTCGAACGAAAGAATTATTTCGCACATCGGAAATAGGCTATAAGTATATTGGTAAAAAAAGTGATCGTGTAACACTCCAGTAACTTGGCAGCCACACGTTCAAGTTTTGCCTATCAATTCCTTTAAATTTGCCATACACTCACACTTTTTTTACTAACATACTCACACTTTTTAAATTAACCACGAGATTGCTTTCAACTTCGCCTTTCCATTTGTTTTTTAATTTTATTTTCAATTTAACAACTGATTACAAGTTAAGTGAGCAAATTTTTCGTTTGTCTTTATTAATTGTTTTCTTGATGACATCTTGAAAGTAAATTGATTAAAAATTGCGTGAAGCTTTCAACTTGTGTAAGTTTTGACAAACAGTAACATATATAAGAGACTATCATGGAAAACTTGATAATGTGGATACAAGGAAAGTGCTGGTTCACACTCTTCAAGACTTAGCCCTCAAGTCTCAAGTTTTTATCAGAGAGAAGAAAATAAATGGCATTCTATTTTCCCTTCCCTCCTTAATGTACAAGACTTGACGGCTAAAACTTAAAGAGTGCGAACCAGCACTAAAGGAAAAAAGAAGCGAGGAGAATATTTTTTTGCTGGCATACTTTTTCAGCCAGCTTAAACCTCGCATTAGCAGCATAAAACCAACACAAAACCAATAAACGTACATTTAAAAACTGCAGTTTTAGATTTTTTTACGTAGCACATTTAGTCTTTCGTTGAATAGTAAAGACGAGTTTAAAAGAAGAAGGAGCTTGTTCGCGACAACTAACTTTAAAATTAATTAATGTATTATGAAATTACAAAAAACCAATGCACACATAGCAGAGTACATTTATACAATTTGATGCCAAACGAAATAATCCCGTGTGTGATGGAAAAACAAAAATTGTGCGGCTTAAAAAATAGTCTCTTGTGTGATCGACCAAAGTAACGGTTAAGCACAGGACTTTTTGGACTGGTACCATCATGATGAAATAAACAGGTGGCATTACTACGCCAGATGACGATTTTTGCTCTTGTATTGTTTGTCTAGTCTTGTGTCAAAGTTTGGTTTATGTTTACAAAAGGTTATGTCGAAAGAGAAAATGGTTGGTGTGAAAAGAAATAGGAAACTTGATACCCTTTTTCAGGGAAACAAGATAAATATATTTAAAAAAAAGAAATAAGATGATGATGGTACATTGCGAAAGGTTGATGAAAATCATGACGAAACTTCTAGTATTCGAGGGCTAATGGCTAAAGAAAAAGAAAGTGAAAATGACAAAATGGCGGAGAATAATGAAGTTGATATGGTAAATGGTGATATATGTAGTTGTTAATGGTATGCAATCAGGTGGCATTTTGAGCTATGCGGGAAAGGAAAATATTAATGGGGAGTGCGAATTATACTTAAAGGCTCATGTTGGTGATGTTTTGGTGGATACGTCTAAAGCTGATGGGGAAAACAGGAGAATGAGAAACGGATTATATTTATATGAGAAAATTAGAGATTTAAATTGCGAGGGTATAGATAATATCAAGGCAATTGGTGTTTCACTATATACATTTTTTTTTGATAATATAGATAATGCGCATTGATTTGTTAAAAATAAGCTTTTAGAAGATAGAAAATTAAGAGCTTTTATTCCAAGGAGTTTTATGGAATCATATGGTGTGATAAGAGATGTACCCAAGTACCTAAAGGATGATGAAATCATGTCAAACATAAAGTCATCAGTAAAAGTAACGTCTTTTAGACGTTTTGAGAAAAGAGTAAGAGATAAAAATAATGAGATAATTTTTATACCGACCTATGCGGTAAAACTAGGTTTTGCGGGGAATGAGATTCCCGAGAAAGTCTTCCTAAATTACACCCTGTTAAGGGTTGATATTTTCTATCCTCAGGTACGTCAGTGTCATAAGTGCGGTCGTTGTGGTCACACTTTTAAAGGATGTCGATCTGAGAGAAGGTGTTTAAACTGCGGTAGAAATGGTGAGTGCAGTGGGCCATGTGGGTCAATAAAGTGCATTTTATGTGAACAAGTGGGCCACAAGTCGGTGGAAAGGAATAAATGTCCGAAGTAGTTAAGGAAAACCGTGATAAACAAGATTATGACAGTGAAGAAAATGTCAAAAAGAGAGGTTTTGAATACTTATAGTCAGGAGAGATCGAATCGCTTTGATATGCTTATGGACGATGAAAGTTTTTACATGTTGCAGTCGGGCAATAGTAGAGTAAGAAAACATGACTTAGAAGTCAATAAGATTCTGACACCAATGAGATATAGTTCAGTGTTGAGGGAAGTAGCAAACCCTCCAAAAATGGTTCCACATTTTTCGAGACCTGAAAGAATGTTTGATGAGCCCAGCCCATCAAAGCCAGTATATAATAATGAAACGTATAAAAAGGTATCAGAACTTGAGAGGCTAATGGCTGAAATTCTTAAGTTTGTGAAGGATCATTTTACAAACATGTCAAACCCGATGGGTTTGGATGCAGTTGGGCATTTTGCCAAAAGAATAAACAGAATTGGTATTTGTTTAGACCATCACTTTATAACACAAGGCACAGAGGATGAAAATACTACAAAATGATTGTCAATCGTTAAGGAACAACAAAAATAGTATTGAGTATTTTCTCAATACATACATATGATAATATTGATTTATTTAAATCCAAAAATATGCACTATTTGAAGTTCATTGGAGAAATTAAACTTGAATTTTAAGAAAGAAAAAATAGAGACTTTGAAACTCGTTTTAAATCAGAAAATGTATTTTACTATGAAGTTTTGTCAACATAACTGTTTGTGTCGTTTTTATAACTGTTAAAGGAAGAAAGAAAAGCAACTGGTCGAGATTTTTAATATGACCATTTCATAAGTACTATTCACTCATTTTACATTACTCATCTATTTAAAAGAATATGACTATAGAATATGGACTATTATAAATCGGTTTTGAAGTTCATTGGAGAAGTGAAACTTGAAATTTAAGAAATGAAAACTTTTGAACTATCGTTTCAAATCAGAAAATGCATTTTACTATGAAGATTTGTCAACATAACTAGTTGTGTCGTTTTTATAACTTTTAAAGGAACTTTCATTCATTTTTCATATCATTACATTACTCATACACTCATACTGTGTACTCTGTTGATTTCCCTACAAAAAAGCACTGATTTTCAACTTTCCCTAATATAGTTTTTATTTTCATTTGGAGGGATACCCTAGCTATGACTTTGTTAGTCTGCTTAATTTATTGTTAAAGCAAAAAAAAAAAAAAAGATGTTTACAAAAACTCCACGTTTTGTGCAGTGATTATTGTATTGTATTAAAGTTTTTGACTATTTTAATTAAAATTAAATAAGATAGTAACCATAGTGAAATAAAAATTGGCTAAAAATTTATTTATTTCATTGCGTTCGGCGGCAAAATTTGATTTTAGTTTAATATAATTTTTGACGTATACGGAGACTTATTTTTAATTTTTGTTGTAATGTTGTGTTTGTTGCCGTAGTGCTGCCACCTACTTATTCCACCATGAGTACCATGAACTAAAATATAATTTAACGAAGATTTTCCAAACACTTTATCGAGTTTGAGTACCAGAGAATGCAGCACTGAGTTAATACTAAAAATACGATACAAATTTTTGGTATAGTAAACAAAAAACTGCAAGTATAATAAAAAAAGCTTTCATTGCAAAAAATTTTAGAAATGCATAAAATAGTTGAATTAAAAAGATAAATAAATATTTTGGTTGACAAACAGAAGTTAAAAGACAATATAAGCAGTGATTTAATAACATTTCTACACAAATTAAATTTGCAGCGAAATGTCACAAAGTACTGCTGGTACTGGAGGCGTCAGTAGGCGTGAACTATTAGAGCACAGTGCAGTTGGGGTAGGTATTATTAATAATACTATTACCGCCCGATATGGCACCGGTGACACGGAATGGGAGGCCCGTGAGGTAAGTTTTGAAAAAATTAATGTTTAATTTCACAAATGTAAATTTAATTACATTTAATTGTAAATACAGTCCCAGCGTCAGAGGGAATTGGAAGAAGCTCGAGCCAGAGCAGCTCAAATGGAAAAAACAATGAAATGGTGGTCTGACTGCACTGCCAATTGGAGGGAAAAATGGAGTAAGGTTAGTTAGTATAACAAATAAAGAAAACACCTCGGCGACCGGTTTGTTTGGTAACTAACCACTTTAAATACTATTTTTGATATTTATTTGTTGAAATTAAATCAATATACCTCTAAATATATCTTGCCCTTTGGCGTTAGGTGCGCAACGAACGCAATAAAGCCAGAGAAGAATCTAAACAGTTAAGAGTTAATCTGGAGATGGCTATGAAGGAAGCCAACTCTTACAAACGCGAGAAAAATGATCTAGAAATTCAAATATCCCAGCTCAAAAAAGAAATGGAAAAAGTCCATTCATTAATGATGAAACACGCCGGACAATTTCATAAAACTGGGTATGTAACTAATAATATAAATAAAACATTAATTTTTATTGTTGTGGCTTTGTTGAAGCTTTGATATTGTAACAAGTAAGACCTGAGTGTTTAAAATTCTTATTCAATTTATGGTCTTACTTGTATAATATTTTTAGCTTTTCTAAAGTATTTGGAAAAATTTCCTGACGAGCTGGCCTAAGCAACCGGCGAAATGCGCATAGAAACTAGCTATCCCACAACAATAAATTTCAGTGTCTTAATTATAAATAAAGATTGGTATATTAGCACATCATTAATAAATGAATTCATTAATAATAAATATTTCATTCCCGAAAATAATTTTTCATTAATTTTTTTCATAATTTTCAATCCTTATAGAATGGCGGATACCTGCGAAGAAAATGAAGCAAATAGTAGAGATGCTAATTGTTCTCCTGATATATCTTCGGATGGTTTAAAGAATGTTAATAGCGAAGATGGCTTAGTAACAAAGGCTGTAGCAGGTGGCGAACTTAAAGATCTTGATATTGAAGAATATGTTTTGAAAGGTGTTGCGCGTAAAAATTTATCCAATTTGGGTAAGTTTAATGAACTTATGTGTACTCTTTTCGAATTTCTCTTATTGAGTATTAATCAATGTAATTGAGAGTATTTGAGAGTACATATATTATTATTTTCAAAATATTTTTTAATGTTTTCTTATAAAAAAAAGATGTTGTTTAGGACCACAAATACACATCTATACCGTATGTTCCTTAGGCAGGAACGTAACACTATACAGTGCAGTGTTGCCGTTAAATAAAAGAGTAAAAGTGCTTAATCGTATTAAAAAAAGGGCTAAAATGTTCTAAAGCTAAAAAAGTTGTAGATTTATTTTATAACGTTTTTATATTAAAAAAACTTAGAAAAGCTAGTTATTATTTTTAATTTACCCCCATATTCATAAAAAATATTTTGGAGTTATATCAGGTTTATGAAACAAATTTTCTACGAAACTTTGTTCAATAAACCTTTATTAGTCAAAAATATTTTTTATGAATATGGGTGTTAATGTTTAAGTACAGATTAACATTGTAATTTTTAATTATTAAAATTTTTGATAAAAAAAAAATGGATGGTAGAAGTATTTTTATACAAAATTTGTTTTTGGTACTTGTCACATTAACCTTTTTTATACAAAATATTTTGTGATATATTTAGTACAGCGGCATACTTTTTCTAGTTTTAATTGCAGTTACACTAGCTGTAAACTTATGAAGTGAGTTTGAATATTTTCCAGTTAACTTTGGCAAATCACCATGCCAAAACTTACCCCAGAACAACATTTACAAATAGTAGAAATTTATATCCAAATTTCTCGCTCTGTTCGCCAAACTTATAAAGCACTTCGTCAAGTTTGCGACGAGGCTCATTTCTGGCTTGTCGGGTATGTAAGTATGCAGAATTGTCGTTTTTGGAGAAAGCTCAATCCTCAATACCATGAAATTTGTTAGAATTTTGGTTACTCCATTTAATTTTTTGTGTTTAATTCGTACAAAAATTTGTATGGCTTTACAAAAACATCCTTTCCGTATAAAAGAACATAAAAGGTTTGTATTCAGCCTTGTTCTGAGTTTGCTTTTTATTAACCCCATTAAACAAAACAAACGCTTCTCTGCAGTGTTCGAGAAAGGTAGAACTAAAAGAGGCAGTACAAACTCTTATAATTTCTTAAGGGATCGCTAATTGAATGTCTGAAGTTTTATACATATTGGTATCCCAAATGTGCCCACTAAAATACAGGGGTGTTCTGGAAATCGAAAATGCAAGAATTTTAAAGTTCTTTTTAATACACTTTTAATCCAATTTTTTATAATTTTCTTATAGAATTCTGTTTAATAGAGAAATATTTGTATTGTATTACATTTGTATTTCTTTTACTACAAAAATCTTATTAACAACACAACTTTTAGATTCTTGCGTTTTGAGTTTTCGATTTCCAGAACTCCTGATAGTTTCACTGGTTTTGAATTTTTTCCGTTTTACGCGATTATTAATTTTTATTATTTTTAGATTTGATTAAAGAACTGAAAAGTAAAAATTATTTTTAATATGGACGAATGTTTTTTTTTAATTTTGATACAAAAATATAATTTTCTAAAAGAATTTTGTACGAAAATACATATGCATGTATACTGTAATAATAATATTTATATTTATTTTTAAGATGAAGTTTCCGCTGAGGAAAAGCGCTTAATTCAACAGTTATCGAAAGATGACTTTGATGAAGATTATTTATTACAAAAAATATCAATGCTACAACTACGCTTGGACGAAGCTCAGAAAACTGTACAAGCAGAAAGAGAGTAAGAAAATTTTAGAATCAAAGGGGGCATAAGAACAAAAAAAGATTACTCTAAGTAATTGTGATTAAGAGTTTCTTTGTTATATTTCATTTATACTTAATATAGAATAGAATATGGTAGTTTAGGGTCATTAGGCACAAGGTACACTTACAGAAGGTAGAATCACCAGGGATCTAGCTTTCCTTTTTTTTGTATGTGGCTATATGGATTTGACATATAGAAGTCATGGATTTGACATATAAAAGAAAGGGACAGCCAGCATATACTTCTATATACCTTGTAAATTTTCCATAATTATGCAGTTCTGAAGGGTAATAAATAAACATAAATAAGGGAGTAAATGTTAAATTATTAAATTATTAAACTTATCTTTTTGAATATAGTAGTGTTTTGAATATTTTTTTTTATTTTCATATTATTCAGGTTTTTTTCTGCATTGTAATGTAAATTTATTGGCCTAATTAGGCTTGTTATATTACTGGTTGAATTAAATAAATAAATAAATGTTGATTACTGCATTAAATTCAAATTTTAGTTTTTGTACTTATGTCCAGTTGGTTCTGAACCCCGTATTAAAATAAATTAAATAAATACCTAAACTATTACTTATTTTTTAGCGAAAAACATATTCTTCATAAGAATATTGAGAAGCTATCTTTGGAAATGCAAGAAGTTCGCGAACGTCAAGAAGAATTACGTTCAGCTAAACAGGTATTTTTTTTTTATTTTAATTTACACAAGAATTTACTTTGAAAATTTATAAATAATATAAATTTTAGGAAGCTGTTCGTGAATTATTAACTTTACAAGAATCTCATCGCGCTGAAATGCGAATTGTGAATAATTCTTTACAGGAAGAGATAGCTGCTCGCGAAAATCTTGAACGTCGATTAAGTGAATTGCGAACCGAATTGGAACGTTTGCAAGCTGAAAATGCATCGGAATGGGGCAAACGTGAACGGTTAGAAACTGAAAAATTGGCTCTGGAACGTGATAATAAGAAGTTACGAACTGAGTTAAGAGATTTTCAAGAAAGATCGGACCGTAAAGGACGGCCAATTCAAGCAACAGATGCTGAAAATCGTGCTTTACAACAAGAGTTGGCTGATAGGAGTAAGGTTTGTATTTATTTATACAGGATCAGTAGTGTATTTCTCTAACTTTAAACGATTACTGTTAGCGTTAATTTTACCCGCACAGTTTATAGCTTATGGTAACAATACAACAATTCAGTAACTCAATTTCAACTACATAGCTAAGAATTTCAATCAGGTGGCATAAACAATTTGTAAAAAATAAAGAAAAACAAAAGAACAAAACGGGATAAAAAAAAATGTGAGCAATGAGTTTAAAATATATTTTTTTATAAATAGCTTTTATTTGCCAAAATAACTACGAATTTAAAAATAAACAATGAAAATTTTTTTGCCGTTAAGTTATGTAGCTTAAATAGCTGACATTATGGTAGAACATAATGGTAAACTTTATTATTAAAAAAGTTCTGAATAAAATTAACGTTAATTTTGTTAAATATTTATAACAACTCAACTCACTTTAAAATTGAATAGATAATCGCACTACAGATATAACAGTAACATTTTTTAATATTTCTTCAAATAAGACAAATTTAAAAAAATAAAAAAAAATTTTTTTTAACATTAGTATACAATTTTTTTTAAGGGAAGGCTGTGTTGAATTTTTTAAAAATATTTACTTTAGTCCCCTTAACAAAAATATAAAAAATGCTCTTTTTAAATATATCTTTCAATATCCTTAAAAGTTTTTATTAACATTTTTGAAAATTATATGTTGTAACCTTAAATCCAATCTATAAGACTTTGAAATTGTATGATGTTATTTCTCTTAGTTCAAAAGCTATGATTGTTTTTTCTATAAAAATGTTGTGAAGAAAATTTATTAATAAAAAACAACCATTAATTTTAAGCCAACAGCTATTAAATCGTAATATTTGTGAGTGTTTTAGAGCTTTTTTAATGATAATATATATTATTTTTTGCAAAATAATTTGATTCAGTTGATCTTTATCTTTCCTTCCATTACCTTGGTAGAGAAACCACTATATATAAACTTTTGAAGAGATTAAACATAGTTAAACTGCGTCCATACTTGGTCCTTTTTTTAAAGGACTTTACATTTTTCAAGAATGCTTATTCGAAATATTTTTTTAATATTTGTATCTAAATTCGGTATCAAATAAATGGAAACTCTGTAAAATTTTATAAAAATATTTACTTTAGTTCCCCTGAACAAAAATAATATAAATGTCGTTTTTAAAACATCTCCTTCCATATTCTTTGAAAAAATAGCAAATATTTCAATTAAAGCATTTATTTGTACGTTTTGCAAAAAATATAAAAACATATACACATGCATTTTAAGATCTATCCCTCTTGGTTCAAAATTAATAACCGTTTTTCATAAAATTTTGTACCGCAAAAAAATAATAATAGCTTTTTTACTAGGTTAGATAAAATCATAAAATTTCGAAGTCTTATAGTGTGCATTTAGGGCTAGTGTATGGTACCATAGAGTTTTTCAAAACTTTTTTTTAATGAAAACATAAGAATATGGATGGATATATTTTTAAAAGGACGTTTTTTTAATTTTTGTTCAGGGGAACTGAAGTAACTATTTGTATATAATTCAACAGAGGCTTCTCTTCTATATCTTGGCACCGAGTTTGCTAAGATATTAGATACTTACATAGAAAAACACAATATTTAAAATAAGTAAGCAATCTTGAAAAATTTAAGTCCTTTAAATAAAAGATGAGCAAATGAGAAACCAAGTACGCAGTTTGACTATGTTTTGTCTCTAGATTAATAAATATATATTGTAGTAGAGTTTCTGACAAAAATATGCTGTTACGCGGTGTTATCAAAATAAGTATGAAAGAAAACAATTCATACTTAACCACTTAGTTTATCTTACACCCAAAATATCCATGCTACATATTCTTGTTTTGTACTATTTACAAAGGTTTCGTTTATTATATAAAAAAAAACTTTACTCTAGAATTTTTTAATTTTACGAGAGTAACAAATTCTTTTGTAGTCCTTTTTTTTCGAAAATATTACAAAATTTTTAATTTTTTACAAAATAACTTTCGTAAAATTCCGCATATGGGATGTTTTATTTAACGAAACTAAAGCTATGTTCACACCTATTAAATATTTGTTTTCCTACACGTAACCACTAGTTTTATTATCAAATTATTTACCTTTTCACAATGTTTGGCTAGATCAAACATTATTTAACAGATTTTTAAATACATTATACAGTTCTCTTCTTAGAAATAAAGTAAAGTAGAATAAAGTTAATCTGTAGAAATTATTAAAAATAAAACTAATAAAAGCAACAAATTGTTTCAATTTAATATTTTTTGAACAATGCACTTATATGTGGTACTTTATAAATGTTTTCTTTTATAAATTAAAAATCAAAATGAAGTTGCAGCTCCAGGCGTTTCTATGCTTGTTAAAAATATTTAACGTAAATTTAATAAAATAATACATTAAAGTTTAACCACTATATTAAACATTGTTTTCACGGTATATTGAAGAAATTTCGATTAAATGAATCTTCAATATGATATGGACTATTTTTGAAAGGACTATCTGATTAAAATACATAATGTTGAAATCGTTGTAATTCAAATTATTAATTTTATAATTTTCCCCAGAATAATCCAAATTATTTTCTAAGAATACTAATAATATAAATAAATTTACGAAAATATTTTTTCATTTAACAAATATATATCGTAAAATGTACGAATTTTATTCGCACATTTCAAAAATTGTTTTTGTATTTTACTAAATCATTTTTTTTATTTAACAAAAATATTTCATAGATACACGAATTTTTATTCGTATATTACAAAAAGTTATTTTCTATTTTACTAAAACATTTCGTAGATTTCGTATATTGTACGCAAGAATTTCGTGGTGCGATTTCGAACAATGTACGACAGTTTTTGTACATACAAGGCATGGAATTTTTGAGTGTAGTATAATAAGAAAACTTTTTAATAAATGTTTATATTTATTTAAGCTCTAGGTCTTTTTTTAATATTTATTTTTTTATTTTCAATATTTCGCTAACCTTTGGTTAGCATCGTCAGGAAATTAAATATAATAAATAAATAAATATTAATAATAATATAATAATAAATATTATGTTTAATTTCCTGACGATGCTAACCAAGGGTTAGCGAAATATTGAAAATAAAAAAATAAATAGGTATTAAAAAGACCTACTGCCGTATTCATAAAAAATAAAATAGATTTCAAACATATTTTAAAACTAAATTTCCATACAAATTTTTCTTAAAACAGATTTCATATCCATTTTAGTTTTTTATGAATACGGCAGCTAGAGCTTAAATAAATATAAACATTTATTAAATTAAATAAGGTCAAATAAAAACTAAATATAAAGAAAACTTTTTCCTTTATTATTTTATAAACAATATTTTTTTTTAATTTATTTAATTATAGGAACTAAGCGAACTTAAAATATCACATTCCAAATTAAAAAAACTTTTATCAGAAACCAATACTGAGTTGGGCCATGCAGTCAGACGAGCTGAACAATACGAAGCCGAGGTAAGTTTAATTAAAAGCACAAGACGTTAAGAAAATCAAAAAAGCATTTTAAATAAATTCAATGCCCACATAATTTTTGAACTTAACAAATTGTATATCAGTGACCAAAAATTAATCTGTAGAGTTAACTAAGATTGAGGTTTATAGAGATTTATATTTGAGAGATAATTTTGTGAAATTTCGTAAATGTGCTTTTTTTACAACTTATGAAAGGATTTGTAATGGGAATGACCACGCTGCGCAGCAGAAGGATGGGGACTGGGAACATGTAGGGCAGTTTTTCTGTATGGTAGGGTTGTTTTTGCTTGTTCTGTCCGATTTATTATCTTCCATTATCTTCCTTTCCTGTGCTTTCATTATTTACTTCTCCTACTCTTTCACACAAGATTTCTTTCACTAATAAAGGCGTCACAATGGACCATATTGGTCTCTCGGTGAGGGTGTGAAGTTTGCTACGCACCAGCCTTTCTAACCTAACCTTACTTCTCTTTTAAATTTTTCTGTACATACATCCTCACTATGTATGTAAGTGTAAGCTAAACTCTTTCAAATAGAAGAAGCTGCCCTCCAAGCAATTGGTAGAGTTTTTTTCGATTGTCTACGAATTTTAACTACTTCGTCACATTAGGTAGTTAAGCAGTAGATTTTTCGAAATTAAACAACAACAACAAAATACGTTAGAATCGATTTAATAGTTCTTAAAATATACTTTTTCGTCACTTAAAAAAGTTGTTCAGATAATTGTAACAGTTATATAATTACAACAATAGCACAATTGAGCATTTCCCATATTATAATGACTTCTCCGCAACGATTTGCTGTTTAATAGTGAATACTACAAAAGCAAAATGCGTAAAAGAGGACAGTTTGTATTTAGATTGCAATGTGATCGGCAGTAAGTGCGTGTAAAACAATATCAATTTATAAAATTATGTAAAATAAATTGAAATTTTAAATATTTGAAAAATTAAAAAGTTATAATATTGAACTCTAAATTAGGACCCCTTGGAATCCAAATGTTACCGAAAAGCGTTCTAGTACACGAAAGTTGTAGAAATGAGTGCACAAACAGCCCAAACTTATTCTTCGGTTAAATTGGGTAACATTTTAATAATTTCACATACATTCATTTTTTTAGAGCCAATGAAAGTGAAATTAAAGGATATTAGAGATTTTTGAAACTGCTTTTAAAAATTTTTTTGTGGAAAATTAGTGTTTTTATTTAATTTTTCTAGTAAAGATCAACGTTATCAGTGAAGAAAAGAGTAAAAGAGTAAGCAGTAAAAAATGTGCTTGTGTCATATGATATAAGTTACCAAAATTAGTGTTTGAACAAATTTGTGATTTTCTGTAAATTCCTTTAAAAAAGTTTGTCTACATTAGGTTTTTAACTTTAAAACATTAACAATTATTTCGATAAAATGTACTGTAGATTTTTTAATATTTGTAAAACTTTAAGCTTATATATTTTTTTTTTTACCCAGACATCCCTTACAAAAACAAAGAAAAACAGTAAAATGGCCCAATTTTTATTATAACAATAAGAAAATAAATAACTTGAAAGGAGTACTTTTTGAAGCTAAAAGCGATACTTCTAAATGTAATTGATATTAAACTACCAAAGCGCTCTTATTCGTCATAAAATATACACACTAATTGGATTCTTAATGTAAATATAACCATAGTGGGACACTTGTTCCCGAATGATGTAACTACATCAATACGAACTGAATATCAAAAGCGATAGATTTTTGGTAAATGGGGAACCTATTTAGATCATTTTTCGGTCGAAATTGTTTGTACACTTCGCAACCTAAGTTGTACCACAATGTGATAAAATTATCACTTTAAATTCGGTTTTCTTGGAGGACTGATGAAAAGCAAACGCCAGTTTCCAGCACGCCGGTTTCAATGCTGTTTTCAAATGTGTTTCATCCCGGTTTCAAAATGGTCGCGTCATGTGCGGTCTTTCAAAAGAGTCTATGGCATAAACTCAAAAATAACAAGGAGTTGTAGTTTCTTTGCAGTTGCGTTTCAGCGTCTGTTATGTGCCTTACTCTTATTTTTGTATATGGTTTACACTCGCCTTATCTCGCTGAGTGTTTCATATTTGAATAAATGCTTTACACTTTGAGTAAAAGCAAACAAGAGAGTTATTCAATGCAGACCTCTAATATGTATACAATACACACACAGCCTATTCGTGCTGTGGTCGTGCAAATTGTCGAGCAACAACAACAATACTAGTGAACATGGCGTCAGAAAAAAGTGCTGACGCCGACTCCGACTCCAAACGTTGAAATTTTTTAAGACCGACTCCGACTCACGACTCCGACTCCAACTCCTACTCATACCTTGATGCTTAATGTATATGAGACTGGTCCTTATTTGACTTTAAACCTTTTTTATACCCTTCACCACTAGTGGTGAATGAGGGTATACTAAGTTTGTCATTCCGTGTGAAACTTTTTTATCATACATCTAAGACCCCATAAAGTATATATATTCTGATTTCTTGAGTAATTCTAAGTTGATTTAGCAATGTCCGTCTGAAAAACTCAAAAGATAAGAACAATGTTGGCGTCAAATTGCTTCTAGTTATCCTAAGCAGTTTGGGATTTAAATCCAGCAAAATCCGATCAGTAGGATCAAAGTTATAAATCAAAATGTAGAACCACCACCTTACAGTTTTACAATTTTGTTACAAAAACTAACGTAAAAGGTGGCATAATGCACGGCATGATATAAGATTTTCCACAAACTCGTTCTATATGACTAGAAATCATACTGTACGTTTAAAACCGTAATAAATATTGCTGTCATATTAAAATGTGCTAAGTCATAGTTTTATATGACTAGAAATCACACTGTCAAATTTCGTAAAGATCGGTCCATAATTTACCATATGCCTCATATAAATCCTACACTCGGAAAACAGTTTAGTACGTCTAAAACCGTAACAAATAACGCTATCATAAGAAACTTTGGTATGTGACAGTTTTATAGGACTAAAAATCATACTATAAAATTCACCATATGCCCCATATAAAGCCTTCTCTGGGAAATTATTGAAATACGCCTAAAACCGTAGCAGATATAGATATTGTTGTACAATTTGGTCCAATTTTGGTTCATATGGCCAGAAATATTATGGGTCCATATTTACCTAAGATCCCATGTTTAGCAGCCTTCTGAAAAGCACTTTAAACGCTAAAACAAACTTCACTACTGAATTAAAATTCGTTCCATTTCGATTTTTAATCACTCCACAGGATTTTGATATCACTCCTCAGGATTTCGTGATGATAAGTCCATAATTTACCAGGTCTAATATAAATTCCCCTCCTGAAAATTATTTTGGTGCGGTATAAAGTGGTACGAATCATGATATTTTACTCAAGTTAGTTAAAATTGCTAGAAATAAAAGCATATGATTTTCTTCCAATTGGCTAAAAACGGAACCAATTTTTTTACTGACTTCCGTTTTTATAAAGATAATTTATAAATTATAGCTCTCATATATTCTAACTGTCGGTAGAGGTTATCAAAGATTCGGCATAGCCGAATATAGCACTCTAACTTGTTTTTTACGCAGTACCTTTTAAATGGTTAAATATAGCAAGAAACTGATTCTGTAAAAATTTCAAATCGATATTTGAAATATTGCATCTCATATTTTGAAGAATTTTTATTCTGGAAAATATTAGAAAAATTTTTATAAAATTTGTATGTCGAAAAATTTTGGAGTCGGAGTCGCGAGTTTTTATGGGTATTACGACTCCTACTACGACTCCGGTACAAAAACCTCAACTCCGACTCCACAGCCCTGCTAGTGAGGAGAGTTGCAAAGATTTTTTGATTGCCCATTCCTCATGAGTAAGGAAATGCAAAATTTTTCTAGTTCATCACGTTCATGAGTGAATGCGCGAAAAATTATCCATTCATTCATGAGAGTGAAGAAAAAATACAAATTTTAGATTTGATATTCATGAGGATATTCATGAATGCGGAAACAAGAACGATCATATATGAATGTTTCTGAACCCTGGTGTCAACTTTTAATTCTAGTCAGATTGATTTTTCAAGACAATTATTGCCTACCGATGTAAAATTTTTGTGGTATGGTTTTGGATTTTTAACATTTGACGTAAGACCATAACTTTTATTATGAATATTTGACATACATGTAATGTTTAGTTTACACATTTGTTTTTATCGACATTAATATTTCTACAAAGTTTAGTTAAATGACGTTTGTTGACGTTTGTACTCGGCATGTGAGACAAATAAAATTGGAAGAATATTAAAAAATTATAGTGCCTAATTTCAGTGGATTGTTTGTATTAAGGCTAGGTTAATTATTTCACTAATGTTCACTATGCACAATAGAGTTTACTATTAAGCTAAAAAAAAACTTATATGCTAAATTTTATTAAATAATCCTAAAAATTTTAATATGTACTCTGATTATCAAATTTACATAAACGGAAAAATATAATATTAAGTTGGACATAGAAAGTGACTCTAAATTAATTACTTTATTACAAAGCGGTATCTTCAATGTTTCTTGGCATTCAGGTGTGTGATGAAAATCAATAGATTTCAAAACATCGTTTTTAAAAGGTTTGATGTATTTCGGACCAGTATAAAATCCATTTCTGAATTATAGTCTTACCCGCTTATGCAAAAAAAGTTAAAGTTAACATTAGCGGAGTTCTGTGTTAAGTGCATATGGTCTTGCGAAAGAGCAAATGCAAAATATCATAGTTTTTTTGTTAAATCCAACAACAAAATACACAGAGTTTCCGTTAGATTACATAAAAAAGCTACGAAATTTTGCATTTACTCTTTCGCAAGACTATTTGCACCAAACACTGAACTCCGCTATTAGTTAACCAACACCCTTAGCCTACCAAAAGTGTATGCGCTTAATGTGTTGGTTAAAACGGCTACCTTAATTTAAGAAAATAACAAATGTCTTTTCATAATTCCTTCTATTCGTTACTTTAAAAGCATAAAACATTTTAATATGACAAAAATTTTACTATTTATTTTTACAATGTGTATGTAAACGAAAATTTTTATTTTATTTAAAAAAAAAAAAAAATTTGTATGTATGTGCGTGTGTTTGCGAGCAAATTTTAAACGCTTTTGAAACACTTTAATCCTAAAAATTTAGAAAAAAATGTATATTGTGCTTATCTACACAAAAATACTAGCTTTAACACGATATATATTTTTCATTAAAATTGGTGGACGATAGTATATTTAAAAATCAACTATAAAAAAATTGTTCCCGTATTTATATATAAGATTATATATAAGATATAGAATGTTAAAACTAAACTAAGAAAATAGGTATATTCATTTACTTTACTAGCAGAAACTTGCAAAGAGAGAGTAAATTTTAAATTTACAAAATTTTTCTCCCAATTACTCAAAAAATAAAAACCGTTCATTTAGCTTTAGGTGCGTTTGAGTACTTTTACAGTAAAATGCAGTAAATGAGTAAACTTAAAAATTTGCTCTCTCAAAAAGCTGTTGTCCAAAAAAGTACGCGAACGCAAAATTTGTAAAATTTCGTAAAATAAAGGCAACAGCTGATGGCAAATAATTAAAGTGTTGAAAAAAGTTTACACTTTTGACTACTTAACTCGTTTTCTTGTCGGTATTCGATTAAATACTTTTAATAACACGAATATTTTTGGAAAATACAAACAAATTATTTTATGTAATCTTTCATATTTGTTTGTTTTTTTATTTTTTTTGAATTTGCTAATTTGTGTCCGGCTAAATTTGATCAATAGTACACGAATACTTTTTTTTACTATTGATAACTTTAAAAACAAGGGCTGTTCTAAGTACCCGAGTACTTGACACTTTTACAACTCCAGAAAATTAACATAACAAAACAAAGTTTCAAAAGTTGGTATTTAGCCATATAAATTCTTCACAAACAAGTTTAATTAATTAATATTTATTTATTTTTTGTTTTTATTTTAGTTTTATTTCAACTTTTCTTTTTTTAAACAATTTTTTCACAATTTGTATGGCTTTTGTTTGCTACTTTTGTTTTTTTACCTTTTAAAACATATGTTTTTTTGTTTTACTAAATTTTACTGCAAAAATTTCTGCAGTAAAAATTTGTAAGTACTCAGTCAAAAACTGTCACTTTACGCTCTCAATTTGTGTTCTCATTTACTGTAGTTTGTGTACGCGAACGCAATTTAGTAAAATGCAGTAAAGTTCAGTAAAAAATAGTAAAAACTTTTGTGTTCTCGAACGCAGCTTTTATCAGCAAAAATCAAGTTGGGAATATCGACTAGCGTTGCCATTTTTTTTTTTGAAAATAACTGCATCTTAAAAAAAAAAACGGATTTTAAATATATATAAAAAATATATATAATTTTCTTAATTTTTTTAACATACGTGTAATACAGAAACTAATACAACATCATATTATTAACGAATTTCGTTACTTTGCTGGCTAGATGAAAGAGAGTGGAATTAAGAAGGGTACACAAGTACATGCGATTTTTTTTGTTTCTTCATTTAATACAAAATATATTTTAGTTCGGGCTCAGATTTGCTATTTGTCAAGTAAACAACATGAAAAATTGCTGCAATACAAATTTAACAATGAAAACTCAAATGCATCTTTAAAAAAAAAAACAACAAAAATTACAAAATGTAAACATGGACATATTTAATTAAACTTTCAAAAGTCAATGCCAAATAAACTACTCAAACGGCAAACATGTCAAAATTGTACGTTTGTACAATCCTTTTGCGTTGTTAATTGTGGTATTTGACAAATAATAAATGTTGCCAAATTTAATAATCTAAGTGAAAATTTTACAGAGTCAAGAGGGAAACGATGAAGCATAAACAATTTTAAAGAATAAAAGTTTTTATTAGAATTTATTGAAAAATGGTTAATTAGGGTTGTGTGGTTTATTTGTTAACGGAGAGTGCGTGTGTCCAAAGCCGTTTGTGTTTTATGTTTGGCTCTTAAAGCTTGGCTCTGTTATACGAGTTAAGAAATAAAACATAATATAACAGAATTGGAATTACAAAAATTTTAATGCAAAATCTGCACAATTTACAAAAAAACTAATTTTTTTAATAAAAAACTTCAAAACTTTTCAATGTTTAGAAAACCTGCAAAATGAAGATAAATCTGCACATTTTGATATCGACATTATTCAGCTGAAAAATACGAGACTTTTTTTTTAATAAATTCAAATGTTTTGAACTATTTGCGCAAGAATATTGGTCTTACATTTTAGAAAAATAAAGATTCTATGTTATTAACAATTTTTTTTATTTATAAATAATGAAAATTTATTTTGTTTTGTAAACAAAAACATGAAACAGGTGGTCAAGGCGTATTCATTCCAGGTAATCTCGGTGGTACAACAAGTAGAACTCGTACAAAAACCACAAGCAATTTGTTTTTGTAAAATCATTGTACAATGTCAAAAACCGAAACAAATCAAAACAGAAACAAAGATAAAAAACAACATTTTGACATCCAACAATTATAAAGCTAAAGAAAAAAAAGTTATCAGCAGGACTTTTAGGATCACCTGTAATGAATTCGCCTTGCAGGTGGTTGAATAATTCTTGCTAGTAAAAATTTTACTATCAGAAATTTTGTGTCTCTCAAATTTGTTTTCTCTTTTTACACTCTCTCGTTCCAAGTTTTCCGAGTACGTTAACACTTCCTAGTAAAAATGATTAAAAATAAGCATTCATTTTCTGTAAATAAACACATCTTATGAGTTAAGTCTAAATAATATTTTAATTAGTAAATGTGTTAAGTTCTAAAGGATCTATTTAGTCCCCAACAGTATAATTTTTCAAAGCTTGGATTACTAGTTAGTATTAACGATAAATTAAAAAAAAATTAACCACGTTAGTTACGTTTTTGGTCCTAACTGTAAAATAAAAAAAAATGGCATAAGCAACTTTGCAAACTAAGCTAACGATATACATAAATACTCTTAATTTTTTTAATATTACTTTGTTCAGACATTTCCTGCTAAACATTAAAAGAACAAAAATGTTTTGTTTCAAAAAATCTTAAATAACTACACACGTACATACATATACATATGTATATGGATTTTTCCGCATACAAGTACATATTTATATATTAGTGCATAGATGTATGTACATATTTTTAATCTATAAAAAAATATATAAAAAAAAGTTTAAACCTGTAAATGCAAATTTTCGATAATTTTATATTAACTATATATTTTAATTCGCAAAAGCGGCGATGCCGGTAATGGCCCGACCCAAAATTAATGCATGAATATCATGTGTGCCTTCGTAAGTATTTACTGCTTCTAGATTCATTACATGGCGAATAATGTGATATTCATCAGCAATACCATTGCCACCCAACATATCACGCGTAGTGCGGGCTATTTCTAAAGATTTTCCAGCATTATTACGTTTAATCATTGAAATCATTTCTGGTGTATGAAGTTTCTTATCCTTAAGACGACCTACTTGCAAGCAAGCTTGTAGACCAAAAGCAATATCTGTTGAAGCATCTGCTAATTTTTTCTGTATCAATTGATTTGCTGCCAAAGGACGTTTGAATTGTTTACGATCAAGCGTGTATTGGCGAGCAATTTCAACGCACGCCTCTGCAGCTCCTAAAGCACCCCATGCTATACCATAACGGGCATTGTTAAGACAGCCAAATGGACCTTTGAAACCAACAACATTTGGTAATAAATTTTCTTCGGGCACATACAGATCATCCATTAAAATCATGCCAGTAGCAGAAGCTCTTAAAGAAAATTTGCCTTCAATTTTGGGAGTGGCTAATCCTCTAGATGATTGTTCACGGTCGACAATAAAGCCACGCACTTTATCATCGTCTCCCTTTGCCCAAACAATGATAACGTCAGCAATAGGAGAACTAGTAATCCAAGTTTTAGAACCGTTCAAAATATAACATTTGCTTTTGCTATCGTACTTGGCTTTAGTTTCCATGCCAGCTGGATCGCTACCGTGATTAGGTTCGGTAAGACCAAAAGCACCTAATAAAAAGTTAAAAAATCTTATCACTTATCATTTTCTTAGTTTGCCTGTGCTTATCTTTTAAACAGCTTATTATACATTCACAAGTTTTCTATAAATATATGCATTAAATTTGACAGAAACAAAATCACAAACTCACCAATTAATTTTCCCTGTGCCATAAGTGGTAAATACTTTTCTTTTTGTGCAGATGTTCCGTAGTCATAAATGGCTCCCATAGCTAAAGAGCTTTGTACACTCATGGCTGAACGATAAGCAGAGTCAACACGTTCAACTTCGCGTGTCAAAAGGCCATACGCAACATTGGAAACACCAGCACAGCCGTATCCATTAAGAGTACAGCCTAAAGCTCCTAGTTCACCAAATTCTTGCATTATAGCTTTATCGAATATTTCCTCACGATTAGCTTTGGTTACTCTCGGCAAAAGAGTTGTTTGGCAGTAGTTGTGGAAAGAATCACGAATAGCAATTTCATCTTCAGTTAATTGTGATTCCAAATTTAAAGGATCTTTCCAATTGAACTTAGGTTCACTTGATTTGGTGGCAAAAGTAGCTTTTGACAACACTGGACGTAATTTACTTAAAAGATTTTGGGTAATCATTTTTGCTTTTATTTAGATAAGTATTAGATAAGTATCTACTATGCAGCAAGAACTTAATCTACTGGTGTGTTCTTTCACTACTGCTTCATATAAATATTCTTACTAAACTAAAAGTTGAAGTTTAGTTTGCTAATTGGTGGGTTTCTTCTCGCAATCATGTTTTGTTTTATTATTAATTTGTTTTTATCAGGGCTGTCAGATGTGTTTCAGATTTGATCCCCATATTGTAAATTTTTATCCCCAAAAATCCCCACTAAATACTCTTAAATTTTGTCATAAGATATTTTATTTGTAGGTATTGCATTTCATTTGTAAATTTTATTTTATTTGACATTAGAATTATACATCAAATGTTAAATTGCGACCTTAGGACAAGAAGGTTCTATTTGCACCAACACTACTTTTAAGAAAACTAAGGGTGAATATTGTTAATCGCTTTAATTAGTCTGTTTCCAATAAATTTAAAAACAGTTTTTGAATAATTTCAATTTAGTCCTGAAATATTATTATCCTTTAAAAAAAAAATAAAAGCTTCTTTATTAGTTTTTGCACAAATTGAACTCTGCACAGATAGAACTCTGATGCTCAACGATAATGCACATGGATGGGGAACAATATGGTTCTAAGTACCTAATATAACTTTTGATGGTAAGAAATAATTTTTTGTAGAGAGAACCATGTGCTATTTGAAAAATTCATGAAAGTTAAAAAAGTAATAAGCACAAAGATAATGACATAAGAGTACAATTTTTTTTTAATATTCCTAAAACTTTTATGTTTTTATTTTGTATTTTTTAAAATGATTTTTAAAATAAAAAGTTACTTTGGATTTCAAGAGGAATTCTTGACAAAAAGTATGAAAAACAGAAGTAAGGAGCAACATGTAAATCAATTAAAATAGATAATCATTCAAAAAACAAATTTCGATCTACCAATTTGGTTTAAAGATTGATCTTTGGCTATTGACTGCCAGCTACCTTCGATGGTCGCGAGTGTTAAACTTCAAACCCCTCTGAAGAGATTGTGTGGTTACAATTGAAACATGTAAGGGTAAACTGTCCGTGAAAACCTGGGTACAATTCCTAGCTCAGTCAAGAATGAAAAATTATCAATTAATTTTAATTCATTTCATGTTGCAAAATTCCTTTCTTCATAAAAATAATTTAATGAAAAAAATCAATTTAATGAATTTAAGCATAAATAAAATATTACAAATTTGGATTAAAAACTAACAAAATAGCCACAATACTAATTGTTAAACAGCTAAGGCACTAGCTCTATGTTTACATTTGTCCTTCAAATTGTGTCGATAAAAAGGCCAACGAGAAAAAAGATAGACAAAAAATATGAAAAACAGAAAATGTACTTTGGACTTCAAGAAGAATTCTTAACAAAAAGTATGAAAAACAGAAGTAAGGAGCAACATGTAAATCAATTAAAATAGATAATCATTCAAAAAACAAATTTCGTTCTACCAAATTGGTTTAAAAATTGATGTTTGGCTATTGACTGTCAGATGCGTTCGATGGCCGCGAGTGTTAAACGGCAAACCCCTCTGAAGAGATTGTGTGGTTACAATTGAAACATGTCAGGGCAACCTGTCCGTGAAAACCTGGGTTCAATTCCTAGCTCAGTCAAGAATGAAAAATTATTTATAAATTTTAATTCATTTCATGTTGCAAAATTTCTGAAAAATTAAATTTAATGAACTTTAGCCTCAATAAAATATTAAAAAATTTGGATTAAAAGAAATAAAAAGTTTTCCTGTTTAATAATACGAATTTTTAGCACGGAAATAATGGGATTCTATTATTGGAAATGATGCAATGTGTGTTTTTGCTTCAGAAACATTGTCTTGAGAAATTCGTTTTACGAATGTCAAACCCTTATCGCATCTTTAAGCTGCAATATTTACATTCAGTTTATTTTCGTGTGCGTTGTAAACTGATTTTGGGGAAATCGCAAAAGTTTCAAAATATAATTTGACGATTCTGATCTATGAAGTAAAAATCCTTAAATAGATTCTCACGTTCGGTTTGTGTTACGACTTTTTGACAGTTCGTAAAGCAGTTTTATTAATTCAAAATTTCTTTTCGTGCCACTTCTTTATCTAGAGAGCTTGTATAAACTTTCCCTGCCTTGTCTTTTTTTGTCGCACGTTTCGCTTACAAGATATTTGGGTTATGGCCAGTTTTTGCGTTCTTTCAGAGGTAAATGATAATTTTTGTTCATCCTTTACAACGTAGTTTTCATTGGTTGCATAATCACTTGTATTTATTTCATCACTGACTGCTTGTTTCAAACTAAAATAAAATTTCAATAACGAATCCGAGTACCATCCCATTTAAATTTTTATTTATTTTGCGAAGCACTAATGCAACCATTTAAAAAGTTAGCACACATTTACACAGGGTCTCCACCTGAGATAAGATATAAGATTTTTATTTCAGCAAACGTCAAATTCAATCGCAGAGTGAATTAACTTACGTGTGGACTCTCAATTAGTGTTAGTATTAATATTATAATAAATGTTATGAGACAGTTGTTATGAGAAATCTTATAACAACTATCTTATAAAATGAGCTGTCAAAAATATACATACATATCAGAGAATGACAAAAGTATAATTTTAAGTACTCTTTTAGTATTAGTGAGAAAACATGTATGGGTAAGGATCAAAACCATACACATACATACCATTACCCATAACAAGTTGAAGTTAAATATGTATAGGTATACGCTGGCAATGTATATTTGTATATTCATTCTTCTTTTAGAAAGTACATGCAGATATAAATAAAACTTGTATTGGCTATCTGCAATACCCATAAGAATAAATAAGTATGTGTATTTACGTATGTATAACGTAAGTATACACAGAGTATGTATACCGTCGTAGAGATGGCAAATGCAATTTTAAAAATTTTGGAATTAGGCAGAAATTCAATTTTGGGTTCTTATACAACTTTGACTACCCGTATTAAAATAAAATGTTTGAATTATAAATCGTTACAGAACGGCGTCTAAATCTTATTAGCACAACATACAAATCAATACTTACATACCTAAAAAACAATATCTTCCGTCTCGTGTCACCTCTCTATGCTATGTGGGTGTGACAGCGACAAGTGCACAAGTGCAAACAAAATTATTTATTTTTGCATGTAAAAAACCTTTACGCATCCGCACGTAAAGGTGACACGAGACTGAAGATATTGTTTTTTATGTATGTAAGTATTGATTTGTATGTTGTGCTAATAAGAAAGAGTGTAACCGCCACTCAATACATTTAGACGCCGTTCTGTAACGATTTATAATTCAAACGTTTAATTTTATGTTTATTTTCGCATAGGTTTTGTGCCGTAAGAGTTAACCCATCTTTAATTTTTTTCTTTAATTTCGAAGATACCAATTTAGGACATAAAAATTAAACATTTTATATATACTAGCGTTTGCCAAATGGTCAAAATTCGACCATTAATTTTTATGTAAATATGAAGAAAACATAGTACATCTAAGTATATATGAATTTACATGTTTTGAGCATTTATTTGTTCCGTCTTAGTTGATCGATTTGGCGGTGGACCAACCTCCGGTTCATATTTTATCGTCCACGTGAGTTAATCTATTTTGTAAGTTCAATATAAAAAATATCAATTGAAAAACAAAAAAGTATCAAAAAGTCTTCTTTTTTAGATTCTAATCCGCTCAGGACATGCATGTTTATAATTTTATTTTTATGTATGTAGACATACATTGGCACTGCTGATGTTACAAAAAAATTTATTTTATGTATCAAAAAAAATATGTACATAATCCCATACCTGGCTAGTGATCAAGCACATTTTTGCTAAAACATTTCATAAAATTTGTTTTTTTTTTTTATATTTTCGCAGTAGTGTCAAAAATACTGAAGGTACCCATGTATATTTTCTTACACATAGATATTTTATATGTATGGCAGATAACCAAAACGCATTCATGGGTATTGAATAATATCTGCATAACATTCATGTATTTAAGTTTACTGAATGTGGTTGCTTGAAATATTGCCGTGTATAAGTATAAGTAATACACATATTTTTTGCAACGCACAACCATAGCTGTTGTTATTATTTGTGTTATAAGTATGGTTATACACAATAACGTAAAGCGTGGGTAAATACCTTTGTATATTATTCTTATGGGTACTTGCCATTCTCTGATACATACATACATACATATAAATTAATATTAAGACGCTATCATTAAAATGTTTAATTTTTTAGTGCAAATAGTGTAAATCTTGTAAAAAAGTGCTTAAAAACAATATTAAATACTAAAAACAAAGAAAAAAACTAAAAAATAATAAAAAACGACACAAGTTTAATGTTCGAAAATCAGTAAATTATGAAATCTTATCAGATACATGTTCCCCTTGTTTAAGATTAAGATTAACATGAGGAAATGTGCTCTCTCATTCTGCCGACGTTCTCTCACATATTATATCAGATATTATCTCAGGCTGAGACCCTGTGTTATGCGCTACGCAATAAGACATACAGAGAAATAGGAGGGTGAAATATTGACCACTACTGAAAATACCACTAGGTATGAAAACCATTTTTTGAAAAGTTTCTAGGCAGTTGATTCTGTTTGTGCATTATAAAATTTTAAATCTGATCATCATGGTTATATTTGCAATAAAAGTTTCCACATGGTTCTATCTGCAAAATAATGTAGATTGTCTAGATCAACAAGGTTCTATCAGTCAGTTAGAACCTTGTTAACTGAATCTCAAACCAAAAACGCGTAGTTAGATCCTAGTTATATTGAATATCTCAGGAGCTGTAAGAGATATACAACAACTGAGAACGCCAATCGAAAGAACGTATCCGTTGCGATATATAACAAATTTTTGCGATATATAACAAATTTTTGAAAAAAAAAAATTTAATTAGAATGTTGTTGTTTTAAGATCGCGAAATGTTTATTTGATTAAAAAAAGTTCACAATAAAATTTATCATACTGCTCCATTTGTTGGTATATATTTCTTGAATTAAACATTTTTTTATTTCTGGAGATTGTTCAAACGTGTCGCAAAAAGTTGAGTTACATTTAAATGAGTATTTATTCGTAATAATGATTACAGCATTTCCTATTGAATTTTATTTCTTATTTTTGTTTCAATTAGGTTCACTGCCAAAGTAAACTTATTCAAGACAAGCAAATTTGTTGGCCTACAAAACAGTGTTACTACCAACTTGGCTAAATCTTCAAATTTCGCCAATATTGATAAACTTCTGTCAAAAATGAGCTCAACGTATTAAATTTGTGTAATTAATCTTTCCATTTAATAAACGCCAGTTTCTCCATTTTGATTCATTAATATCTGTTAAAAGATTTATATTCATAACCGGCCGAATAATTTTTATATTTGAGCTGAAATTGGGCTGTCCTATTGGGTTACAGCATATATTTGGAGCAAAATGTTTCAAAGTCTTTAACAAATTTAGATTTGTAGGGAAACGCTTTAAAATTTGTTGCAATTAACTTTTTTGATTTTAATAAAACATATCTTTTTTAGTTTAAATGACAATACTATCTGTCGATTTTATTCATTCTTTAAAATCGTAGCACAAATCTATTGAATCTAATGCTAAAGGCTAGCTTACACTATCACACATTTCTTACGTATTCCATAATACTTTGTGAGATAGAAATCTAATGAGTTTTGTTGTGACAGTAAAAACATCTAACGTAACATTACAGTTTGTAGTCACACTATCACCCATAAACATGCTTTTGTTAAAATGCAACCCTGATCCAATGAAAAGTATTAGCGTTTAGAAAAATTAAAAAAAGTCGTATGGGATGTCAAATTTTTTTTTTCGTCATACTTGTCACTTTCATAACCCCGGGTCTCCACGTAGCAATATTTATTGCGGCAAACGTCAAATTTGATTGCTCCATAAAATTTGCGACGTGTGGACCGCATATTGCCATGAGTGGCAATCCATTGCGCAATGATTGCTCTTCTGATTGCTTGAGCAATTGTTGCTTAGCAACCTGCTGTTAAATCCATTGTCATTTATTTGACATTTCATTTCTCTGTACGTTTGCTTATGGCTCACGTGTTCTCCAACAATATAATAAGCAATTATTGCGCCATTATTATGCCATTGTTCTGTCGACGTTTGTGCTTAGCAAAAAAAATTGCTACGTGGAGACCCAGCTTAAGGGTGCGAACAGATTGGCCGCTTGTTGCCGAGCCGAGCCGACTGACGCTTATTGCGAGAACCAATGCGAGAAAACTGGTACTATAGAAATTTGTACAAATAAGCGCGAACAGGTCATAGTGGGCGCCGAGCCCACTATGATTTCAACTTGTTATGATTTCAACTTGTTTGGAAAACATTTAAAAAAATTAAAAACAAAAATTTTTATAAAAAGTTAACAAACAATCAAACAAGAAATTAAAAAAAGAATAAAAAATAAAATTAAACAAGAAAATAAAAATTCAAATAAATAATAAAAATTAAATAAAATTATAACAATTATAAAAAATCTTATAAACAAAATTTAAAAAATTAAACGAATGGACAACAAACCCAAATGCATACAAACATACATAAAACACAAATAAAAGATAAAATATCAGCGCTGATTCTCGCATCCACTATGCATACTCAAACTTGTTTCTCGCCTGAACAAATTCTCGCAATAAGCGTCAGTCGGCTCGGCAACAAGCGGCCACTATGTTCGTAGTACGATTGTTTTAATACAAAGTATAATAGTGTAAACTGGCCTTAAGTAAGATGAACCTGTTTCTATCATTTCAATTATTTTTGTTACAGTTTCACTAAATACACTAAACATGAAAAATTTCATTACTTAGTAAAAGAATTAAAGGTCATAAATTTTTATTTTAAAGATTATTTTTGTTGCTTAATAAAAAATAGAATAAAAATCAAAATAAGAAAAAATTACCACAATTAAAATAAAATCTGCAAATCCAATTTTTTATCCCAATCCCCAAATCAAATTTCTTTCAAAATAAAATCCACAACTTGGGGATAAATTCCCTAATCTGACATCACTGGTTCTTATCAACTTGGATCGTTTTCTCCCTCACTTTATTTTATTCTCTGTTAAATAAATATTTACGAGCACGATTATTATTAGTAAGTTGCTTCCAACAAAAATCTTTCAACATGATGGGTAAATTTGTATAAGTATGTACGTTTGTAAGCAAGGCAAATTCATGTAAACGGTGGTGGCGATACAACAACAAGAACAACACCAAAAACAACATTGTATTATATTGTTGCTTTCGATGGTCGATAGGTCGATACGACAAACAGTGCTGCCACGGCTATTACAATTTTTACAACCAAAATTTTTGAAAATGTAACCAAATGTAAAGAAATATAACCAAATTATAAATGCCTTTTGTTAATTGATAAAAGCATTGAAATTTATTTATTTTAAGGTTATTAGGAAAATATTAATTACAAATTAAGAAAACAAAACTAGAAATGTAATTCTTGTACATATTAAAAAAATGACGGGAAACTTAAATTAAAAGTTTTTATTTATTTGAGACTTTTTCATAAAAAATATTTTTATTTTATAAAAGTTAAACCCGTCAAATTTCCATACAAAATTCAGTATATTGAAAGTAAATAAATTGAATTTTTTTTTTGCATATGTCCCTTACAATAAACGAAATTTGTACTTCACAGTGATAAATAACAATAAAGGAAAAATTAAATTGTTTTCCGATTTTAAACTATCAGTGGCAGGGATGTAAAATTTGGCGATTTTCTAAAACGCCCGGGAGACTATCAAATAAATACATCAATCACATAGTTGTGTGCGTGCAGTCGTTCTTTTTCGGGTACACATACGCGTTGTCGGCAATGCTTGATGAAAATCAAAAAGTTTTGATTATTTTATTTGATGGCTGATTATTTGATAGTCTCCAGTTGTGATTGACAAAAAAAAATTATTTGCTTTGTGTATGTTGTCATGTACGGAAGAAAAAAAATATAAATACTTATTTGGTTTTTCGTTTTTTTGACATTATTTGAAACGAACCCTATGAAATCAAAATTACAAATGTTGATTGACGTTTATTTGTACGTCTCCAAAAAAGCCTCAAATAAACGACACAAACACATATGTACTGATTGACGGGTTTATTTGAAAGTCTCCAGAGCCCTTAATACCTTTGACGATGGAAATTTACGATTGGCGATATGGCGAATTTGGAAACTATTGGCGATATGTAAAATGTGAACATTTTCTAATTTAACATTTTTCTAAATTTATTCTGAAATCGATTCAGCGTGATATTATGCACTTTCTACTCCAAGTACTACTTATCATTCAAAAAAATTCATTGCAAATCTCCATCGATTAAAACTTCATTTCATTAACATTTTTAAACATGGCCATATCTAAATTAAAAATTAAATTTGGCAATTTTTCCGATTCCGATCATTTAAACAAATACTCAGAAAATAGTAGTGCAAAGTACACATTATTCGAAGTCGTAAATAATTCGCTTCGAATCGAAATACGCGATGCAATTGTATCAAGAAAAACATATTCATAAGTATTTAATATTTTAGAAAAAAGTTACCATAATGAAAAAAATATTCACATCTCCACATTGAGAAAAAATTACCAATTTTGGTTAGAAATAACTAAAAACGGCAGCTCTGGTCACAAACACAAGCAACTTTTGACATTTCTCTCTAAGTAAGAAAAAGCAGTAGCTCAGCTGTGGTTTCAACGCAACCTGAAAAATTAATTCGCCTTGTTTGTAAGTATGAACATTATTACATACATATGTATTTATGTATGTATGTATAAAAACGTCAATCTTTTTTTTAAACAATCTAATCATTTAGTAAATACATATAACGAGAATGGTGTGTTCTAAAAAGTTAAATGCAAATTGTAGATACATACATACATGCGTATGTACATATCTTTTTGGTCTTTACCACATTGAAAGAGAAATAATTCCATTAATATGTGAAGCTACTGATACATGAATTAGATAAACAAGATTACGCATTGCGCAGGTCCGTTATGTTGCTGATGGCTTGTGTGACGTAGCAAAATACTTTTAGACCTGACACTAAACTACTAGAAATTATTTAATAATCCTTGGAATATATGGTCTCTATATCGTATGAAAATATAATCAATTATACAAATATACAATTTTACTATTTGTATATCCTTCAAGGATCTTCAGGACAAATGCATTGATGCATCTCGTTAAAGTTTTTAGTAGGGACGTAACGAATACCGATATATCGGCGATATTCAGGTATGCCGATATTATATTGGTATGGGCGATATTTAACTTTCGACACGCCGATATTTTTTGTACTTCTTATTTTTGAAAAAAAAAAACATTTAATTTGTAATGCTTATTTTTTGCATAACAACTAAATGAAATAACACACTTAAAAGCGGAACATTAAATCAAAACAGAATAATAAATTGTATCGTTTAATTCTTCAGCTGGAGGTCCACACAACGCAAATGTGGATACAATTTTACACTGTTTCAACTTTTTGACATCCATAAACGCAATGTAAATTTTTAGATTATTATTTTTAATGAGATGTTTGTAAGAATAAAAATCATGTTGCTGTAAAAAAAATAAAAGCTATTGTTTATCTAAAATTATCGGAATATTTTAAAGACAATCAGCTTCAATCGTAGCGAAAAAAAAAATGTTTTACTGAGCTACTATGCATTCAGAAATTGTGAAAGACTCGCTTACCCTTACACTTAGTAAAAGTCCTGATAAATCTAAAATTGACCTTAGGAACGTTTGTGAACAAATTATAAGAAAATCCGAGGAGGATGAGGCTAAGGAAGAAGTCGAGATATACCTTAGAACTCCTAATATTTCTCGAGACGCATATCCGCTTGGTGCAGAAATGCTCAACTTTTTAAATGCCGCATCTGAGAGACTATTTTCCGCTACAGGTCTGGTTCGAACGGACTTGCGATCTCTGCAAAAGTTGAGAATACCTTGTATTTTTAACAAGAATCTTATTATTTAAATTTTGAATATTTATAATCTTACACTGTTCTTTTCTATAAAAACATTATTTATTTTTTGTTAATAATACCATAAAACCAAATTCGTTGTTTTTTAAACAACATAAATATCAATTTTAAATATTCTATAATCTCTAACACTATAATTTTGTATAAAAAAAATTATCCTACTTCAGTTTGGTCAATTTTACCTTCAATTCAAATTCAATATTCGTATCGGTATCGGTATCGCCGATATTTCTTTTGAGTATCGGTATCGTATCGACAAAAAGGCGTATCGTTACCTCCCTAATTTTTTGCTTAAACGCATTTTTTATTGCATCCAATGACTTCAATTGGTTTGAAAAACTAAATCTACAATTTTTTTTAAATACTTTTGCAATCGAAAATACATCTTACTTCTGCGGCTCATTTTGACAAAACTGAAACGTGATGCAAAAATTTCGCAACAATTCAAGTAACGGTAAAGCGAACATCGAAATAATGTGAGAAAAACATAAATAACAATGAGCGCAAATGACGCATGCCAGTTTATATGACATTGGTCAAATAGGAGCGAAAATATTGGGACCGAAACCCACCTGCACAATCGAAGCATCACGGTATGAAAGGGATACAGTTTGGACTTTTGTGACGTCATGCGCAGTAAAAAATTATTCTGAAATAGGTTGTGCCTTCTTGATGGAGGACTAATTTAACAATAATATGGTTGTCGGTGACAATAAGATGGTTAAATTAAACATACTATGATTAAAATTTTCTTTAAAAATAGTTATGTTGGAGGTGGCCATATTAAAGCATGTTTTTTCTCTGCGTGTACTGATAAGATGAGAAAATCTTGTACATTCTTAGAAAGTATAGCTTTTGACCATAAAGCTTTTGTTATGCTCTCATACTTAAATGCGATTTGTTTTTCGCATTTTTCAAAAAATATAATTTTTAAAGTTTTCAAAACGAAAATTGACAAATTAACAACACAAAATATTTGTACCAACGTAAAATTTTGACATGTTTGTCAAGCTATTTGTGTGGTTTATTATGCCCTTTACTTTCGAACAGTAAAGGGCATAATAATTGCATCACTGCAATGTGTTTTGATGTTTTAAAAGTCACCCTATGTTTTAACCTTTTTAACTTTTTTTTTTTAACGAACAAGTCTGCCATCTCCGGCGTTTTTTTATTCACTTTTAAAATTTTTAAAACCATGCATAAACCTTTTTGATTAAAGGCACTTGCTTTAAGTTACCCGAATATCGAAAATAGAAATTAAATGTAACTAAACTTTTATTTTCTAATAATATCACATTCTTTTAAAATACACCAAATTTGTACAAGGTTGCATTTAAAATTATTTAAATAACAGCTTGTCGAATTTTCTCTAAAAATCAGTGTTGCAAATCTGTGTATAATTACACATATTGTGTGCAATTTTTACTTGCATGTGTAGCCCAGGTGTAATTAGTCTAATTTTTAATCTGTGTGTAATTTTACTTTGATATATATTTTTTCACTAATTTTTGACAGTCAAGTTTTTCTTATCGAACATTGATTTCTTGCCATTTTTTCAGTCTCCATCACAGTCACTGCATTTAAAATATTTACATGTGTCATTGTCAACATCATATGTCCATGCGTAGACCGCAAAACCATTAGAGGTTTTCCACCTATATTGTAAAGTCACTTGTAGAACTTGTTAACCTTATTAATTTACTACTAACCTTACAACACTATAAAAACAAAATGTATTAGATTAAAATTAACTGCTTTGTGGTTGAAAAATCCAACAAAAACTGTAGTAAACACGTGTGTCCAATTACCAGAATAAAACAATTGACAAAACTCTATCTATCTCTTTCTCTCAGTCAGCAAATTCCCTAATTTTTAAAACATACGAAAAAGGCAGCAGTATAAAATTTATTAAATACAGCAGAGTTGTACACTTAATACAAAGGGTGAAAACCGCTATTTATGTGCACATATATTGTGAAATAATTGCTCATACATTTTTTTAAGAAAATAATATTGAACATATACTTTCCTTATTGATTGTCATTTCTTTGACATTTTTTGTTTGCGCGAATCAATAAAAAAGTGTGTAAATTATAGATTTTAGAATCTTAGTGGTAAATTCCTAATGTTTTATCAAAAAAATATGTATGTCCTATAAGTAATTAATGTAAAGCTATAAGTAATTAAATTATTTTGCATCAAATAGAACCACTCATTCTACTTAAGCTATTTTTTGGTTTTGTGTGTGTAATTTTGCTTCAAATGTATAATTTGGGACACAGTCATGTGTAATTTCCAAATTCTTCATTTGCAAGACCGCTCAAAATACGAACTTTTTGTATAGAATCATGCATTTTTCAAATTGCGTCATTTGAGAGCACCCTGTGTTTTGTAATTTTTCTTATTTAGACTAGGTGTGTTCCACAAGATCTCGGGCAAGTTCGGACTAATGAGAGTAAAATGAAAATTACTCTCTGAATTTGCCAAAACTACCCAAAATTGCTGGAACGCAAAAAGCCATTTTTGCACTTCTTCAAATACTAATGATGCTACCTTTTCAAATTAAGATCTATTTTAATGATTTAAGACGCTTAAAAGTGATAACATTATGAAACCAAAATATTTGCATCATTGTCATTTTTTATATTTTGTTTTCTTTTATGTTAAAAATTAAGGGAAATATGTATGCAATAATGTATTTACAACTTTAATTTTTTCATTAAAATTTTACATTTTTCTTTCTTATATATTTTTTAATAAAACCTAAACTTTTTCTTTTGCTTGTAAATTTCCTGATTAATTTTTCAGTTTCATATGTAAACAAAACAGCTGATTGTTTATTCTTGTCCGAACTTACCCAAATAGAAGTTCGTGCAAATTTGTACAGGAAATTAAAAAAAAATACTTTCTCAATTACTCTCTTAATTGCACAAAAATTGTTATGTGGAACGCTTTTGGGTACCTTTGTGCAAGTTCGGACTGTTTCGTTATGCATCTGGAACAGAGCTACTTTTTGTTACCAAAATAGGTATAAACAAATTATTTGAATCGCTTGTCATTCATATATTTGACTTTTGTCCAATTAGTTACAATGATAGAAAATAAATTCTTTATTGTCACTATTTAAATAGTATTTTCTTTATACGAAAGTATTATTATACTGAGTGGCAATTACTTACACAGATAATTAATTAAGAAAAACTTACAGTTAAACATTTGTCGGAATCGTTATCTATAAACAGTGTTAACCATTTAGTGGCTAGATTTAGCAATTTTTCATCTCATATAGCCATGAAAACATAAATTTAGCCATTAGCCATTTTATTTAATCAAAATTTCTTTAAGTTTTTAAAATTTTAAGACCAAGAAATGTTAAAATGCTGCATTACTTGTTTTGCAACGTTGCATTTTTTTAATTGACTTTTACAATAAAAAATCAATTTTATCAATAATTTGAGCTTTTCGTTTATTAAAAATTTTTCTTATATTTAGTTTATTGTTACTAAAAATGTATTAAAATAATCTCTTATGTTCAATTTCAGCGTAAAAAATTAATTTTGTAAATTTTTTATTAGTATTGATAGGTTTTTTGTAACAAAATGTTGTTTAGCCATTTTTACTAAAAAATTTGCCATTTTCTTTCCTTACTAGCTTAACCCAGTGCGCTTCTCTACCCATATTTAAATAAAATATATAATTTTTTTCTTACTATTACCAATAACCAGTTGCACAGTTATCTAAATGGTATTTTTATTGAAGTAGTCCCGCCTATGTCTACAATAGTATAATGAGCCATTTACATATATTGTTCATATATAACCAAGCTATTTGTTCCAAAATTGTAAATTATAACTGTGGCCGTTCTCTAGATATACAGAAATGTAGTTGAATCCACGCCCACTTCTCCAATCGCGCACATTTCTTACAGATGCTGTCCGTGTATTGGTAATCATTCTAATTATACCAAATTTGGACAATTTTACACTTACCATTCAAATATACGGGATTATATTTGTGCCACGCCCACTTATCTAATCGCGCCCACTTTTTGAGTGATGTTGCGTATTGATCACCAAGCTATTTGTACCAACTTTGGAAACTTTAGCTGTTACCATTCACTAGATATGCAGAAATCTTGCTTTTGGATGTGAGGTACCACGTCTTTTTACAGATGTTGCGTATCGATTACCGAGCTATGTGTGCCAAATTTGGACAATTTTACTCTTACTGTTCTTTAGATATAAATAAATCTATGTTATGCCTCGCCCACATCTTCAACCCCGCCCAAATCTTGTCGGATGTTGTGTATTGCCTACCATGCTGTTCCCAATTTGGAAACTTTGGCTCTTACCTTTCCCCAGATATACAGAAATCTATAATGTCTTTGTATGGGAGGTGCCACGCCCACCATTCCAATCTCGTCCAGTTTTTTACGGAGGTTATGTATTAATAACCCAGTACTGTGTACCAAATTTGGGCAATTTTTCTCTTTCCGTTCTTTTGATATAAATAAATCTGTGTATTAAGTGCAACGCCCACTTATCCAATCCCGCCCAAATTTTGTCTGATGTTGTGTATTGATAACCAAGATTATTGTACCAAATTTGGAAACTTTAGGTCTCTTCGTTTTCCAGATGTACAGAAATTTATCTTGTCTTTGTATGGAGGTGCCATGCCCACTTAAATTTTAAAAAAATATACATATGTATAGCCTATAGATCCTTCCAGACCATCAGTAGATCGGTTTAGGCGGCTATAAGGTACAAACAAACAAACAAATAAACATACATACATACATTAATTTTTATATACATATTTATGGATAAATATATGTATTCTTCACAAAGAAAACATGCTTTCATAGTGTGCTATACTGAAGGATCTTACATAAGATTACACGGATTACACTTGAAGTGGTATAACCTTATCTACTTCACTGCGGTAGTTAAATTATGCTTAATTTTTATTTTTCTTCTATTTAAATTTTTTTTAATAAAATTATTACAACTTGATTGATCAAAATTTATGTTATTCAATTAATCAGATCTTTGATTAATCAGAAATATTGATTAGTCCATTAATTGTTTAATCAAAATTCTGATTAATCGAAATTTTGATTAACCGATTAATCTCACATCCCTAATAATAAGGACAACAATGCAACAATAGAAAAAACCACACGCATTTTGTTTCTGTAAGAAATAGACAAGATGTCAAAAACAATTGCTACAACAATAATTGCACGATAAAAACACAACTGTACAAAAAATCAGCAGGCGTTTCGAGCAGACCTACTAATTGGGCCATGGTCTCTAGTATTAAAAATATTTAAAAAGAATTCGCATCTACGATAAAATAAAAAAAAATCTACAAGTTAATATGAAATTTGTTCCGAAAGTATTGTTCAAATTTGACTGCCATTTTTAAAGCTCCCTGTACCCGAGGCAACAAATGTAAACAGCGCTTTATAGACAAAAATGTCTTCTTTCAATATCTTTTTAAATGTTAAGAATATTTTCATCACATCATAAGTTTTAATTTTTGCAACGGAAAAAATCAAAACGGGTCACTATGAGTCGCGAAGTTAGCAGTATTCTTAAATAAGTTAATGCGGATCCAAAATTATGGCTCAAAACTGTAGGAACAAATTAGACAATTTGTCAACAAGAGTGTTCACCCAAAAGCTATACAACGCGTATTGTATGAGAATGACTTTAAAAGCGAAATTGCACGTAGAAACATGAGTGTGAAGATAAATTCAAAAGTTAAATTAATTTTTTAAAAATATCGCATGCGATAAAAAATATTAAAAAAAAGGATTCAAACCTATAAGAAAATTCAAACCTATAAGAAAATGAAATGTATACAAATTTTCACAAATACAATTTGGATATAGTGTTTATAGTTTATGGTAGCCTTATCCATAGGCTTCATTTTTTAATAGGTTTGATCCCTTGAGATGGAAGGGTTTGGACACAGTGGCCATATCCATTACGGAACTCATTGATAAGAATTTCAGTCTAACTCATATTTTTTCAAAAATCATGAATTTTAATATTAAAAGACTAATTTAAAGATTAATTTAAAAAAAACAACGATAAAAAAGATTTATATTTCATAAAAACCTTAAAATTTCATGTAAATACTTGTATTTTGAATACTGTTAGAAATAAATGATGGCAATGAAAAATAAAGCGGGGTTGGTCATACATTTGGTGCATCCTAAGCACTGCAGGGGCTGAATTTAGGAATTTGATTAAACCGCCATATTTGTATGGTTGAAATTCTTAAATTTAGCCCCTGTCTGGAAAAAATTAGAAGCACAACTGCTCTTTCCCATTTTTTATGAATTTTTAAAAAACAAAAATTTCAAAATGTTGCCAAAAATTTAATTTTAATTTTATTTTACATGTAAATAATGTAACTAACTTTTTTTTAGGTAAAACGTTTACGTCAACGTGTTGAAGAATTAAAGAGAGAGTTAGCTGCGGCTGAAGATGAATTGGATTCAGCAGTTAATCAAGTGCGTCGTTTACAACGTTCCAATGATGAATTGGTTGGTCAAAATGAAGGACTACAAGTGCAAATACAACATCTACAAACCAGGTTTGATACATTTTTAATATTTTCTGAAAATATGCAACTTTAAATTATAACGGCCTAAGTTATAAAAAATAAAACATGTTAATAAAGGGTTTGTGAAACGGATTTTGTATGAAAACCCTTTATTGACCTGTTTTATTTTTTATAACTTAGGCGCTAATAGTACATATACATGCATAAATTTAATCACATTTTAAAATTCTAACCTCTGGAATGCCGCCGAATTTATTATTCATTTTAATATTACTAATATTTATTAAATACACAAAATCTAAAAAAAGACGCGCACCCAGTCCTCAAATGCGCGGAAGTTTTAATGGTGTACAATTGCGTAATAAAATAGCTGTTGAATTACCAAGTGATTGTTTGCCAAACATTAATGATTTACGTCAGATATTCGATGATGGTTCTGCGCAAGGAAATGTTGGACTTCGTCATTCATCTGGCGCTGAACCATCATCAAAACGTTCCAGTCACACGGAACGCACTCTCTTGCAACAACAGCAAGCGAATAATTTTTTCGATGCCAAAACATCGCATATCGAAGAGAATATTTTCGAATCTAAAAGTCGCAATCTAGAATTTGAAAGGGCTAAACAAAAATTTGATAATCCAACGCATTTGCAACACCAACATCATCACCACCAGCGCGAACAACGTGAACGTTCATCGGGAAGATATGGGCCAAACAATAGTAGTGGCGGTGGTGGGGTTGGAAGTGGAAGTGGCAGTAACGGTGGTAGTACTGCCAATCCATTAAGTACCCCTAATAGTAGAGCAAATTTGGCTTTACCACTGAAAACTACCACAGCTATGAGTGGTCAAAGTACTGGTAATTCCAATTCTAATTTGAATTCGAATTCATTAAATCTTTCCAAAGACGATATAAATCGACAGTTGTTTGAGGATCATTCACGTTCTTCGACGGTTGGTGGTAGCGGTGTTGGTGCAACAAGTGCTGAAGCAAAATTTTCTAATGCTGCAACTGGTGGAGGGGCTAATTATTCCAGAAATAGCATAAACTTGGATGGTCTCAAAGTATCTGATGATGAGGTAAATAATATTTGTAATGCCTTTTCACGATTAATAATTTTTTTTTTTTTAATTACATATTTAAAATCCTTAAATATTTTTGTTTATTTACAAAAATTACTACTATTTTATTTGCTTTATTTTTTATTTATGTATTACATATATCTTACATTAATTGCTTATCTGATCTGATATTTGTAAGTATTGCACCTTTTTTGTATGTTTTCACATGGTAGAAATTTATAAAATTTATGTAAAATACCATCTTAACTTCTCATTAAATTTAAATAAATTTTTATTTTTCTTGCAATACGTTTGTTTAGACTCCGTAATTATGGTTCTACTAGCTTACTGCTTGACGAAGAAACCGAAGGAAACAGTGAATAAGGAGTTATAAAACATACATTGGTACATTACTATGTTATTTTAAGTGAAATGTATACATACATACATACCTATGACAATTAGTATTCACCTAAAGTTATTTAATATTTTCCTTACTTACTAACTTACACCTTAAGTATTATTGTATAAATTAAAAAATATATGTATGTATATGTATAAGGACTTCCATAACAAAACGGTATAAACGGAATATATATATAATATAGTTCCTTTATTTGGAGGTCATCTTTAAAATTATTTATATAACAAATTTGGAAATGTTGCATTTAATCCAGTGTTGCCAATTTATTGGCTATATTGAGCCAATTTTTTATTACTAAAAATGTTTGACAAAAAAAAAAAAAAAAAATGCACGTTGATAAAGATTTGAAAAAATAATTTTTTAAACCCATATATTGAAACAACTTAATTGATTAAAAAAACGCATTCTGCCATGGATTTGCATTTTTGGGTATTTAAAAACTCAGGAGCAGTACAGTGTTTATATAAAAAAAATTTTTTTTCAAATATAAAATGATCTCAACTACATTTTTATTGTAAAAACTCTTTTTAGCAATTTTTTGATCGTAGAAACCAATGCTGGTTTGATCCGCACATTAGCCCTATTCACAATCTTGTGCAAATGGTTTTGCATCGTAACATTTGCACATTTTTACCCTACAAAAACAAATATTCAGCAATGCCATTGCTAATTTTTTGTTAATATGCAACACTTAAAACCAATAGTTTATATTTACTCGACGTATGCAACACTTAACTGCAGACCGGCTTAATTCACACTCATAGATTCAATTATCAATCAGCTGTGAATTTCGTGTCTTGCAGCAAGCATTAGGTGCGTTCGAGTACATTTTTAAAGTAAAATGCTGTAAATGAGTAATTACTGGGTAAACTGAAAAATTACTCTCAAAAAAAGCTGTAACCCAAAAAAGTACGCGAAGAAAACATCTGATGGCAAATAAAGTAGTGTTGAAAAATGTTTGAACTTTTGACTACTTAACTCCTTTTCTTATCGGTACTCGATTAAATACTTTTTATAGCACGAAATTATTTTATGTAATCTTTCATGTTTGTTTGTTTTTTTTATTTTATTTTGTTATTTGTGTCTGGGCCAATTTATTCAAAAGAACTTGAATAATTTTTTGCTTTTGATAACTTAAAAAAAAGTTCTAAGTACCCAAATACTTTAACCTTTTAACTTTTTCAACTCTAAAAAATTAACATAACTAAAATAAATTTCAAAAGTTGATATTTAGCCATATAAATGCTTCACAAACAAGTTTAATTAATTAATATGTATTCACTTTTTGTTTTTATTAAAATTTTTCTTTTATTTACCAATTTTTTCGCAATTTGTGTTCTTTTTGTTTGTTTTTTTTTTGCTTGTTTACCTTTTGAACCATATGTTTTTTGGTTTAACTAGATGTAACAACAAAAATTTCTGCAGTAAAAATTTGTAAATACTAAGTCAAGGCGAACTCATGTATACGGTGGTGTCGATACTACAACAAGTAACAACACCAAAAACACAACAATGAATTTTTTTGTTTCTTTCGTTGATCGATATGCCAAAAACACAAGCAGCTTTTGACATTTCTCTCTCTAAGTAAGAAAAAAAGTAGCACAGCTGTGCTTTCAACGCCACCTGAAAAATGAATACGCCTTGTACTCAGCCAAGCACTGTCACTTTATGCTCTCATTTACTGTATTTTGTGTACGCGAACACAATTTCCTAAAATGCAGTAAAGTTCAGTAAAAAATAGTAAAAACTTTTGTGTTCTCGAACGTACATTTTGTAAACTAAACCAAATTGCATAAATTTGCAATATCAACTGCACAAGCTTCTGAACAGGACTGTTGTATTTTTTTAAACTTTTATATAATTGGCGATTTATTGATTTCGCACGGAAAAGAAAATTCAACGGACATAAATATCGACCGATATGCCAATTGCAATTATTCATTCCTACGGTATAAGCGTTACGCAATAAATTTTTAAAATCCCTGTTTTCTGAGTAGATATTAGCTGTGATCCCGTTCTCAACGTTGGGAGCCCGAGGGATCCCAATCTTACCAAATACTGTTCCCGTACTCAAAGTTTGGTGAAGTGAGAGAGCTTTGAAGAGAAAAATGGTTTTCTTCTTGTCCGTACCAGGGCTGTCAGATTTTTTTTCACCTTCATCGCCAAATAGTTTATCGAAAATCGCCAAAAACAGCCAAAGTTTTATTTTTTTTAGATCTTTGGAAAAAAATTCGCTAAAAATCGCAAATTGGAAAGTTTTGAATAAAAAAGTAAACAAGATAAATTTAACCTTTATTAAAATGTTCAATATTTAGCCTAGTTCTAGTACTGTGTTTATGTTGTAGTATTTTAAACGTTAAAAAATAAATATCTTACAACTTAGGATTTGTGAATGTTGCAAAAATATAAAATTGAGCCAGTATGCAAAATGAATAGAATTTGATTGCAAAAAAATCAGATTTAAAAATTTTAAGTTAATTTATTTTTATTTAATAAGAGACTTTTCGAACTTCCCTCGTAGTTATATTAAATGCAACACTGCTCCCATCAAGTACCACCATTTAATAGACTACTGTCAAGTTTTGAGCAAGTTCCGTCATTTACTTTGCGTTTAACAGCTGTCCAAAACATACAACCTCGTGGATTTTTTTAAAATGGAAAAAAGTGAATTTCGAGTGCTCAAAAAACATTATTTTTTGCGAAAAACCGTCAATCAAACCAAGGAAAAGCTTGATAAATACTATGGGGACTCTGTACCATCGATTTCAATGGTAAAAAAGTGGTTTACTGACTTTCGTTGTGGTCGCACAAGTCAAATCGAAAAATCCTATTTTTTTTGAAGGGATACACAAATTGGAGAAACGTTGGACTAAGTGTATTGAGCTAAAAGGAGATTATGTTGAAAAATGAATTTTTTTTTGAAAAAAAAAAAAAAAAAAATGTGTTTCATTCAAAAAGTCACGGACTTATTGATCCGCCCTCGTATTCTAAGTAAAATATAAAGAAACTTGATTAATTTCGTTAAAAATCGAGGCAAAAAGTACAAAACACTGCGATTTATTTTCGCTCTGCACACTACATTGAAAAATACGCTTCATACCATTTTACAGAACCTGATATCAATGGAAATTTTTTTAAAAAGTAATTAAATATAAATACAACCATGGTGAAATTACTAAAAGGTGAGAGCACTACGTGTTGTTGTACAACAATACAACAAAAACAGGCAAATTTGTTTGTGTAAAGAACCCAATGCTGTCAAAAATTATGTACAACAACAGTTGAAAATGTAAGTTTTTGTTAATTTATTAGTTTTGGTGTGCAAATTCCACATTCTTAATTATTTTTGGTTATTTTATGCAGGTCTAAAGTCGACAGTAGTAAGCAGTAGTTGGAAAAGCTTGTTTCCCTTATGGAACAAAATCCTTTGTTAGCAAAACGAATTTTTACAAATTTCTCGCCAAACGTGGCGATTTTCAAACTCTTTTGGCGACCTAATTTTCGATTTGGCGACATGGCGATTTATAAAATAGTTGGCGATTTTGTTAGCTATTTTTGATGAGCCATCTATTTGTTTTGAAATTTGTTAAATTCAAAACGAAGAAATAATATTTTTTTTATTCTAGTATTTCAATGTATGAAATTTGATGCATTCATATGTATGACCAGTATTTAAAACTAAATAATGTTGAAATGGCTGATGAAGATAATCTTCGAGAAATTTTTTTTCACATTTAAATATGCTCTTGAAAGAAGTAATAAGTAGAATTCTTTAAAAATGAATATAATGAAAGTTTATGAAAAATTTTCCATTATAAAATGTGACAAATTATCACATAAAATTTGTTGTTTTTAAATATATTTTAAAGATTTTTATGAATCCTAACTTACCCTTGGATGTTAATGAAATACAATAGAAAAAATACAGTTTGTTAAAAGAAAATTGTAATGATGATATTCAATCTAATTAAGATCAGTTTAGGCCAACAATTTATAGCTACAAGGATACGGCAGGTACCTGTATTGAAATATTGAAATTCACTAAATATCTGCTTTGAAGTAGAGTGCGATATGAAGTTTTCGACACGTTTTTACGAGCCAAAAGTTATATGAATATAAATAGCACATTTTGCATTTCTTTTCTACCTTCACAATGTATTTCAAAAAAGAAGACAACAAGTTAGTCTTCTTGGTGAACTATATAGCTGTTTAGTTATATAATAGAACTACATACAAATATATTGTACATCCAATATTTGTTTAATACTTACCGCAAAATCCTTTTTTTGTTACTTTAAGTATACTACTTTAAAATATTTTAAACATTGCACCTTTTTTGTTAAATAAAAATTAAACAAAATATATGGCGACTTTTTTTGAATTTTTGGCGGATTTTAGGGATACGGAACAAATTTTTTTTGGGAAAAAGATCAAAATCAATCTGACAACCCTGGCCATAATACCAAATGAAAATTCGTTCGATCAACTAATTCGACTGCTGTCGAAAATCGAATTAAGTTCATAATAGGCACCTATATAAAATGACACTGTATTTTGAATTTTTTGAATTTGAAGCAAGTTTTTTTTCACAAAGTTGAATTGCATAAGTTTCAGTGGCATACCATATATTACTTGTTTTTAGTAATTTATCACTTATATCTCCTCATTGTTGTTACTTTGCTATATATATGGTAGTTATTCATTTTGATCTAACCATTTATTTATGACATTGATTTACAGCAAATTTATTGACCTTAATACGTTTTACAAAGGGCCAAATACCCTACACTAACGGCCTGTTAAACAGCAACATTTTAAGTTTGTACAAAAGTTATATAGAAGTGGAAAAAGAGTAAACAGTCAAATTATATCGTAGTGTTATGGAACTCCTTATATTAATAAATTTATTGTATTTATAGGTAATAAAATTAACCAATTCGTTCTACAGGCAGTAGGGAAATGGGGAGGCAGCAAAAATTCTGCCTCCCCATTCTATATACCACATTTTGCTTTTTATTTAAAGCATCAAAAATTCTGCCTCCCCATTTCCCTACTACTACAGGCTTATCATTACTATACAATTTAAAAAATGAAGAAGTTTATAAAAGTAATTTTTAAGTTAAATAACCTTTTTGCAATTTTAATAATGCAGATCCAAACCATGTACGATATAAACAGCCAACTTTTAAGTAAATTAGATATACTTTTATTAAAGGACTTATCTTCTAATAATTTTTTTTTTTTTAAATATTTCGATTCATATACGAAAATATTTTTTTAATTACGTATTAATAATATCCACATGAAAGCTTAAATTTAAATTACCTTATATAAAGCATCCCAGGCTTACCAAAGTACAAAATTAAGACTTTTTCAAATGTTATGTCATCACAGTACTACTAATATAAAAATATGACTAAAGTTTTGCATTAACACATTAAATGTATTTCTGCACACCTACAACATTATAAATGAAAAAACTTGTGCTTTGTTTTCTAAAGTTATGTTTTTCGAGTTGACAAAAACATGTACACCTACAACAATCCAAAAATAAAAAATTTACTTTATTTCCACAAAGACTTCCTCAATAATGTGAGGCTAATATGTTATCGATGGTTCGCAAATTCGAAAGACAGATATAAATGGGGAATTTCATGTCAAGTGACCCAACTTTTGAAATCGATGTCTTCCGATTTGGATGAAATTTGCACCAAGGTTAGTCCTATTGGATAGTAGTTAAGACACAAATTTGCAACAAGATCGGTCAAAAAGTTTTTGAGTTATAGGGTGTCAAAATTTGACATTTTGGCCAAACAGGTGTTCCTTCCCATCCATGTAACTTATTATCTATTGGAGTTACCAAAATTTGTCCCAAACAAATTATATAGCTATTTCTTCAATCTTTCGAAAAAAATTTTTTTTGTTTTTTTTTTAATTTTTAAAAAAATTTTTTTTTTAAATTTAAAACTTTATTTTATTTTTTAAGCGGGTATTTTTTTTTTTTTTGCTCAAAAGAAAGCTTAGGTTTTTTCCTTTAAGGTAGTTCTGGTCGCTTTTGGGGCCGCGAGTGTAAAAAAAATAATTTCTAAGTCAAGACGAGGATTTTTCAATTTTTAGCATATGCCTATTTTGAATTTTTTCCTATTTGTGTGTTAAGCCTATAGTACACGGCATGTAAAAAGCCACATGCGCATGTGGTTCTGACGTAATTTTGACGTCAATGCAAAGCCACAATAAACATTGCGTGTTGAGTGATGACGTCAAAATTACGTCAGAACCACATGCGCATGTGTCTTTTTACATGCCGTGTACTATAGGCTTAAGAGTTTCTAAAATCTTAAAAATAAAACTTATGCTGAGAAACTAGACAAATTAACCTTTCCGATGGCATACCCTCGATACTGTAATACTTATTTGTAATAATAATTAAATTAATATAAAATAATAATTTTTTTGCTAATCGTTTCTTGGCGTTACTAGGTTCAGCTGTTTATTTCGCTGCTGGTTTTTTTTGGCTTTGGAAAGAAATCGCATTGAGTTGAGTCTTCCATCGACAAGCGGTATAAAAGCATGGTATTGAGCGATGCCATCAACTGTGTCCGCCGTATCGAATCTGCTCTTCAGTGTTTTCAATGTTTCCTCATGATCCTCTTTGCCATTTAAAAAATTAAAAAAAAATTTTCCTTAAACTTTTTAGGAATGACTTTAAATTTTTAAGGAATAGAACTATTACAAAAAAAAAAAAAAGCTTTATAAAATACATAACTGAAAATTAACTCATAGAATAAATTCGAAAAATAAAAAATGTTGAATATAATAAAGTTGCTTATGAAAAGAAATAATTCCCAATATCTATTTTTTAAAAAAGTTGAGTTAAATACATTCAATTTATAAAGTATCACTATCCAGTGTGACACAATGAATGCTGACGAAGGTCGTAGCGGGCCAGAAAATGAATTACATTCTGCTGGTGTCTAATAATTGTAAATTTTTCTGTACATACAATATACTTCATTGCTATCCAACGGATAGTTAAGATAAAATGTAACAAGAAGATACAAGATAATAGTCTGGTAGTGTATAAAGTCATTCCAAAAAATTTTAGGAATAGAACTATTACAAAAAAAAAAAAAAAAAAAAGCTTTATAAAAAACATAGCTGATTTTCACTTCATAGAATAAATATATAAATAAAAAATGTTGAACAAAAAAAAATTTTTTTATAAAAGGATCTTATGTGATTAAGATAAAATTTTTTTTAGATTATTTATCTTTTTGCTTTTATTATTATTATTATTTTATATATTTTAAATTATTATTACAAATAAATAAAAAAAATTTAATTTGTCAACATCTCTATAGAAAAAAGTTATTTTATTCCTGGGATTAACATATTGTGGGTATTACAGTTTCGAGGGTATGAAATGCGAGTTAGGTATGTTATATACCGTCGAAAAGGTTAATTTGTCTAGTTTCTCAGCATAAGTTTTAATTTTAAGATTTTAGTAATACTTACACACAAATAGGAAAAAATTCAAAATAGTGCATAGGCTAAAAATTGAAAAATCCTCGAAATAGCTATCTAATTTGTTTGGGACAAATTTTGCTAACATCAATAGATAATAAGTTACATGGATGAGAAGGAACACCTGTTTGTCCAAAATGTCAAATTGTTACACCCTTTAACTCAAAAACTTTTTGACCGATCTTGTTGAAAATTTGTGTCTAAGCTTCTATCCAATAGGACTAACCTTGGTGCATATTTCATCCAAATCGGAAGACATCGGTTTCAAAAGTTGGGTCACCATATACATTAGACCGACTCACCTTACATGGGCAAAAAAAAAAGGTAAAGTTGTACCCCCTGAAAATTAGCTTTGACATGCTTGATTACATGTTGTGACCCTTTTTTGACGGGGTTTAACTCACGGGTGATAATCGCTAGAGCCAAAATATTTTGGGAATCTTAATAAATTATGTCAAAGTTAGTTTTGAGGGTGTACATCAACTTTTTTTTTGAGTCGGTCTAATATGCATACATATGCGGTAGGCGAAAAAATAATTTATTTAAAATAAATTGTTTTTATAAAAATACATTTTTTTATTAAAATAAAAAAAAAATTGTTGCTTAAAAAGGCAAAACAACGCACGTTTTGAAATCATGTGGTATTACTTAAGTATAAAATGTATAAGTATAAAGGGCCCTGGATACTATCAAATAAGTTCATCAATATGTGCATATGTATGTGTAAGCGTCGTTTATTTTAGGCTTTTTCGGAGACGTACAAATACACACGGCAATCAACAATTAATTGTATTTTGTAAAAAACAAAATATTTATATTTTTCATGACAGCAAACAAAAAGAAAATACATTTTTTTTGTCAATCACAACAGGAGATTATCAAATAATCAGCCATCAAATAAAAAAATCAAAACCTTTTGATTATGTAATTCTGATTTTCAGCAAGCATTGCCGACAACGCGTATGTGTAGCCGAAAAAGAACGACTGCACGCACACAACTATGTGATTGATGTGATTATTTGATAGTCTCCAGGGCGCTTAAAGTATTATATGGGTACTATTTATTTCTTGTATCAACATTAGATCAATGTTAATGTTAAACTTTACAGCGTTCTAATGTCATCAATTTATCAAATTGTTAAACTTGCGCATTTAACTTACAATATGTCTGGTGTTTAAACGTTTAGTTTTTAATTTAGCCCGGCAATTCCCATACCTTGAGTAATGAAAACAAACCTGATTTTTCTTTCTAAATAATAGGTGCGTTTGAGTACTTTTACAGTAAAAGGCAGTAAATGAGTAAACTGAAAAATTTTCTCTCACAAAAAGCTGTTGTCCAGGAAAGTACGCGAACGCAAAATTTGTAAAAATTCGTAAAATAAAGGCAACAGCTGATGGCAAATAATTTAAGTGTTGAAAAATGTTTACACTTTTAACTACTTAACTCGTTTTCATATCGGTACTCGATTATATACTTTTTATAACAAGAACATTTTAAGAAAATCCGAACAATTTATTTAATTTTTCTTTCACATTTTTATTTTTTCTTGTTTTATTTGATTTTACTAATTTATGTCCGGCTAAATTTGTTCAAAAATACATGAATACATTTTTCGCTATTGATTACTTAAAAAATAAGTAAAGTACTAAGTACCCAAATACAAATACTTTTAACAACTCTAAAAAATAAAACAACAACAAAAAAAGTTTCAAAGTTGGATTTTAGCCATAAAAATGCACCACAAAGAAGTTTAATTAATTAATATTTATTAACTTTTTGTTATTGTTTAATTTTTATTTCAACTTTCCTTTTTTAAACCAATAGCGGTATTCACGCTTTGTATTAAGTGTACAACTCTGTTATATTTAATACGATCTTATACTTCAAAGCGTGAGTGTCTTTTTCTTATGCATTGTAAATTAATGAATTTGCTGAGTGAGAGAAAGAGACAGATAAAGTTTTTTCAACTGTTTTATTCTGGTAAATTCACACACTTTGCTTACTACTGCTTTTTGTGGGATTTTTCAACCACAGCGTAGTATATTTTAGTCTAATACATTTTGTTGTTGCAGTGTTGTAAATGTTAGTATTTTTACTAAAATTATAAGATTAACAAGGTCTACAAGGGAATTTACTATCAAGGGTGAATTCCGCTAATTTCTTCACAATTTGTATCCTTTTTGTTTGTTTCTTTTGCTTGTTTACCTTTTGTAACATATGTTATTTTGATTTACTAAATTTTACTGCAAAAATTTCTGCAGTAAAAATTGTAAGTACTCAATCAAGAACTGTCACTTTACGCTCTCAATTTGTGTTTCATTTACTGCATTTTGTGTACTCGAACGCAATTTCGTAAAATGCAGTAAAGTTCAGTAAAAAATAGTAACAACTTTTGAGTTCCCGAACGCAGCTAATATAAATACGTCGAGTTCACACAAAAAAAGTCAAATTAAAAAAATATTGCTTATTCCGATTTTATAAGGCTGTCACTTACAGGTAAAACTGGGAATAATTTATCGTATATTTTAAACATTCGGCTTAAAAGGTGATCGCAGTTAGCTTAATTTTCGCCTCCACCTCACCATCCACTTGGGGTACAGTATGAATGCGCCAAGGTCATCTCCAGCCTCTAGTATTTCCGTTATTTCATTCGATTTCAATCTTTAGCAAAACAATCCAATTTTAGCAAAATATAAGCTTAGTTACTATATACATATGTATATGTACATATAAGTATGTTAATATGTGAAATACTGCCCAGCGTCACCTGCAGATGCCACTTGACAATCTATCTCTAATTTTAACTAAAAGGTAATATATGTATTGACGATAATCACTCGTATTATTGAGTATCTTGAAGTTTGAATCAACAAATATTATTCCGGTTCTTACCCTTTTGGCATTTTTTACAATCACAACACAAGTATTAATCGCAACACAAGTCAGCTAGTGGAAGCCAAAATACTGTTTGAAAAATGTTAAAAAATTTCACAGCTTATGTAATTCTAGAGTTGTCAAATAAACTGATAAACACTTTAGGATATTACCTTTGTTCGAGTAATAAATGTATTTTTAAAATAGTTTCATAGATATGAGAAAATCGCTAATCATCGTCACCTATATGTGACACTGGGAATTGCCTGGTAAACATTGTGAGCGATTGTAAATTTGATTTAACAGTATCATAGTTACATTGAAAAGAGTCGGAGAACCGCCATTTGGCGTCCATGCAGATTCCATTTTTCTACCGGGAATCATGTTGTGATTTATTTTAAAGCTTAAGCCGTTTTTTTAATTTCAGCTAAAGCTCAAATTAGACGTGACATAATAACCATAACCATACAAAACAGCTGTTTGAACCAATCTTATGGCTTATGACTTATCATAACGACATAACCATGGCCATAAAAACCAATTGAATTTTGGTTGCGATTCCTATATTCTTGATTCAAAATAGTCACAAATACCACCTAAATATAAATTCTGATTTATGATTCCAAGATGTTAATAATCGGACGTATAAGCTCTAATTGAATTATTTAGAGCACTGAATAATGAACAATGTTAATAGTTTTATTACACCCACAACACAATAGTGGAGAGGGTATTATGCATTTGTGCTGATGTGTGTAACAGCTTAAAATGATTCTAACTGGCCCAAGGACCAAGCCTATTGAAAATGGGGGCGAAGCGGTTTATAATTTCATATAGCCACCATACAGGCTGCATTCCGGAATAGGGCCTTTGTACCCACTATCAAAACGATTTTAATGAAATCTAAAACATATATAGATACATATTTATATGGACACATAAGCTATGCATTTCTTTTTAAAAAGGACAACGAGGGAAGATAGAAGACAATTTCCCTCTCTCCAAAACTATAACAGATTTTAATGAAATTTAAAACATATATATTAATGGAGCTACATTAGCTATGGTTTTTTCAATTATTTTAGTTTATATCTATCGCTGAATATATGTATATGTTCTGGGTTCTTGCGAGCTATTACGAGGATCTAGATGTCGCCGTTATTCTGTTATAAGTAGGGATCTTACGAACAACGATATATCGGCGATACTTCAGATTTTCCGATATATCATTATCTGCGGCTTTTTACTGTCGATACGACGATACTTTTAACATTTTTTTTTTAGAGTTTTTTTGAACAAACAATTTAATTTTCTATGCTTATTTTTTGTATAACAACTAAGAGAAAAAACGCAGTTAAAAGCAGAGCATAATAAAACAGAATAATGCAATTTTTTTTTCTTCTTAGCCGTTAATTTTATTTTTTCTTTGGATTTAAAAAAAAAATATTGATGCAATATTAGTGCTACCACTTCAATTCTCGATCGCAATGTACAGCCTTCTTTGACTGCAGGACTACCGTAAATTTAGCATATTCTGTTATAAATTTTTAATACAATTATTTGGCTTTTTTCGTAACGAAATCGGGGTAGCCTAATTTTTAATATTAGTCATATAAATTCAATTTTTTCTCCGGTCTTTGAAAACTGGCACTCTTCTAAGTCAAAATTATTTTTTATAATTTTTATCGCATCGCTCATATAAAATTTCTCGTAAATAAATTTTTCTAAAAAAATATAACAATAAACAGAATCGACTGAATTGCACAACAAGAACATTATAATTAAATACGTTTGAAAGTACGTTGATGACATACTGGTTGTAATAGGCATTAATGACAAGGATGATATACTAAAAGAACTTAACGGGTATTACCCGAAAATTAAATTCAGCGTTGAAGTGGAGACCAACAAAGCTTTTATATAAGTTTGTCATTGTATGTTTGAACAATTAGGATATTAGTATACATAAACATATATTCTAGCTACTTATGAGAAGCGGAGTTAATACAACGATTCCCGCTTGTTCGTCCGTTGATTGTCTGTTGAAATGTGTTTTCCTAAGACTTTAGATAAGATGGGGGCTAGTTTGTTATATATTTATATAACATATAGTTCGGAATTGTTTGTCTTATCGGTTCACAAATCCCAGCGATATGAATAAAAAAACAATAACTGCCTTCCAATTTTAAACCATAAAATTTAACTTATTTTAGTCTATAACCTATGATTCAATATTCGTATCGGTATCGGTTTCGGAATCGCCGATATTTCCTTTTGAACATCAGTATCGTATCGGCAAAAAGGCGTATTGTTACATCCCTAATAATAACGCAGACCGCGTATAATTATATATAATCACTTATAATTTTATTAAAACGTTTAATATTGCGTGAGTTCCAAAACGTCGGTTGCAAAGCAAATCACATTTTTAAATGCATTCTAAATTACAACCGTGTAGAATTCTACAGTATTATCTGTTCCAAAGTAAATCAGTAAACTGTGCATCATTAAACTTGATGAAATTTTTTTTGACCTTGACTGCAAGTGATATGATGTTTAGAACTCAGCCAAATTTTTAAATAGAAATTACATGTAAAATTCACAATGGACCGCATTGGTCTGCGAGTGGAGATGCGCCCTTGGGCGCCAAAACCTTCTTAACCGACATGTAAAAAAAATCATTTATAGAAATACGGATTTGTAATTAAATTTAATCGAAAGATATTGCATAATTATACGAGTATATAGATTAGAATTATAAGATATAACAAATGTTAAGGATATTGTAATTAAAAACTTAAATTGTTTTTGTTTTTTTTTTGCAATTTCGTATTTCTGAAATATATTTACCTATAGGTCTTTTATTTTTAATTAAATTTTTGGTTTTTAGATATAAATGCCTGTAGAAATTAAATAAATATTTAAATTTACATAATTCTACATTTGTATGAAAATTAAAACGAAACATTTCTTCTTTTATTTTGACTGATATAATTAGTACTAAGACTCCAAGTATTTATTGTTGTGTCTTTAAACTCATCACAGCAATTATTTCTAAAATATAAAGTAGCATGGAATGTTAATCCTAATGTATTTAATGTATTTTAAAAACAATATTAAATGTATTAATATTAGAATATATTCACAATTAAAATAAACAATTTAAGAAAAAAAAAAAAAAAAAAACAAAACTATGCAAAGTTTCTTACACTTAAGTTTAGCCTTAATTCAATGGGCTATGATTTATTGACCCTTGTCGTGGTTGGCGAATTTAATATACGCCTGCGACTGTTTTTACTTACCATTAAAGTTTGCCAAATTGTAAACCGGAACTTTTGCATTAAGTTGCTTGAATTTTGTTGAATCCTGATGCCGAAGCCTAATCAAAACTGAAAGTGTTCGTAACACAAATCCGGTTAGGGACCCCATGTAAAATTCCCGTTTTTGGAAATTAAAATAAAAAATCATAAAATTGGTAAATAATTTTTATTTTATTTATTAATATAATAAATTTTTAATATAAATTTCTTAGTTAAAAGCTTTAGCACTGTTTAAAAAAAATCATGTTGGTTTGTTTTAAAAAATTAGTTTTTTAAATAAATTTTGGACTTAATATTTTGAATTATTGATTTGTATTCAAATTTCTTGTTTTTTAGGCAATCATTTTAAATTTAAGCTGACAAATATAATCTTTGTTAAGTTTTAAATTTAATACGTATTTATTTGGTTTAACAAAATAATTATTTTATTTTATTTTATTTAATAATACTAGATGTTCTAATGGAAAAAATTTTTTAAAATAAAATGTTCAAGATTAATTTAGAAATAAAAAATCTGTAAAATCAAACCTGCGTTTGTAAAAAATTGGTAGAAAAATTCTTTATAAAAGCACTAGTTATATAAAAAATAAAAAATTATTAAAAAGTTATAGCAATTTTAATTAAACTGTTGTTAAAAAGTATTTAGTACTTTTCCAAATATCAACAATTAAGGTGGATTCACCCATGCTTTCCGAAAAATTTTTTTTGTCCGGAAAATAATTTTTTTTTACTAAGAGTGTTCAGCAAATGCTTCACCCATTTTGGAAAATTTGTCCGGAAAAACAAAGCTACCATATGGTTTAGATATGTAAACAATTATACAAAAATTGAAGAACAGCTAGCAAACTATTTACTTTGAATTGTTTAATAAAAGTGTGTGAAAAGTGATTTTATAATTTTCAATTGAAATGCATAATTTTTTTATATACGAGTAATAATTCAGCAAAAATCTATTGTAATATAAATGTAATAAGCCCCAGATTTTTATACAAATGCATATTTGTTGTCGTCAGTCTAAGATTAACATAAACTAAATATCTTTGCCAATCATGAAATTTGAAGTAAAATGGCATCGATTTGTTAGTGCATATTTTGCTTTAAATTCATATTTTTGCATATATTGCTGACATTGCATATTTTTGTTGCATATTTTGAAAAACCAAACTTGTTTTATTTCTTTTATTTTGTGATGCACCGTGTTGCAGAAGAGATAAGAAGCAACTGCGATGATATTGATTTATTCACCCTTATCTTGGTTAGCGAATCGAAAATATGTCTGCGACTGGTTGGTAGTAGATTAAAGTGAATGTGAACTTATTTCTTTTAATCTATTACCAGACAGTCGCAGTGGTTTTTTAAATTCGCCAACCATGATAAGGGTGATGGATTTCTTAAGGGAAAAAATATTTTTCAAAGAGCCTCGCGATTTGCCGCATATTAAAAGAAGTAAAATTTATTTATTCCTCCACAGCCTATAACAACCAGGTGGGTAACGTGGTTGAAAGCAGTTATGTATTATGCTGAAAATGTTGACCACATTATAGATGTGGTGGAAGGATTCAACGATGGTGATGCAGTTTTATTAAAAAATGCAAATTTATCAAATATAAAAGCTCAGATAATGTTTGTATCTTCAAATTATGGATTTATCTCTGAGACTATTGTGAAATTAGAGAAAATCTAATCCGTTGAGAAAGCCAATTAAATAAATTGATAATGCCATAAATAAAATGTATGCAGTGGATGGTAACAAATTGATGAAGTTTTTAGAAAAATTAAGGATTTAAAACAATAAAACAAACTGCTTGCATATTTAATTTTAATTTTTACGAAAACAGCGTAGTGGAAAATTAGTATACCACAAAAGAACAATCTTCATTTAATCATGTACCGATCACTTCTGTCGCGTTGAACGGTAATTTTCCATATTTAAAAGCTTTTTGAGGCCAAGCTGCCTTAACTTTAATTTAATATTTATGTACATAAACAACATTTTGTCTTATTGATCTTAATGCATTTCATATGTAGATTCAAATATCTATCTAACAAGTGATTTAGGGGGTTATTTTCTAAATCACTTCACCTGGCGTTGAGAAATTTTTCATATAAAATTTTTTGAATTATTAAAAATTTGTATGAAAACATTTTTCAAGTGAGGTGAAGTGTTTTAGAAAATGACACCCTTAATTTAAATGATTATTTTGCTTTAGGGGTTTTTTTATATTTTTGTGCTTCCCTTTTAACTTCTACTTTTGTGTTTATTGTACCTTATTTTCGTTTATGAGACAGAATTTTTACGTTTCTATGTTATTTTTGTTTTTTTTTCTTGTTATATTAATGTTTTTTTTATCATTAATAAATGTGTTAAAAAAATATCAAGGTCATAGTTTTAAAATTTTTGCTTGTTTTATGCGCATAATACGCGATTTAAACTGCATAAAAATACGGGCCTTGGTAATAACACTTTATGATTTTTATGTACAAATTGAAAAAAGTGACATCTCATTCTAAACGATTTTCAAAATTAAATCAATTCAAGTAAAAAGTGGCCGGATAAAATAATTTCTCTTCACTCAAAAGCACAGATTACGCATAGATATGTCACGAGACGGAAGATTTTCTGTCTCTTAAGGCCATGTCAGATAAAACTTTTGCTTCGCGTTGCGTTACCGATTCGCTTTGACATCTAAGATAAAATATACACACTTATACGAAACATATCACATTAAGTACTTTCAAAGCGGAGCGAAGCAAAAAGTTAGCCAACTCTCATCTTTTTGCGCGCTTTGACAATTGAAGCCCAGCCGCGAATAACGTTGTAAGTTACAAAATTATTATTTTTCAGGAGAGTAAAAAAACGTTTTTAACAGGCAGGATTATTTATTTTTAATTTTTTTTTTTAGATTATCAAAAACAATGATAATAAAAACTTTTATGCAAAATATCAAGAAATTTTAATTTTAAATTTGCACGTAAATTTACAGTTTAAAATTTTTTTTAGTGGAAAAACGTTTCATATCCACAATCGTAATGTCATTTAAAACGTTTTTCCAATGCACAAGCGGCTTTTACAATGTTATTCCACATTGCAAAACCAGTTCGTTTGTATCATTTTGTAAGTAACTTACAACGTTCTTCCACTGGCTGACTCTTTGTATCGCATTTTGACGGCGTTAAGGTGTATAAATTTGGGTGATTTGATGTTTAAACATTGTAAGAGAGTATTGTTAACGGTAATCTGCAAAAAAACAGTTTTTGCAAAAAGTGGCTTTTACAACGTTATTCGCGGCTTTGCTTCAATTGGCTAGTATAATTTTCTTTTGTTTTTTAATTTTTTTGCCAAATTCAATTGAAAAAAACCGTCCAATTAAATTTTTAACTTTTATTTTTGTAACAAATAATTAAATGTACAAATTACCAACCGCTTTTATAAGTAAACAAACAATGGGTGAGTGTTGTCAAAGTTTTCATAGTGTTATACACCTTTTGCTTTGCGTTTTTCTGGCAAAGGTAGAAACGTCACGCAAAGCGACAAAGTTTTATCTGACACGGCCTTTAGAAAGCTGCCCTTTTTACATTTCTCTTTGAACCATCTTTTATGCCGCAATACAATGAGCACAAATTTATTTAGTTGAGATTTGTTTGGAAAACTGTTGTAAAAATTAAATTTTAAGCTTATCGCAACACTAATAAATAATTCTTAAGTAAGTAAATAACATTATGAAACAAAACAATATTACTAATTACATATTTTTGCACAAAATAAAACGTTTGTTGAACTAATGCTTTTGTTAAACGTGGGTTGTGTTTTGTTATTTTAGTTTTGATCACGCAATTTGTGTTGATTGTAGAGGCCTGTTTTTACACATTGCCACTTCACTACCAAAAAACGCTTTTTGTCTCTTTCTTCGAAAGCTGCCCTCGCAACTGATCTGTGTGTAATCTGTGCACAAAAGTAAGACGTCAAACTCAATTTAAAAAAATTTCTCCGGATAAAATATTTTTCGAAACGAATGGGTGAAACGAGCTTGACATACTTAACATCGAATAAGGCTTTTTCAAACTTTTTTTTCTAAAAGCCTTATTTCATCGGCACTAAAATCGTACACATATGTGGGTTACATTTTTTAAGCTATCCCAGTTTTTATGATTAGGGATAAACGACATCCGCAGGTAAAATAAAAAAAAAAAATTTAAATGATCGTAAACGCAGGATGATCTATAAAATAAACAGATTAGTATTTCAATTAAAGGTACACTTTGTTTTGTCAGATTACAACATTTTTCTCTATTTTCAGTAAATTTAATTTAAGCTTAACCGTTTGATGAAAAGTTTTTAATATAATATACAAAATTTCCATTTTTTAAGGTCCTTTTTGGGGGGTTTTTTGCTATACTAAAATCTATAATATTTTTTTAATAATATAATTATCTTTCTTTAAGTACATACAAAATTTACAATTTTAATTTAACAAATTCAACAGAAATTAAAAACTTTAAACAAAATTTAACAAGATCTATTGAACAAGAGGCAACGTTAGAGTAAACGATTTAAGCCTATGGTTATCAAGAATAGGAAAATATTTATATATATATTTGATGCATTGCCGCATAATTCTATACTGCTTTCCTGAAAAAGAATAACAAATTGATTAATAAAACTGTGTGACAAATGCAGCGTAGGTCGCAGGTAGATCATCGCAAATATACATCCTCAAAATCTGAAGTTTATGGAACTTATGAACGAAAACATTTCTAACTAATTCCATTTCTTTAGATTTTGAATATTTAAACGGTCTCTGAAAGTCAAGACGTAAAACTTTTTTAATACAAGTATTATAAATCAGGGACCAAAAATAATGGTAATTTTTTTTATTTTATTTTAAAAGGTTACGGGAAAATTTTCTTCATTGCATTTGGTTATTTTTAACCATTATTGATACATATAATTTATTTTGGTTATCGTAAACCAATTAAAGTGAAAAATATTTTTTTTTCGGTTATATGTACATACATAATCATTACTTCAACCAAAAAATTTTTTTGTTTACAAATAACCATTATAGCATATAATTTATTTTTTTGTTACAAATATCCATTATAAATAAGAAAGAAAGTATAGTCGCTTATTATTTAGGCCAAAGGGCAATAATTTTTCCCGCAAAACAAAATTATGTTAGGAGGCTAAGATTCATTTTAAAGTTCATTATGCCGAATATTATTTAGATATTTCCAACTGTATGAAATTTGTTTGTCTTTAAGTGATTTTAGAGAGGGGTGTATATGGTTCATATGGTCAGTTTTGGACTTTCTAGTACCAGTTCTACGACATATTTTTAATTTATTTTAATAAATGAGCCCAAACGCTTTTTAAACTCTTTTTTTTTTTTTTGGTTTTCACCGACCATATAGGCTAGGTCCAAACCTAGGGAAATTTTTGCCAGAAGCTTTGGTAAAGGCTGACCAATTAATTAATTTTAATAAGTACCAAGCCTATTAAAAACAGTAAGAATCGGTTCATAGTTTAACATAGCCCGAAATAGAGTTTTTGTGCCCATAAACCATCTAATTATGTTGATATTTCGATTAAATTTGGTCCTCAATTATTTTATTGAAATCTTAATCATCTTATCAAGTTTGATTGGAATCGGTATATACTTGACCATAGCTCCCATATTGTGGCTAATTTCGAATAAATTATCGTAAATTTTGGACATATGGTTGATTTCGGGCAAATTATTTTTAATTTTAACAATATTATAGTCATATTTAACCGTAATATTGTAACCATATAAACCTCTCTCTAAAATCACTTAAAGACAAACAAATTTCATATAGCTGAAGATATCGAAATAATATTCGGCATAATGAACTTTAAAATGAATCTTAGCCTCATAACATAATTTAGTTTTGTGGGATAAATGATTGCCCTTGGGCCTCAAATGGTAAGCGACTATATACTATATAATGGACTATACTATAATTATATAAATACCCATTTGTAACTAAATAAATAAATTTTTTGTTATAATAGATATTTGTAACCAAACAATAAATTATTTGTTATAATGGTTATTTGTAACCATACATGTTAAATTCCAATTAGAATTAGCAATTGATGCAATTGGTTTATATTCTCTAATTCATCAAACAACTAGAATTAGTTCAACTAATTCCCATTAGATAATTGAAATTTTTATTCCAATGTTAAAACTAATTGGAATTAGTGGCCATTAGCAAAACAAATTGGTTTACCTTTACAATTATAAATCTAATTGACTTCTGATAATGCAATTAGATATTCAATTAGCTCGAATTAGAATCAATTATTTTGATATTTTCAAAAAACAAAAAAAAAATTAAATATTCATAATATGAATTTCACACATATATGTATATATTACTTATGTACATATATTACATACATGCACACATATTTAACGTACGCACTAACTGTTTAATAACTACAATGACCGGGTATATTCGCTTTCAGCAATACGAGCTTTTCAAAAGAAAAGTCCGTCAAGCGACCCCGCCTTGGACTCTTAATAATGCCCGCAAAGGAAAATAGTCGCTCCACAGGGCCTGGAGACGTAAGCGGTGTGTTGCAAAATAGTGCTATTTCCTTTAATGTAGGATATTTGGACCATATATTGAAAGTTTTATCAGGATCATTCAAATATTGATGCATCATATTCGAAATAAAATGCAGGCTTTCAGCCCCCTCTGTCAATTTTGACAATGAAGCAGTACTTTCTTCTGCAAAAATGTAATCTGATTTACTAAAAATACCATATATGTATATGTGTCACTTATGCAGAACTTACCACCATCACTGAAATCATGTTTGCACATACAGTGACTTACATCATTATTCGTCCACTTCAATAATTCTTTGGAAAACATTAATTTTTATCAAAATAATTGATTCTAATTAGAGCTAATTGAATATCTAATTGCATTAGCAGAAGTCAATTAGATTTCTAATTGTAAAGGTAAACCAATTTTTTTTGCTAATGGCAACTAATTGCAATTAGTTTTACCATTGGAATAAAAATTTCAATTATCTAATGTGAATTAGTTGAACTAATTCTAATTGTTTGATGAATTAGAGAATTCCACAAAAGAAGGTTAATTAGCAATCATTAGCATTATCTAATCATTACTTAACATCTTTGTTTGTAACCAAACAATTTTTTTGGTTGAATTAATGATTATGTATAAGCAAAAAATTTTTTTTTTCATTTTCATTGGTAACGAAAACCTAAATAAAATATATTTAATTATAATTGTTAATTAAAACCTTTATATAAAATTCATCAATATTAATTAATGGTTAAATATGATTTTTTTGTTTCTCTTATAACTGGTAGGGTCCCTGATATTAATGTTCTAAGTCAACCTTAAAAAAAAAGAAAAATTAAAAAAATATTTTTTTTTTTGTTTCCGTTGTTAAAAATTTCCACAGCATTGTCATTCCGTTTATAATTTTTAAAGCATTGATCTTACACCCCGTAAAGTATTTTATATATTTTGGGTCCTAATGAATAGCGAAGTTTATTAAAAGATGTGCGTCTATCTGTGTGTATGTTGAAATGCATTTACCGAAAAGCCATATTTGATGGCGACCAGGTTGCTTTATATTTATCAGGGCAGGAAAAAATTCTACTCGCGATCACAATTCGAGTCAATTCTCTCGTTTTAAAATTCTTTTACGACTCGTTAGATTTTTCTGAACTCTTAAAATTTGAATTATTTTCGCGAGTTATATTTTTCAATTCTCAAAAATAATTTTTTTTCTCGCCAGCAGAAATTAATTATTTCGCTCGCGCGCGAGTTTAATTCGTGCACTCTCCGTACTCTGATATTTATATCACATATAGTGCGAAATATGTTGCTATTGAAATTCAGCCAAATGCGCACAAAAATGTATGACCTATAAATTTTGACCTATAAATCTCCTTACTTTTTGAAGTCTACTTATAATATTTGAACTTAATTTATTTTTTTGCTTTCACCTTAAGAAAACTTAGTATAATACTCTTAGTAAAAATTAACGAAACGAATATGACGGAGTGTTAGAAAAACAACTCCTTTTTTTCTTCCCACAATTTTGGTACAATTGAGCCTATACTATATGAGCTAAGAGGACAAAATTTGGTGCAGATATTTCTTAAATAGAGTATTAAATACAAAAAATTAACCAAATCGGTCCTATATTTCACCTAGCGTACATACAAATGTGGACCCGGAATAAGGATTTTGACACGTATATGAGTAAGTAAACAATTGGCTTCTCAATACTATGGCGAATGGTATTTTAGATTTGGCTCAGCCGAATATACCACATTTACTTGTTTCTACTTAAGATGTTCAACTGTAAAAGGCTTTTTTTAATACTTTATTGAAAACTGTAATATTTAATAGCTCTATTACGTTTAATCCAAAATTAATCCAAACTTTATGAAACCTCGGACTTGTTTACAACGATATTCACTATTTTGTTAAAAAAGTAAGCTTAGTTATCATAGTAAAACCATAGTCAATCAATTTCTTTCGAAATAAGTGTTACACTTATAATTTACTGTATAGTTGAGGCCTGTACAATTTCATTTGACCACACATTCAAATCATGGAAAATTCTTCAAACACTGTCCCTAGTGGCGCTGTCACATTCAAGCACTGAAGAGTGTAGGAGCAAAAAAAAATATTGCCGAAAATTACCAAGGGAACGGAAAATACATACGTTCTTAATTTTTAATGAGAGTTTGGGATGTGTATGCACGATATATTGTGCATGCCTATTTCTTTGATCATATTGCAACAACAATTTTTTGTATGCGTAAGCCACATACGACACACAAGTAAACAACACAAATTCTTTGTATGCGTCTGTTACATACGACAGACAAATAAACATCACAAATTCTCGCAGACTGCACGAGGTAATTTTCAACTACTAGGAGTATAGGCAAACAGTTCTGATTGTGTTTAAAGGTTTTGAAAGAAACTAGTACTGTCTGGAGTGTATTTCTTTAAATTCTTGTACCCTCACAACACTTTTTTAATTGTGTGACGATCAGTACCCCATAGCATTTATCATTGTGCTTGCACACAAACACAGACATTTGATATTTGTTGTATTGATTTTACTGTGAATTGTTCTAAAATTTTGAAGTTTCTAATATTCAGAAAAATTTATATCTTTGGAATAAATTTCGTGATTTTGACAAATGTGGTTATATTTAGTAAAATATTGTTACACAGAATAAATTAAGAAACCGATTTATACAAAGTTTTAAAAGGAAAATACGTCAACATTTAAAAAAATATTTATGTATGTACAAAGTGCGAAAGGTGCACATATTTTTAACATTATTTTCATCCAAGTCTATAACGCACTAAAATATATATGTATATATATAATTTTGAAGGCTTGATGTTTATCTTACCAAATCTATAAACCAAATTTAAATTAACTACATATGTACGTATGTACTCTACAACTTTTTCCATCTGGAAGACCTAAAAAATCGATTTTTAAAAATAACTTCAGATTTTAAAGGCGTATTTAAATACTAAAACATTTAAAAAATAACATAATATCAAACGACAAAGTTTTGTGTATTATTAACCTACAAATGTTTTAAAACATCTCCCAATAATTTATGTAACATTAGCCCTACTCACAATCTTGTGCATTTGAGATTGCATATGTATGCAATTGTCAATATTTTCTATCAATTGTCAATGATCTTTTAGTTTAAAATTCTTGTTGGGAAACACAAAACAAAACGCGCCATTCGAAGATCATACATCAAACTTTTCCAGAAATTACACATATTCTATAAAAGCAAAGTAGTTTGCGATTGCAAACATAAAACTCACTGAATGTCAGTTGTCGATTTGTAATTAACAGGGGTGTTCTGGAAATCGGAAACGCAAAACGCAAGAATTTAAAAGTTGTTTTTTAAATAAAATTTTTGTGGTAAAAGAAATACAACTACAATACAAATATTTCTCTATTAAACAGAATTCTATAAGAAAATTATAAAAAATTGGATTAAGAGCGTATTAAAACGAGATTAAAAATTGTTGCGTTTTGCATTTTCAATTTCCAGCATACCCATGTAAGTGGTGCATACATCGAGTAAGTATAAACTATTGGTTTTAAGTGTCGCATATTAACAAAAGAGTAGAGTAAAAATATACTAGCGGTATTCAGTGTTTGTTAAGTTTTAGGTTGCAACTGTTTGTTATGGCAACAATTTTATAATTGACATCGAGCGGTATTTTAAGCAACTTTTCAATGCTAGATGCAAATTCTGTAACAGTTGATAGACGAAACTAATGGTCGTGAATACTTTCAAAAAGGTGTTTGATTATTTTGTGAAATTGTTAAAAAATGACTCGAAGCAGTAGATTTGTTTGAATATTCTTAATTATTGTTGTTAACAAATGTCAGCTGTTCGTGTTCAGGAACGCAATACACTTGGAAAAAACTATACAGTTTTAGTATTGTTTAAAAGAAATGAAGTGACTATGGAAATTCTGTGTATTTTGCTGTTGAATTTGGATTGCAAATAAAAGCTACAATATTTTGAATTTGTACTTTCGCAAGACCATTTTTATATGTCAATAAAGGGTTTATTTTTTATAACTTAGGCCGTTATACTTTACCATTTTGCAAATGCTACGATGCAATTTCATTTGCACAAGATTGTGAATTTTTATTAAACTTTTAATTTGTTTAGACATACTTACATTAACATGTCGGCTTATACAACTTATAGGGCGAACACGCGAAAATTCATGATCTCTTTTAAAGCATGCTAATGTTTGATTTTCCTCTAGCGGATAGTTTATGTCCATTGGATTCACAGTTAGTATATGGGTGACATCACGTGGACACATTTGATCGATAACTAATAAAATTAAATTACTTGCTGGAATTGGTAGAACAACAAATGGTCTCTCACAACCATGTGCTGTCATGTTATAGACAACATTGTCCTTTTCATTGAAAAGTGTAAAAAGATCGCGTTGCATGTCACAAGGTTTCAGTCTTGTTCTTTGCAATGTTACCAACCGAACCCACTCATTGTTCTTAACGTTTACCATATAATCGGTCATATTTTCATCTACATAGTGCTCGAAAAAATCGGCTGCTACAGCACTCAATTCAACTAGATACAAAACAATTGTTGTAACAATCCATTTAAATGCTTTAAGTAGGTGGAATAGAGGCTAAATAGAAGAATATTTTATTGTAAATGTATGTATTAAATTATTACAGCCATAAACATTTCTAAACAAATTTTGATTAATATTTACCGTTAAAACATACGACGAGGAACTATTATCACCATCTGGTACAAAACAAACGGCCTGATAATCATATACCGTGACACGTTTATAAACATTTTCCTCCACTAAACGATGCATTATGGCACCATTTATTTCACCAAAGAATCTACCGGTTTCAAGACGATTTGGCGATATAATTATAAAACCATTATTATCTAAAACATAACAGTCTTTATCGTCGACAGCACAAGCCTTAAAATAAAAAAATTTTAAAAATTCTTAGGAATAATTAAATCATGAAAATCATACATTTCCGGTTATATTGCGGAATAGTTTTAGCAAAGCACTATGTTGAAATTGAAATCCTACAACAGCGGCTGGAGCAGATTTACCTCCTTCAGTATGGAAGACAGCATGAGTGGCAGTAACAATCGTTTCAGCAGCAGTTTCTCCAGCATCAAATGGTACAGAGTAAACGAAGCTTTCTTCTCGTACAAAATGTTGATCTACAGCTCGTTTATACCAGATTTCATCAATGGCCTTATTATTGTGCTCACTAAATGTTTCTCTGCGCAGAACACATAAAAATTTTAATATTTACCAAAAATGATCTGTGAGAAACAACAAAAAAAAAAAAAAAAAAAAAGATTTCTTACCCCGCTCCCAATTCTTCAGCCATATTTGAATGAAATTCTTGCCACCTTGTTAAACCACTGTAGGTGGCTAAAAATGCCACAGTTATGCCAAAACGTTGTTTAAACTCATTTCTAATTTTTTTTACAATAATAATAAAAATGCATATTAATTTAATGTAATTTAATAAGCAATTACAATTGTGCAATAAATAGTTATACATGTACATATTTTACCTTGGCAACAAACCCATTAAAACAGAAATTGGATTTGAAGCACTTGAACTACTACTTATCCAATGAATAAGTTGTAATTATTGTTAAATAAAAAGTGATTTTAAAATGTTTATTTTGAAGAAAAATTTAAAAATAATTTCGGATAATGTTTAACAAAAGAATAAGAGAGATATAAAGTAAATAAATTTAAAAAAAGAGGTGCAGAATAGAAAACAAATAGTTCTTTTTTAAACTTTTTTGCAAATGAGGGTTCATACTAAAATTAAGTTATTTAAGTTAATTATGTTATTATATAAATAAAAGAGTAAAAGGAAAAATTTTGTGCAATATACATTCTTTCAATTAATTGAAAAGTTATGAAGTATATTTTTCTTTACAAATGTTTTATTAAAATACCAAATAACCTGATTAGCTTTTTGTAACCAAAACAACCAAAACAAATACACAAACTAGAGCCGAAAACTATCGAAAGTCGTCCTATTCGATACTTTGTCAAAAAACTAAAGATAATGTCGAATATTTTTATGTGTGCATTAAAGTTTATAAACTACATAGATCCGGTAGGCTAGCTGGTAGTGAGCTAGTCTATCAGTGCCGGGGTTGCGGGTTCGGTCACCGCCAGAGACTCTGAGAGCTTCGCGGGACTAGCATAGGGAACAAGGTAGAAGCTTAAAATTAAAAAAACGGCTATCGAGAATAGGACTCATAAATATTTGAAATTTTGTGGTAAAATATCCATAATGGACTCTATCCTTAACTCCACACATATGCAGTTGTGTGTGTCGAGCTTAAATTCGGTTAAATCACTTTTATATTGTTACAAGATTTTTTTGTACAGTATAACCTCGTTAATCCGGAGATACACAGTTTCAGCCTTTGTTCGGATTACTGAATCTTCCGGACTACAGTTAAAAAAATTGTATCTCAATATTTTTTATTGCCGAAAAAATTAGTTAAACAACAAAAAGAAAAATCAGGGGCAAATTCTGGCAGTCGTGATCGAAAACTTTTTCGATTCGAAAGCAATTTTATTTTCTAGTTATTTCAGTCGGTACTGAACGGATCGAAAATATTTTTTTAGTGTTGTTAAAACTCAAATAAAACACTGAAAAAATAATTTCAATTCGTTCAGGATCGACTGAAAGGATTATAAATAAAATTGCTTTCGAATCGAAAAAGTATTCCATCACGACTGCCAGAATAAAGGCTCAGTTAGGCGAACGTTGCTGTGTATATGTACTGTATCAATCAGCTGTTCGATTTTTGTTATATGAGAAGCAATGCAAAAGCTTACCGAAATGTAATGTACCGTAGTTGTAACGTTTCATTCTGCATAAAATAGAATTTCATACCGTTGTTACGTGACATTTGTAATACAGTGATGGGTTGCTTCTATGTTAAATTGAATGCGGGTATTTTCGCTCTTTTTTGGTACTTTTTTCAGTATATCTATGGACTTCAAAACTATTCAAAATATACATATGCTTAGATGTACAAAATAAACTAATGTATATGCACATACAACAGGAATGCGAAATATATAAAACGCTTTAAATGGTTACAAAACATTGTTTTGTCTGTGCACATTTATAAAATAATACATGTAAATGTGTATGTATATGCTAAAATACATATTTGTTTATTGTAAATCTATAATTTAAATATCAGATATTAAATTATTAATGTTTTTTACATACACTAAATACTGTTTTAATACCATTTTAATCGCCTGGTACTTTTTCTGCACAGCGGTCACCTTAAACCTTTTGATTTCCCATCACTGTGTGTGTTGTTTTATGTATGCTATTGCTTTTTTGTGTATGTATGTGAAAAACATATGACACGTTTTTAGTTGTTCTATAAGTGCACCAACGTGCTAGCAGTCCGTTACAGTAAGTTACGGGTACAGCAACGTTCGACTAACTGAGCCTTAAGCCCTCAGTACTCTTAAGAATTCATTTACATTTAATTAATGTACAGAAAAATCTAACACTAAAAGTGATTAAATACATTCAATCTGTGAAATATGAACTTATTTCAACCCCTGATTTGCTTCTGATGAAAATTTATAAATAAAATAAAAGGTAAATCTATCTTTTGATATTTTTCTACCTGATTCCGAGTTCTCGTCACTATGAATTCATGTTGTAGTTAATAGGAAAACAACGCTTGGCCGAACTGCAGAGCAAGATTTCGAAATTGTGCGAAATATTGACTTCTCCCTATGAAGGTGGATATATCTATTTTCTACCTGTAGCCGAGTTCTCGCCACTATGAAGCCATGTTGTAGTGGGAAGTGTTCCTTAGAAGAAAAAAACACTTGTCCGGACTACAGAGGAAAAATGTCTAAACTGTGCGAAATATTGACGAACGAGCGAGTGATCGGACTATAGAGGTTGTACTGTACTTTAGTTATAAGCAGGGAAATCAGAAACACGCCTTAAACGTGTTTTATGCGCATTAAATTTGCAATACAATCTGAAAAAATGCTCAAAAAAATTGTTTAAAATATGCCCTTAAAAACAAAAAGGCTCATTTGAAAACGAAACATTTGACGACAATTGAATAATATTTGCATATTATAAACAAGTATAAACATATCGTTGTTCAAAGCCAACAATATATTATTCTGCGTCACAGTATTTATAGACAAGCTTTCGAATGCTTGGTACAGAAGGGCAGTCATTAGTCTACCAGGACTAATTGTATATCAATACCAACATTGGTAAGAAATTTATAGCACCAATAGCTCTTTCCGGGGGTTGTATTTGTATTGAGGCTATGGTCAAATATGGTCCGATTTTAATACAATTTTATAAGGTAATTAAGGCTGCAATAAAATATTTTTGGTTTGAATTTAAACTAAATACTTGATACTACTCCTCGTGCAATGTTTCCTAATGTAAAGGTCTTATCCCTTTAATCATTTTTATTTACAAATTCAGTAAGGATGGGAACTTAGGCCTGTCAGGTGATACGAGTTTATAACTTCCATTTGAATGAAACTTTGTTTTTAACGTTAAAAAGTATGGGGCCATATTTTCCTTCACTTGTATAAAAGCGTTTTTTTTTTGGAATATTAATTACCAACTACAGAAAAAAGTTTATTAAACTTTCATCAAAATATGAATATACCCCACGATATTCCGTTATCAGTTTCATGAAATGTTCAAAATTTACCTTTGACCTTGTCATTTGATCTTTGGCGTGGTTCAATTTTTACCAAATTTTCCTTATAGCTTATGTCATAAAACTCTGAATAATTGGAATTTAATAAAACTAGATGAACTTTACCCGATTGATCTAATTTGTAAAAAAAAGAATTTTCCTCGAAATTCGTTAAATTAAAATCGTTGCCCTACCCAAGTGTGCCGGACGATATTTTTAAAATCTTATTTTCATTCTCCAAGATGTTATAAACAAGTCCCTGGAGTGCAAATGTAAATTTTTTCGATTTTGTTGAAGACAATATTTTCAAATTTTAAATTGCAGATTAAAAAACACCCCAATAATGTTCGTTTTTGACTTCATCACCTTAACGCAATTAAAAAAAGAAATGTTTTTTCCATATCTCACAATTTTGATTCATTTGAATAAAAAAATTATATTTCAAAAATCAATTTAAAAATGTTTAAGGTGTGTTCTAGAAATGCTCGGTCAAGCAATAATTAGTGCATTAGTTGTCTGGGGCAGCGATGCCAGAATAAATAATTTATATTTATTTTGAAGATTTTTTAGGCAAAATATGATTTATGTTTTTAAGTCTATACATAGATATGTATGTATAGTTTTATTATAATTAACATGATTAACATTTTTTGAAGATTTTTTTTCTGAGTCATAAACCATGGAAATGTTTATTTAAATGTTATATAAAAATCAAATATTGCGATTTTTGGGAATTTTTCAGTACAAAAATCTTAAGAAAATTAAATATGTCGAATTTTGGCGATTTTCGGTGTATAATTGGTCACGACGATGAAAAAGATCTGATAAGCCTAATTTATACAGACATAAGTATCGCCATGGTATAAGTATTTATTTCATCATGGTATACCGTATGCGCACAAAAGCAGAGCACTTGCTTAGGAATAATTAGTATGTACACATGTTACATAATATATTCGCAATAAATAAATAATCACGATTGCCAAAAAAATATTTCATATAAGCTTGCTAACATATATATTAAAACAATTACAGCATACAGTAAAGCTGGGAGTTTTAATAAAACAAAAAGTTCAAAAAGTATCTCATCATTTAGTAAAAAGTACCAACCAAAAAAGTAGCAAGAATTATAAAAAGTATCACATTTGGGTGCATTTTGTAAAATTATCAAAATAGTATCCAAGCAGACAAAAAAGTGGTAAATTGCTACTTTAGTAGCACCAACGGTAACGCTGATTTCTGGGCTAGCTCTTAACCGAATTTGGGGTTTTATACCTTTTTGAAAACAAAATTTATACACTATACATTTCGATTAATTTATCATGTGGAATAAAAACTTTATCGAAAATTTGGCAAAAACTAAAAAAGTGATTTTTCCCTTGTATTTACTATTTAAATTTTCAATCGTTTTCCGCCTCGACTTTTGTTAATCCAATCGGCACCAAACTTCACATATGTTTTTATATACAAAAAGCCCAAATAAGCCCATTCCTTGACTGAGAAACTCACTTTGCAAAATGACCATTCAACGTTAAACACCTCTAATGTACATATCACGGCGAAAGTATAAAAGATATTCAGGTATGGTCTATAAATCGAAATGAGTTGGAATTAAAATCGAAAAAAGGTTACAGAAAGATAATAAAAATATTCATTTTTATATACTTCATACCTTTAGTACCATTTGGCTTTACAAGAACAACTGTTAAAACCATTAAAAACTAATTTGTTGTAAATAATTGAAATCAATATCTCTTTCGATTTCAAATCCACTTAATTTCCATTTCTAGAAAATGACTGCTTAAGATGAATTTTATACACAAAATAAAAAAAATCATAGCGAACAACTCTGCATTAATTATCCCAAAATTTCGTTTTTTGACTTATGACGGCGCTGCAGCAAATAAGCGACCTGAGCTTTTATGCACTAAATCGTAATAAACAATTTTGTTGGAATTTAAAAACTCCAAATTTAACAATTTTAAATTATTATTTCTTTATTTCAAATTTCTTAAATGTATAAGTTGTAATTGGCCTCAAATTTGAAAAATTTGCATTGTCAATAGTTGATTTTGGGCTGCCTTTTGTAGACAACCAATCTTTCATTTTTCCTAATTCAAGCTGTGTTCCCTCAATGGTTCCTTTAACTGTTCCATCTAACGTATTCATTATCCAGCCATGTAAACCCAATTCTTTGGCTTTCTTTTCAGCATATTTGCGAAAAAATACATGTTGAACTTTACCAAAAATCTCATAATCACAAGCATACAATTGTCTTGAGCCCATATTGTAAAAAGTTCGTACTATACATGCAATATATTTTTTAAGTTAAATTTTTTTGAATTTTAAAAACTAAACATGTAAATTAAATATGAAATATGTACATATGTACATAAAATGTATGCATGACTTTGTTTTACAAATCAACAAATTTTTAATACCATAGTTAAAAGTGTTGCCTTAAAAGCGTTTTTAAAAAAGCGTTAATTACGTTTTATATATGTTCTTATTATGTCGATTTTATGATTATTTACTTAATGTGCATTTATTAAATTTGTGTCATTACATATCTTACTTACCCTTTATCGTCTTTTGAGTTGAAACTTGTATTTTTTGAAAACCATTCTGTAACCCGAGCATCAAATACCAATGACTGCATCAGCTGACGATCACCTAAAATGTTATATACATTTATTTTAGCACTATAATGTAACAAAATATATACAAATATAAGATATGTACTCGTATGTATAATTGTGCCATTTATTTATTTTTGCCATTTTTGATCATGAATATGTCATCATGCATTTGATAGATAAAAAAAGAAGATTTAACAATAATTGTGCAATTCCTCAGCTAACTGTGCATTATAATTTTGCATTTATGTTTTACGTATCTATAAATTTTTATGTTCTACATACAAATATCATAAAAATTAAACAAATTCCTTAAGCCAATTGCATTAAAATAGTAATTTCGTTTGGTATTAAGAATAAGTTTAATCGGTAAATGTATGTATATTATGAGTACATTAAGATTTAAAAGTATGGAATAAAGATTTTGCGAAATATATTATATATACATACTCAAAAAAATCCATGCCTTATGTGTACGAAATCTGTCGTACATAGTAATGATTCCGCACCACGAAATTCTTGTGTACAATGTATGAAAGTACAAAATGATTTAGTAAAATACAAAATACCTTTTCATAATTTACGGATACAAATTTGTGTATTTTACGAAATCTTTTTGTATTCTAGAAAAAATTTAAAGTTAAATATTTATATAAATATTTATAAAGATGCCTTCTTAAAAATGTTGTACTATGCAAAGCGAATTCATACAGGTGACCGCATCATGAGATAGAGTTATGCTTGCTATCCCTTTTTTTGAAAAATACTTTGTTCATTGTTTTTGTAAAAAGTTAGAGTGAATTTCAAAATTATTTGTTGAAAACATAAACAATGGATTTTTTTGTTTATAAAATATACACAATTGCTTTAGAAGGTAAGTCTTTCTCCTGTATTGCAAATTAATTGTGGCTCCACTTTTTCCTTACGTACTTTTTATTCCTTGATTTTATATTTTATATATACTTTTTTTGTTTTATAAAATTTAAATAAAAGTTTTTTTTCAACTATTTAGATTTTTATTGATTTTTTTCACAAAATGTAAACAAAGCTTGACATTCAGTATACACACAAATAAATAAACAATAAACAGATGACTCGAAAATGTCACCTGCATGAATTTGCCTTGGTACTATGCATAAAAATATTAACTGCCTGTTCAACGATTTCGAATGTTAACGTTCGTATTGAAAATTATATATAAAAAAAAACAAACTTTCAAAATTAGAAAATTACAGTTAAAACAAAAACAAAATTTCAAAATTTGTTTTTGTTTAATATGTAGTTTTCTATGCGAACGTTAAAGGGCTCTGGAGACTTTCAAATAAACCCGTCAATCAGTGCATATGTGTTAGTGTCGTTTATTTGAGGCTTTTTCGGAGATAAACACGACAATCAACAATTGTATTTTGTAAAAAACCAAAATATTTATATTTTTCATGACAACAAACACAAAGAAAATATTTTTTTTTTGTCAATCACAACAGGAGACTATCAAATAATCAGCCATCAAATAAAAAAATCAAAACTTTTTGATTTTCATCAAGCATTGCCGACAACGCGTATGTGTACCCGAAAAAGAACGACTGCACGCACACAACTATGTGATTGATGTATTTATTTGATAGTCTCCCGGGCGTTTAACGTGCGAAATCGATGAACAGGCAGTTAAATAAAAAAACTAATTCTTCAAAAGGTTAAAACAAAAATTTCATAAATTTATAAATGTACTAGCATTGCCCACTAAGAGTTAATTTTTGACTAACTATAAAAGTAAAATTATTGAAAAAAATAAAGCCTGTGTATTTTATTGTATGTATGTATATCGATCTACATATCTTTTAAATTTCATCATCTGTCCCTTCATATTTCTATCTTGAAAAAATATAAACCCTGTGTATTATATTTAGAATGACTTATGTATCTATGATTCAAATTTCATCAAATTCGGTTAGATATTTTCGGAGAGGCAGTAATTCTCCCTATGTCCCCCACTTGGTACTAGTTTTACAAAAATAAAAACCGTATATTTCCAATCAAATCAAAAACAGCGTACGCACATTACGGAAACTTAGCTTGAATAGATCTCTTCGAAAATGATAATTAATATTTTCTGAGTGTAGGAGGCTTAGCGCCTCTGCCAAAATCCTAAGAACTTTAACGGAACCTCATATAACCTGTGTCCGTTAGGAGGTTCATTCTTCATTTTGTTGAAAATTTTTTTTTAATCAGACCGGCAGTTCCGGAGAACAAACATATCGGGCCCTTACCGCAAAAATAGCTTAAGCGACATCATTTAAAATTTTCATTTTTTTCTTAATAAATAAATTTATCTCCTTAAATGTCAGTCACATAAGTTACCGCTAAGATTTTATAGCAAAAACCATTTGAGCTTAAGCAATACAATACTCCTATGAAATATAATAAAAAAAACTTTCTCCTGTTTCAGAACACCACAAAATCACACATGTGATTTTAAAAGATTTGAAGATTTGAAATTACGTGATTTTCAGAACAGACCCGTTAAGCCTAATTACAATATCAAAAGCTTCAACTAAAAACCAACAGTTCCATGGAAAATCACAATTGTTTATAATATAAGTAAAGATTTCAAATCAGAAAAACATCATCAAAATGAGAGTTAACAAAAATTTCTTTCTCTAATTATTAGATATACATACATACATATATAGAGTCTAATAGACAAAAGAACGGGAACAATAAAAACAAAATGCTACCCCAAAAAAATACGTTAGTATGAAATATGTTAAATACATAAATGATACATTATCATGTATGAAAGTAAAATCCAATTCTTGCATTTTCATTATTTTCTATTGTTTCATTTATTACAAATTTTTATTTTTATTATTTTGGTAATACTTGTTTTTTGATGTTTATATTTTGACACAGCTGATTGCTTAGTACGAGCCAGGGATGTTAAAGTTGGTACAATTGTATTTTTTTTTTTTTTTGGTACATTCTGACCTTCTAAAGTACCGTGGTACTACCGTGACTCATTTGGTACAATTTAAAAATTCGTCATAGTTCCCCCTTTTTAAATTTGTAGTATAGCAAACAAATTATTGAGTCCTTTTCATTACATTTATTTCTTTAATTATTATTTCTTTCATCAGATTTAAAAATCTTTCTTTTAAATTGAAATTTTTATTTATGCAATATGCACTTAAAATTATTAACATGGATATTAGAAATGCAATCAGAAGATGCTCGAATGCATCACAGCACCGATTTCAGAAACCCTTAAGAAAACAAAGAAATTTGAATTTACGGCAGAAGCAAAATTAGCGTTTGACAAATTAATACAGTGCCTTAGTACAAGTCCCGTTTTAACTCATCCTGATTTTACGAAAACTTTTTATATCCAGTGTGATGCGTCTGATGTTGGAATCGGGGCAGTCATATTTCAAGAAGACCCTGAAGGGGGCGAACATCCGATTGCATATTATTCGAGAAAATTAACAGCGGCTCAGAAAAATTATTCTGTAACTGAGCGTGAATGCTTAGCGGTAGTGTCAGCCATTCAGAGATTCCGTCCGTACGTCGAGTTAATGCAGTTTGTAGTGATCACGGATCACTCAAGCCTTAAATGGCTCATGTCTCAGAAAGACCTCAGCGGCAGATTGGCGCGCTGGAGCCTGCAATTACAATCTTTTAGTTTTCAGATTCAACACCGTAAAGGTTCGCAGAATGTTGTACCCGACGCGCTATCACGATACACAGTCGATGCTGTGAAAGAGTTAGGCTCGTCGTTAGTTAATTTGGAATCACCAGAGTTTAACTCTGATGATTACAAAGAATTAATCCGTATCGTTCAGGAGGAGAAAGCGAGTTTACCAGATATTAAAGTAGTTGAAAACCTGGTGTATAAAAGAACAGGCGTATATAATGGAGACGTGTTGACCGAAGATCATGCCTGGAAATTATGGCTGCCTGCGGCGTTAACCGAGAGCGTGATCGAAAAAGCACATAGCCCACCCAGTATGGCTCATGGGGGCATAGCAAAGACTATAAGGAGAATACGTGAATATTTTTATTGGCCTCATTTGAACATTCAAGTTCGAGACTTTGTTAATCAGTGCGATATTTGCAAGGAGTGCAATTTTTACAAAGGCTAACTTTTTTTGGATGAAATTTCACGTAATTTCATGAATAAAAATGTTTTGGATGAATGTGATATCTCTATCGTAGACCTTTACAAAAACACATGCCCTTTGAAGAAATTTATTGCGGAACAGAAGTGGATTTATAAATCTCTACAAATAATATCAATATTGATATTGTTAAAGAAATGAAAGAAAATGCAAAACAATTTATATAAAATTTTGCGAAGTTTTGAGAGCCAAAGTCAACTTTAATAACGAAGTTTTAATGTGGTTCCATAAATTTACTCTTGAAAATGTTATTTCAGGTAACACAAGTAGTATTGTACCTCTTCTAGTAAAAATGTTCCCGAATACAATTGCAAATTTTGATCCAATCAATAATCCATTTAGAGCTTTAGCTGATGTCGAGCAACTGTAATCGTTAAAAATTGAAAATGTTTGTAGTTTTTGGTCAGCAGTAGCTAATTTACAAAATGAGCTGAATGTCCATATGTTTCCTGATATTTCTGGAGTCGTTGCTGGAATTTTATCCATTCCACATTCGTCTGCAAGTGTGGAGAGAGTTTTATCTTTTCAAAATATAATAAAAACTAAGCAAAGACACATACTAATTTATATTTATTACACTTTTCTGTACCTTATTTTATGCATTCATATAATGAATGTTAATGTTAAGTTTTGTTTTTTTGTGTACAATTGAATTTTTATGTACTTTTTTGTTGTTTTAGTAAATTAAAAAAAAGGTACCGTGAAGGTCCAAAAATTACATTTTTTTTTGAAAGTTGGTACAAAATTTAAAACTCCTTTTAACACCCCTGGTACGGACTACTTCGTGCAAGAAGAAGAAGAATATGTTTCTCTTTAAAGCTCTCTCACTTTACCAATCTTTGAGTACGAGAACAGTTTTCGTTAAAATTGGGATCCCGCGGGCTCCCAACGTTGAGTACGGGATCACACCTATTGCGTGTAATTTTCGCTTGCATGTGTCGCCCATGTGTAATTAGTTCTATGTGTAATTTTACTTTAAGTTATATCTTTAAATTAATTTTTAACATTCAAGATTTTCATATCGAACATTGAGTTATTTTTTTTAGTTTCCAGCTACTTTTTCGATTTGTGCGTGTAATTTTGCAACAAATGTGTAACTTGGTACACAGTCATGTGTAATTTCCAAATTCTTCATTGGCAGCACTGTTGTATTTACAAGGAACTGCACAAAATAACTTAAAACTAGTGAAAAAATACATTTGCAATAATATTAAATTATTTTACATAATTCTAGCAAATTGTTTATGTTTATTTGTCAAGTATTTGCATATATTGTTGCAAAACACAAACATTTATTTTCTTGACCTCAAGAAATACGTTTAAAATCAATCATTATATATTATATGATACCAAGGACCCTCGAGATAGAGCTTGTGGAGGTTCTGCTATTTTGATAAAAGCCCGAATCAAACACTACTTAATGTGTGATCATCGTGAAGATTTTCTGCAAGCAACGAACATTTGTGTTGAAGAGCTAAATCGAAACTTAGTACTTTCTTCTTCATACTCTCCGCCTAGATTTTCAATATCAGAGAGCCAATATCATAAATATTATAAATCATTAGGACCCTGTTTCCTAGCCGCTAGCGATTACAACGCTAAACATACCTTCTGGGGGTCACGGCTCATAACACCAAAGGGTCGTGTTTTGTATAATACATTATCTAAAATGGATTTAAATGTGGTCGCGAGCGGACAACCAACTTATTGACCTACTGATCAGCAAAAAATTCCAAATGTCATCGATTTTGACGTGGTTAAAAACATCCCCGCAGAAACGATTCATGTTGAAGCTTCCTTAGAACTATCTTCCGATCAGACACCGACAATTGTTACTTTAATGAACCCAAATATAATTGTATCTACGTCTGGTTACTTAGCGACTTCAGCCACACAAATAAATTGGTTAAAATATAAAAAATATCTTAGTGCCCATTGTACAGAAAATATTCCGCTTAGTACACCGGAGAACGTGGATCTCGCTATTGTTAATTTTGACAGTTATCTTAAACTAGCTGTTCAACATTCCAGCATAATCCTCAAAAAAACCAAAAATAATAACATATATTCTACAGATGTCGAGCGTCTCTGGACTGAAAAAAGGAGAGTTCGAAGAGAGTGGCAATTGCACAAATCCCCCCATCTTCAGACTTTATTAAAAGAGTGCACAAAAAGGCTAAGAAAGTTACTGCAGTCTCATAAAATGGCTTCCCTGGAAAAATATCTTAAACTTGATGCAACTCCACAATCAGACTACTCATTATGGCATGCAGCTAGAAGTCTCAATAGGCCAGTTATATCTAAGCCACCATTAAGAAACTTGAATGGAAGTTGGGCAAGAAATGACATTGAAAAAGGAAATCTGTTTGTTCATCATCTGAAAAATGTATTTACCCTTAATATATTCCACGATATAGCAGTCGAGTTACCGCCTGTAAATGTAAGAGCAGCTATTCCCCTAAGATTCGAGTTTAGAGAAATCGAAAAGGCTATTTGTTGATTTAAACACCAAGAAGGCAACCGCTATTGATAAGATCAGTAATAAAATGCTTTTGGAGCTACCAAGTATAGCAAAGAAAATTATTCTTATTATTTTTAATGCTATTTTACGGCTTTAATACTACCCTCAAGACTGGAAGGTTTCCTTAGTAACCATGATACCAAAGCCAGGAAAGGATCACACAAAAGTTGAGTCATACAGGCCTATTAGCTTATTATCCAATATCTCAAAGCTATTTGAGAAACTACTAGTGTCAAAATTAACACCGATTTTAAATGAAAATAGATGTACTCCAAACCATCAATTCGGTTTGAGAAGAAAGCATAGCACAATTGAACAAACTCATCGCATAGTAAATGTCATAAGAAAAGCCGTTGAAGAAAAAAAAATATTGCTCAGCACTCTTCATCGATGTGTCCCAAGCTTTCGATAAAGTCTGGCATGAAGGATTACTACTGAAATTGCAGCAAAACTTACCTGCAAACATACACAGCTGTTAGAAACCTACTAAGTCGGTCGTCAATTTATTATTAAAGACGGCGATTTTTTAAGTTCTTCACAGCCAATTAACGCTGGAGTCCCACAAGGCAGCATCCTGGGCCCTCTATTATGCTTAATTTATACTTCGGACATGCTTACCAACAGCTACACCCATACCTCAACATTTGTGGACGATACAGCTTTTCTAAGCGTACACGCAAACTGTCAAGAAGCATCTCGTTGCTTACAGGTCCATATATTTAAACTGGAATGGTGGTTAAAAAAATGGAGGATAAAGATCAATGAGCAAAAATGTGCACATATAGCATTCACATTGCGTCGGGAAACATGCCCCCCTATTAAAATCAATAATCAAATAATACCCCAACACTCGCATGTAAAATACCTCGGTATACATCTAGATCGGCGTTTAACGTGGAAATGGCATATAAAAGCTAAATTAACTCAAATGAAACTAAAAGCAATTCAAATTAATTGGCGTATTGGAAGAAATTCTGTTCTTAGTCTTGATTGCAAACTTCTACTTTACAACTCTATCTTAAAGCCAATTTGGTGCTACGGTATTCAGTTATGGGGCACTGCCTCGGCTTCTAACATCGAAAAAATTCAAAGGCGCCAAAATAAACTTCTTCGAATAATCACAGCCGCCCCCTGGTACGTCAAAAACTCAAATATCCACAAGGATCTCAATGTGCCATTAGTAAAAACTATGATAACGAAATGTGCAGTAAAATATTTAAAAAGGCTGGAACTGCACCCAAATCCATTAGCTCGAAATATTTTAAATTATGGCGGCCACACTCGCTTAAGAAGAAGAGACTCTGCAGCACTCACCCAATCAGATGAGCGATAAGCACCTACACATTTGAACAGAAACCGTGATGACTAAATCTTTTTTGTCTGGCACTGGCAGGACATAAAGCAAATATTAGGATAAGATTTGATTTATTATTGTTAGTTCATATTTAATATATGAAGATTCAATAAATAAATACTGAAAAAAAAAATTTATATGGCAGTTATGCCTTGGACATAAAAATTTGTCGTGGAGAGCCGTTGTGAAATAAATCTATTTTATTTAAAGAACGTTTTTTCTAATGCACTCACATATAGACACTTATGGATCGATTACGGATGGCAACTGAACTGAAATTGCGTTGCCAGCAGTGAAATCAGGCAACACTACTCATGTTAAAATATAATTTTTTTTTATTTTAACATAAGCGGCATTGCCTAATTTCGCTGCTTGAAACTGAACTGAAGTTTAGTCCGTAGTAGGTCCATTATTCTCCCAACAATGCTACCATAATTTCATTAAATTTCATAAATTTTATAAACAGAAAATGAAAATCAAATAAAATAATAAATTAAAACGAAAAAGTTTTAAGTTACTGCCGACGTTGTGATTATGGGCTTTAGGAATTTTGCTGAAGTTGAAGATGAAATTTTTTTTTAATACTAATTCTTAAACGTCACCTTTTCTTATTTATTCATTAAAATCACCTCAAAAATTGTGAATTGACATCATACTTATGTTAATGTTAAAAATATATGTAGGCCTTGAAGGCGTCACTGCAACGGTCGTATAACCGTATAAATTAATTTATACCAATTGAATCTACATTTTTAAATTTTTCAAAATAATAAAATGTCTAAAACCTTTTTTAAGAAGATTAAAGCTCAGAAATATTAAAATTATTGTTAATATTAAAGTTCTCATGAATTAAAATACATAATTTTTGGTAAAAGTTTAGTTAATTATGTCGGGGCATGAAAGGGTTCAAAACTTATAACAAGTATACAACTAGTACGCCGGACATGGATATTAGAAATGCAATCAGAAGATGCTCGAATGCATCACAGCACCGATTTCAGAAACCCTTAAGAAAACAAAGAAATTTGAATTTACGGCAGAAGCAAAATTAGCGTTTGACAAATTAATACAGTGCCTTAGTACAAGTCCCGTTTTAACTCATCCTGATTTTACGAAAACTTTTTATATCCAGTGTGATGCGTCTGATGTTGGAATCGGGGCAGTCATATTTCAAGAAGACCCTGAAGGGGGCGAACATCCGATTGCATATTATTCGAGAAAATTAACAGCGGCTCAGAAAAATTATTCTGTAACTGAGCGTGAATGCTTAGCGGTAGTGTCAGCCATTCAGAGATTCCGTCCGTACGTCGAGTTAATGCAGTTTGTAGTGATCACGGATCACTCAAGCCTTAAATGGCTCATGTCTCAGAAAGACCTCAGCGGCAGATTGGCGCGCTGGAGCCTGCAATTACAATCTTTTAGTTTTCAGATTCAACACCGTAAAGGTTCGCAGAATGTTGTACCCGACGCGCTATCACGATACACAGTCGATGCTGTGAAAGAGTTAGGCTCGTCGTTAGTTAATTTGGAATCACCAGAGTTTAACTCTGATGATTACAAAGAATTAATCCGTATCGTTCAGGAGGAGAAAGCGAGTTTACCAGATATTAAAGTAGTTGAAAACCTGGTGTATAAAAGAACAGGCGTATATAATGGAGACGTGTTGACCGAAGATCATGCCTGGAAATTATGGCTGCCTGCGGCGTTAACCGAGAGCGTGATCGAAAAAGCACATAGCCCACCCAGTATGGCTCATGGGGGCATAGCAAAGACTATAAGGAGAATACGTGAATATTTTTATTGGCCTCATTTGAACATTCAAGTTCGAGACTTTGTTAATCAGTGCGATATTTGCAAGGAGTGCAATTTTTACAAAGGCTAACTTTTTTTGGATGAAATTTCACGTAATTTCATGAATAAAAATGTTTTGGATGAATGTGATATCTCTATCGTAGACCTTTACAAAAACACATGCCCTTTGAAGAAATTTATTGCGGAACAGAAGTGGATTTATAAATCTCTACAAATAATATCAATATTGATATTGTTAAAGAAATGAAAGAAAATGCAAAACAATTTATATAAAATTTTGCGAAGTTTTGAGAGCCAAAGTCAACTTTAATAACGAAGTTTTAATGTGGTTCCATAAATTTACTCTTGAAAATGTTATTTCAGGTAACACAAGTAGTATTGTACCTCTTCTAGTAAAAATGTTCCCGAATACAATTGCAAATTTTGATCCAATCAATAATCCATTTAGAGCTTTAGCTGATGTCGAGCAACTGTAATCGTTAAAAATTGAAAATGTTTGTAGTTTTTGGTCAGCAGTAGCTAATTTACAAAATGAGCTGAATGTCCATATGTTTCCTGATATTTCTGGAGTCGTTGCTGGAATTTTATCCATTCCACATTCGTCTGCAAGTGTGGAGAGAGTTTTATCTTTTCAAAATATAATAAAAACTAAGCAAAGACACATACTAATTTATATTTATTACACTTTTCTGTACCTTATTTTATGCATTCATATAATGAATGTTAATGTTAAGTTTTGTTTTTTTGTGTACAATTGAATTTTTATGTACTTTTTTGTTGTTTTAGTAAATTAAAAAAAAGGTACCGTGAAGGTCCAAAAATTACATTTTTTTTTGAAAGTTGGTACAAAATTTAAAACTCCTTTTAACACCCCTGGTACGGACTACTTCGTGCAAGAAGAAGAAGAATATGTTTCTCTTTAAAGCTCTCTCACTTTACCAATCTTTGAGTACGAGAACAGTTTTCGTTAAAATTGGGATCCCGCGGGCTCCCAACGTTGAGTACGGGATCACACCTATTGCGTGTAATTTTCGCTTGCATGTGTCGCCCATGTGTAATTAGTTCTATGTGTAATTTTACTTTAAGTTATATCTTTAAATTAATTTTTAACATTCAAGATTTTCATATCGAACATTGAGTTATTTTTTTTAGTTTCCAGCTACTTTTTCGATTTGTGCGTGTAATTTTGCAACAAATGTGTAACTTGGTACACAGTCATGTGTAATTTCCAAATTCTTCATTGGCAGCACTGTTGTATTTACAATGAACTGCACAAAATAACTTAAAACTAGTGAAAAAATACATTTGCAATAATATTAAATTATTTTACATAATTCTAGCAAATTGTTTATGTTTATTTGTCAAGTATTTGCATATATTGTTGCAAAACACAAACATTTATTTTCTTGACCTCAAGAAATACGTTTAAAATCAATCATTATATATTATATGATACCAAGGACCCTCGAGATAGAGCTTGTGGAGGTTCTGCTATTTTGATAAAAGCCCGAATCAAACACTACTTAATGTGTGATCATCGTGAAGATTTTCTGCAAGCAACGAACATTTGTGTTGAAGAGCTAAATCGAAACTTAGTACTTTCTTCTTCATACTCTCAGCCTAGATTTTCAATATCAGAGAGCCAATATCATAAATATTATAAATCATTAGGACCCTGTTTCCTAGCCGCTAGCGATTACAACGCTAAACATACCTTCTGGGGGTCACGGCTCATAACACCAAAGGGTCGTGTTTTGTATAATACATTATCTAAAATGGATTTAAATGTGGTCGCGAGCGGACAAACAACTTATTGACCTACTGATCAGCAAAAAATTCCAAATGTCATCGATTTTGACGTGGTTAAAAACATCCCCGCAGAAACGATTCATGTTGAAGCTTCCTTAGAACTATCTTCCGATCAGACACCGACAATTGTTACTTTAATGAACCCAAATATAATTGTATCTACGTCTGGTTACTTAGCGACTTCAGCCACACAAATAAATTGGTTAAAATATAAAAAATATCTTAGTGCCCATTGTACAGAAAATATTCCGCTTAGTACACCGGAGAACGTGGATCTCGCTATTGTTAATTTTGACAGTTATCTTAAACTAGCTGTTCAACATTCCAGCATAATCCTCAAAAAAACCAAAAATAATAACATATATTCTACAGATGTCGAGCGTCTCTGGACTGAAAAAAGGAGAGTTCGAAGAGAGTGGCAATTGCACAAATCCCCCCATCTTCAGACTTTATTAAAAGAGTGCACAAAAAGGCTAAGAAAGTTACTGCAGTCTCATAAAATGGCTTCCCTGGAAAAATATCTTAAACTTGATGCAACTCCACAATCAGACTACTCATTATGGCATGCAGCTAGAAGTCTCAATAGGCCAGTTATATCTAAGCCACCATTAAGAAACTTGAATGGAAGTTGGGCAAGAAATGACATTGAAAAAGGAAATCTGTTTGTTCATCATCTGAAAAATGTATTTACCCTTAATATATTCCACGATATAGCAGTCGAGTTACCGCCTGTAAATGTAAGAGCAGCTATTCCCCTAAGATTCGAGTTTAGAGAAATCGAAAAGGCTATTTGTTGATTTAAACACCAAGAAGGCAACCGCTGTTGATAAGATCAGTAATAAAATGCTTTTGGAGCTACCAAGTATAGCAAAGAAAATTATTCTTATTATTTTTAATGCTATTTTACGGCTTTAATACTACCCTCAAGACTGGAAGGTTTCCTTAGTAACCATGATACCAAAGCCAGGAAAGGATCACACAAAAGTTGAGTCATACAGGCCTATTAGCTTATTATCCAATATCTCAAAGCTATTTGAGAAACTACTAGTGTCAAAATTAACACCGATTTTAAATGAAAATAGATGTACTCCAAACCATCAATTCGGTTTGAGAAGAAAGCATAGCACAATTGAACAAACTCATCGCATAGTAAATGTCATAAGAAAAGCCGTTGAAGAAAAAAAAATATTGCTCAGCACTCTTCATCGATGTGTCCCAAGCTTTCGATAAAGTCTGGCATGAAGGATTACTACTGAAATTGCAGCAAAACTTACCTGCAAACATACACAGCTGTTAGAAACCTACTAAGTCGGTCGTCAATTTATTATTAAAGACGGCGATTTTTTAAGTTCTTCACAGCCAATTAACGCTGGAGTCCCACAAGGCAGCATCCTGGGCCCTCTATTATGCTTAATTTATACTTCGGACATGCTTACCAACAGCTACACCCATACCTCAACATTTGTGGACGATACAGCTTTTCTAAGCGTACACGCAAACTGTCAAGAAGCATCTCGTTGCTTACAGGTCCATATATTTAAACTGGAATGGTGGTTAAAAAAATGGAGGATAAAGATCAATGAGCAAAAATGTGCACATATAGCATTCACATTGCGTCGGGAAACATGCCCCCCTATTAAAATCAATAATCAAATAATACCCCAACACTCGCATGTAAAATACCTCGGTATACATCTAGATCGGCGTTTAACGTGGAAATGGCATATAAAAGCTAAATTAACTCAAATGAAACTAAAAGCAATTCAAATTAATTGGCGTATTGGAAGAAATTCTGTTCTTAGTCTTGATTGCAAACTTCTACTTTACAACTCTATCTTAAAGCCAATTTGGTGCTACGGTATTCAGTTATGGGGCACTGCCTCGGCTTCTAACATCGAAAAAATTCAAAGGCGCCAAAATAAACTTCTTCGAATAATCACAGCCGCCCCCTGGTACGTCAAAAACTCAAATATCCACAAGGATCTCAATGTGCCATTAGTAAAAACTATGATAACGAAATGTGCAGTAAAATATTTAAAAAGGCTGGAACTGCACCCAAATCCATTAGCTCGAAATATTTTAAATTATGGCGGCCACACTCGCTTAAGAAGAAGAGACTCTGCAGCACTCACCCAATCAGATGAGCGATAAGCACCTACACATTTGAACAGAAACCGTGATGACTAAATCTTTTTTGTCTGGCACTGGCAGGACATAAAGCAAATATTAGGATAAGATTTGATTTATTATTGTTAGTTCATATTTAATATATGAAGATTCAATAAATAAATACTGAAAAAAAAAATTTATATGGCAGTTATGCCTTGGACATAAAAATTTGTCGTGGAGAGCCGTTGTGAAATAAATCTATTTTATTTAAAGAACGTTTTTTCTAATGCACTCACATATAGACACTTATGGATCGATTACGGATGGCAACTGAACTGAAATTGCGTTGCCAGCAGTGAAATCAGGCAACACTACTCATGTTAAAATATAATTTTTTTTTATTTTAACATAAGCGGCATTGCCTAATTTCGCTGCTTGAAACTGAACTGAAGTTTAGTCCGTAGTAGGTCCATTATTCTCCCAACAATGCTACCATAATTTCATTAAATTTCATAAATTTTATAAACAGAAAATGAAAATCAAATAAAATAATAAATTAAAACGAAAAAGTTTTAAGTTACTGCCGACGTTGTGATTATGGGCTTTAGGAATTTTGCTGAAGTTGAAGATGAAATTTTTTTTTAATACTAATTCTTAAACGTCACCTTTTCTTATTTATTCATTAAAATCACCTCAAAAATTGTGAATTGACATCATACTTATGTTAATGTTAAAAATATATGTAGGCCTTGAAGGCGTCACTGCAACGGTCGTATAACCGTATAAATTAATTTATACCAATTGAATCTACATTTTTAAATTTTTCAAAATAATAAAATGTCTAAAACCTTTTTTAAGAAGATTAAAGCTCAGAAATATTAAAATTATTGTTAATATTAAAGTTCTCATGAATTAAAATACATAATTTTTGGTAAAAGTTTAGTTAATTATGTCGGGGCATGAAAGGGTTCAAAACTTATAACAAGTATACAACTAGTACGCCGACTCTATGACAGGTACATAGCTCAATTGTCAGTGGAACCTAATTTATGTTTGTATTAGTAAGATTTTTTTTTTAAATGTATTGGTGTATAAAACTATTTCCACCACTAAACATAGTTGCAAAAAATCGTATAGAATGTGGCAAAAAATTTTTTTTCCAAAATAAAATTTTAGTTGTTCAATAAATTTTTAATTTATTAAATGTTGGCTGCATTTATTTACTTTTAAAAACAATGTTTGCAACATTTTTATTCTGCAATATCGGAAAATATTTAAATAATTTATGATTTCCAATATTATTTTCATACCACAAAATGCTACTCTGCTGGCTTTAATAATATTAACAACAGAAAAAAATTAATGTCAAATAAATTTATTTAAAAATTTTTAGTTTGTGAAAAATAAAAACATTTTGCAAAAGCAAATGAGCAAAATGTATTGGAAAAAATTTTAAAATATGTGTTTATGTCATAAAATTAAACATAAAGTGTTATATTGTGAAAAATTTTAAATTGAAAAATTTCAAATTTTGTTTTGTTTTTGTTGTTCTATATGTGTGAGGGATGAACTAAGAAATTGAGAACACTCTCGAGTTGGCATACTAGTTCTATACTATGTTCTATACTATGACTTATAAAATATAAAAAAATGTATCTGTTTCATTCTGTGGTATGTTAAATAATTTTTACCCGTTTTAATGATTTTATCAAAACGATTTTGTGCTCAATGAAAAAGTTTGTGATATGTACTATATCTATTTATGTATTTGAATGTATGGTATTAGTAAACTGTGATTTGGTGCAATTTTATTAATACGAATATATATAGAATAATGATAATTTTGTGAAAGCATTTTCACAGTATGAATGTTACTCACAATAGTAATTGTCTTTGTCGTATGATGGAATGCGCCCAGCTGATGTGTTAGCTGTGGATTTGCAATTTTTGTTTTTCTTGATCATGAATGATTTAACAGAAAATTTGAAAAAAGTTGAAATTGAGAAACCACTCGAAGATTTTTTGTATTGTTAATTTCGTTAAAGAAGAACTAATTTAAAAAGTTATCGTAGTATCCAACACTACTAGGACAAGTGCGGAAATACAATTGCATATCTAAAATTTCTAAAAACGCTTTAAAAGATTGTAAGAGTTATTCAAACTTGACCAATTACAATAGCGGTTTCACCCTTTGTATTAAGTGTACAACTCTGCTTTATTTAATACGATTTTATACTACAAAGCGTGAGTGTCGTTTTCGTATGTATTGTAAATTATTAAATTTGCTGAGTGAGAGAAAGCGACAGATAAAGTTTCGTCAACTGTTTTATTCTGGGGACTACTCTATATTGCGATGCAAAGGAAAATTGTAGCAAATCTAGTAAATGGTACTCTTTAATGCGTTTGCGCATTTGTCTTTCGCATCTTTTTATTTTTTTCTTTTCGCAAATCATCATTATTTCTTTTATTTAAACTTTCCAAATTGAATTTTTTTTTTACATATTTTGCCATTTCATTACTGGAAATCTGCGCTATCTTTGATTTGTATTACCAGTATTGCGTAATTTTTAAACATATTTGCGAAAGTGATAGAGAGTACCAAGTTGGCATTTAGCTTTCGCATCGGAATTGTATTCGCATCGCAATAAAGAGAAGCCTCCCTGGAAAATTCAAACTCGTATTTATTACAGATTTTGGTTGGATTTTTACACAACAGCATAGTAAATTTTAGTCTAATAAATTTTGTTGTTGCACTGTTGCAAATGTAAGTGCTTTAACTAATACGATTAACAAGGGGTGCAAGGGACTTAAATATCAAGGGTTAAAACCGCTAATGTTTAGTACAAATTTTGAAAAAAAAAGAGTTAGGAACCCAACTATTATTTATAACTGAATTTATCTTCATAATGATTGATTTTTTTTTAATAAAAAATTATCACATTTCTGATTTTTGAATATTTCCTGCTTTGAATTAAATTAAGAAAATTTTCAAATATTTCTTACAATAATAAAAATTTATTATTGCTTTTCAATACATATTTTTTTCGAGCGGTTTTATTTTAAATGGCAGCTAATTAAAAAGTAATAAAAAGTACTCTATGAAGGACGTTTCTATGTTTGAAAAGTTGTTATTCATTATGTAAGCTAAAGCTGCCAATTACAAATTTTAATTGATTTAATTCAACTATTTTGGTAAATTTATATTTAATATACTTACAGTACATGGCAGCTGTATGTTCAGGAGGCAAAGCACTTCTACTTGATGGCCATTTCCATCCAGGCTGTGACATTTTACCCAAAAACCACAAAAGTTCCTCTTCGGGGGTATCAAATGTCATATTGCTATGTTTGCAAAACAGCCTAAAAATATTTAATTTCATATGTTTATAAATGCAATAGATAATAATAAACATACATATCGAGCCCTATTTGCTATTATATCGTTAGCGACAAATTATCGAAATTTAGTTTTTTTCTTGTAAATAGGTTGTAAGTACTCGCTACAATTTGACGAATATATTCATAACCTTTGAATTTGTACCGTTGCGGAGAAAAATCCCTACTAAATCCAAATAAAATATTGCATTGTTTAAAAAAAAAATTATTCTCCTGTAAAATTAACTTTTTCCCGTTACGATATAATCGCAAACAGAGATCGATATATTTGATATTTTACCATTTTGGATGGATTTTCCAACGTTTGCCACTAAAGTAGCTTAGCGTATTGCTGCCTTTAATATTCATACGATGTATTTCATCTTCAGTGCGTATTTGAAGACGATAAACACCGTATAACTCGGGATACGTTATTACCAAAGTAAATGGTGTATTTTGTATAGCAGTCCAATAATATTGGCGCTTTACCCGAGCAACACGTTTCTAAAAAGAATTAAAACAATAGCAAATTATTTTGTTTTTTTTTTTATAAAAAATATGCATTAAAGATAGTCTTTACCATTTCATCAAAATGGTTTTTAACCAACATCCATTTGCTACCAGTTGATTGATTTATAATCGAATCTCGAATCTAAAATAACAAATTTTTTATTAAAAATTTTAGTTTACGAAAAAACAGCAAAAAATTAAGTACTGTATTATAATTTAAAATATTTTTTTACTGCTACCTATATCATTAAATATATGAAGGTAACGTTTTGAGCACCATTTTATACATAGGCCCACAAAAGACGGTAAAACGCAACTGCAACGAAATCCTTTTGTAATTATTGCCTTGAAATCAGTTTCAATCGTTTTCCACACACTCTGCAATTATTTCGGGCTTCTTGAGAACTGATGAAACGAAAACACGCCGCCCTTTCAAAGAAGTCTATGGCATAAACTCAAAAATAACAAGCAGTTGCAGTTTCGTTGCAGTTTCGTTTTACCGTCTGTTCTGGGCCTTAGTATTTTATGAGAGTTTTTGAGCTATGGTCAATTATCAAGCGATCCCAATCAAAATGCATACCATCTGGTCACTTTATATTTATTCTATTACGAAATAACCATTATTCGTTGCGTTTTAGACAGAGCTAAATCGACTTCATTGAAATTCATGACTGATTTAATTTTCCTGCGGTATTGATGCGCTCGTATTTTGTTTGCCTTCTGCATTGAATGGTAAAATAGTGTTGTCATCGCATACTTCAGAATTCATCGAATCTTAAATTAGTACATCTAAGTTTTTATTGTAAACAGCATTTAGAATTTCTTCTTCAGTAGAGCCCCAAAACAAAAAACATATTCATCGAAGTCGATAAATTCAGATAAAAATTTTTTTTAAATAATTTAATAAACTAAGTTTCTGCTTTAAGCCTAGTACTCTGTTCCAATTTGTGATAAATGTTCAGCAACATCTATTATTTCATACGAAAAATCTAGCATGTCACAATGCTACCTATCTCGCGAGCTTGAACAATTTTCAAAGTATGCGACATTTCTTTGCGTATGTAAGTAAAACCCACGTGAATTTTACTACACAGTATTTTTTAAAATAAGCGCCCAAAATTAAATTGTTTGCTCAAAAAACTATAAAAAAAAGTATCGTCGTATCGCCGGTAAATATCGCTGATTCCGATATATCGGAAAACCCGAAGTATAGCCGATATATCGGTATCGGTGTGCGTTACTTCCCTAATTAAGTTAAATATATATTGATTCCTATGATTCCAGGCTGGAACAAAGGGCCACCCTAATTTAAGTACCTATTTAATATTTTCTTTACATATTTTCGAAAAAACTCACCCTTTTTAAAGCATCAACGAAAAATGTATTAACAATGTATTTTTAGTACATTCTGTCATCAAAGAATTTTTTAGATTTTTTTCAGTTAAATTCAATATATGAGTGGCGCTATATTTCATATTTCGTATTCGGCGAATATAAGCGCAGATATTCCAATATTAAAAATTTCTCGCTAAACGGGGCGATTTTGAAACTTGTTTGGTAGCGAGATTTTCCATTTCAAGATATGGCGATTTAAAATAGTTGGCGATTTTTCTTTTGCAATTTTTGAAGAGAATCATTAAGTCGGTACGAAAAAATAAATAATTTTAAGAATAAAATTTTAGGAATACCCTCAAACATGTTTATAGTATTTAAAGTTTACAAACTTTTTCTATTATAAAATGTGGCAATTTATTACCACCAACAAAATTCAAAAAACCACGACTACCTCAAATGTTTTATTTTTATAAAATCCCATGTTTTTGTTGCTTTTTTATACCCATCACCGAAAATAACATGGTATATATCGTCACCTAAAATGCAAAAGGGCGTAACAACAAAAAAAAAAATCGAAATAGATTTTTTGATTAAATTTTGTTCGTTTTATTAAACTAAATGTTGACAAAATTTTAGATCCCCACGCTCAAAAATTGCGACTTTATTACAGAAATTCAAACGCCAAGTACACCTTATTGTAATTGATTTTGTAAAGTTTTTTGCTTCTGTTAAAAAATAAAGTGTTATTACGCCCTTTTGCATTTTAGGTGACGATGTATACCTTGTAAAAAATATATACATGTGCAGCGAAGTTGACTTAACGACGTCCGCCTGTTTTTCTGTTTATCTGGAGAGCGGGAAGAGCAAAATATTCAAAATTAGGTACCATAATCTTAATTATCAATAGAAAACATCCGAAATAATGTGGGCAGGTGCACAAAATCGATTTATTTATATCTTTAGAACGGTTAATTGTCCGAATTTGGTACAAATAACTGGGTTATCAATACACAACTTCTCTAAAAATATGGTCGGAATTGGGGAAATGGGCGTGGCACCTTCCGTACAAAAACACAATAGATTTCTGTATATCTAGAGATAATACACAACATTCGACAAAATGTGGACAAAATTCCGCCTGAAATAAATTCAACTCATGTTATTTTACAGTTGCAGGAAAATTTTTCCAAAAACATTTCGTAACTTTCGCACATGTTTTTTTCATATTAGCTTTGACAGCATTTTGCGTAAAATTTTGTTCTACGAAAGGTAATTTTTTTTTTTAAAAAATTTATATAAGCTTGACTTTAGCTTCTCGGAACAAAATATATACATATGAAAAGGTAAAAAAAAAAAATAATTTTTACCGTTAGTAGCACTGGATTAAAATCTCTGGGTGGTCGGTCATCATCCAATAATTCAACTTCAATCATATCAACACTGTTATAAGCAGGTTTTAATATATACCGTTGAAACTGATATCGTGAAATAAAAAAAATTTGTTTGAATAATATTTTTTCTTTAACAAAATTCAATACTTACAATTGGACGAAAATCTGGATGGAATAATATGTAACCATTATTGGTAACAATAAATGCATAACCATTTACACCCAACTAAAATAAAGTAAAATTATAAAATTTAATTACAGTTAATTTCTTGATTATTTATTCTTCAATTAAAACATACCAAAAATTGCGATAATAATTTCTTTATATCTCGAATGGGTACATCCGTTCCAGCTACACCCAATAAATTAGCAATTTTCGTCTGCATAATCAAAAATATTAAAAATGTATTAGAAAAGCACATAAAGAGCTTAATTTGATCCAAAATCTATTACATATTTGACTTGTTACACACTTTGTATTCAAAATGAAATATATTAAATATATTGTCGGAGAAAATAATAGGTACACATAAAATTATTAATAGTTACTTAAATTGTAATTTAATTTTTTCATAAATAAGATGTAATAGATATATTAAACTAAAGCCATTCAAAGTCTATACCAAAAATTAAAAAAAAAAATTACAGTATTCTAAAAATTTAAGAAATTAAAAAACATATGCCTTCAGAAATAATAGGTTCGTTTTAATTTTGTTACTTTTTTGCTATCAAACCCAAATATTATTTTAATATTTGGTAGAAGCTCCTTCATTTTAATTACTTCTGTGCATCTTCGCTTAATAGAAAACACGTGATTGGCGCAGGTATCCAGGGAAATTGAGTGCTAAGGTTATTGAACCTTTTGCCATATAAGTCGTTTTAAACGTCCCAATTTTATTTTTTAGAATTCCCCAGAGGAGCTATATAATGGAATCTAACAGCAAGTTTTATCAAAATAAGTTCAATGCAAAATTTTCTACGACATGTTATTGTGAAGGAGTATATCGTCCCTATTATTTTTTCCGACACTGTAAATGTCTAGAACTAAAATTTAGAAAACATAAAAATTCTATAAAAATTACTTGTGTATAATATTACATTCAGGTATGCAATATCAATCGACGATTTCAAAACGATCTTATTGTAAACGGAGTGATGAATTTCGAACGATTTTAAAATCCATTTCTTCTTTTTTTTTTTGTTTGTAAGTTTATTTATTTACAATATATTTCAATATAACAATTGTCTCGCGCCAAAAACGGCTTAGTGAGACGAGCTGACAAAATTAATTTATCTTAAAATTCTGTAACAATAAGTTTTATAAATATTATATATTTTATTTTATTTAAATTTTAGCATTTTTTATAAAAAGAACAATAAAAACTATTATTCAAGAAGCATTTATACTCTTCCTAAAAAATATTCCTTTACGATTTTCTTAAAGATTGATAGCCGATTACACGTTTTTTAACTTTCTGATAAATTATTGTACTTTAAACTACCCGAATATTCTATTCTTTGCTTCGTTGTCTCCAATCTGCATCTGGTCATTCTAAGATTTCCAGCATTTCTTGTGTTAAAACAACTTTGATTAATAGTAAGTTTAACTGAACGATGACCAATGTTGTTTATAGATTTATAAGCGCAGAACAAAAGTGGGTTTTCGTACAAATCATGTGTTGGTAAAATATTTTTACAATAATCCTTAAACAATTAAAAACACATTTAAGAGCTTTATTTTGAACTGACTGCAATGATTTTAGTTCATTACTATTTTTATATGCATAAATAATTGCAAGATACTCGAGACGGCTATGTATAATATGTTGATAAATAAGCATTTTTGTTCTTGTACTTAATTTTCTCTTCAATTCAAAAGCAGAGGCTGAAGCTATTTTTGTCTTAAATATCCCATATAAGCATCCTATGACAAACCGCTTTTCAAAATGTTCTCCCCGTTGACGAAGATAGAAAAATTATTATTCATAACTTGAGAATGAGATCTAAAACGTAACAATTTTGTCTTATCAGCATTTAGTGCAGGTCGATTTAATCTTGCAAATTCAAATAATAAAGACGAATCTCGTTCCATTTCTGTTTTGAGTATCAAATCAAATTAATAAGGATACAAAATCGATGCATCATCAGCAAACAGAACAATTTTACCATCGATACCAATATTAATGACATAATTAATATACAACATAAAAAGAAGAGCTGTTAAGACACCGCCCTGCGGCACACCGCTCATCACGGAAGCAATATGACTTTTCTGTCCAAAACATCAACATATTGTTTTCTGTTTGCTAAAAAACTTTCAATCAGTTTATGTTCCGCTCTGAAAACGCCCTAATATTGAAGTTTTTCGATTAAAATCTTGTGATCTACTAGGTCAAACGCTTTACTGAAATCATAAAATATATCAGCATAAAATATCCAGACCATCACAGTGTTGAAAGCACTAAAAACTGCCTCATTAGTACCACTGCCCTGAACAAATCCAAATTGATTTTTGTATAATAGCGATTCTTTATTAAGAAAATCCCTCAACTGAGAGTGAATTATTTTTTCAAATAGGTCGGTATTTACCCACTGTATAGGAATAACTTTGTGTAGTTTGAGAGCTTCAGGATAAATAGATGTTCTAATTATGACATTGAAAATTCTAGCTAAAAGTGGAATGGAAAATTTTTAAGAAATCAATTTTCAAAGATACTGCAAAAGGTATTTTAGATTTCAAGTCGTTTCGTTTTCAAAATCGATATCCATCACATACCTGATTGTTTTAATATGTTTATTAAAATTATCATTTTGTAATATTCTTAATTATATACATATATTTAATAGATAATAAATATTTATATTTTAGCAATACTTTTATATAAAATCTAATAAGTTAAAATCTATGTAGTAAATATTAATACTTAGAAAAGAAAATAATGAAAATATCAATTAATTTGAAAAAGACTATTTTAAGCGGTAATTTAAGAGGAACCAGTATTATAATGATATCTTAATGTAAAAACAACAAAAAACATTTAGTTTTTTTGTTGTTGTTCTTTTTGCAGTATTGCCGGCACCGGTAATTGCACTAAATTATAATTTTCTCTTCACAAGTTACACAACAATTTCTTTAATACAAATAGGTACCCAATAAACATTTTTCCTATTTTGCGAAGCACTAATGGCACATTTTAAAAAGTAAGCACACAAGTACATAGCACACGGTTGTGCGCACGCGCTCTGTAGACTTCTGTCAAAAAAATCTCTTCAGAGGGGTTTGGCGTTTAACACTCACCGCCATTGACGACGGCTAATGTCAATAGTCAAACATCAATCTTTAAACCAAATGGTATTTTACCCTGGTAGATTGAAATTTGCTTTGAATGAATGCCCTGTCGGATTTTTATTAGCTAGCTCAACATTTAGTTGACTTTTAGCTAACTTATTTACAACTGACTAGTAAACTAGCTCATAATTGGTGCAGATTTGAGTCAGTTGTGTTTTGTGCGACTGACTTCTTCTCGATAACTATTGAACTAGCCTTTGGCTAACTCAAAAGTTATGCAGAGATTAGTGAGTTGTGTTTTGTGCGACTGACTTCTTCTCGATAACTTTTGAGCTAGCGTTTGGCTAACTCAAAGCTGATGCAGTGGACTGTGGTAAAAACACGTTTTGCTTGTTTTGTGTACTTTTTCAAAGTTAAATAATAAGCAAAAGTTCCCATATTCTCTTTGTTAATAGCATTTAGTTAAATACATCTCATTTTCAAAGTAGAATTATTATGAAAACCGGTTTTGGCCATATCGGGCATGCTGCTGGTGACTTATAACTGAGAGTTTTTCTGTAGACAAAGGGGAAATACAACAAAAGTGAAAGAAAACATATGTGTAATTGTCTCTGTCTCTCTTTAGAAAATAAATAAAGCAAAATACGTAATTTTTTTTTTATTCTCTTATTAAAGTCAACATATTGTATGCACCACAAGCTGACTCATAATGAGCTAACTTATGGTTATCTTAAAGTTATGCAGTGTGAGTGAGTACTGACTCGTACTGCGAACATTGCGTGTAAAAACTGAATAGCTTTAACCATGTAAATGAGTAAGCTTGTGAGTCACCTCTGACTAATTTCTGATTAACCATGAGTTAACTTTGAGCTAACTCATTTTCCGACAGGGTGATTACCCATTTAAATTGATTTACATGTTCTTCCTTACTTCTGTTTTTCGTACTTTTTGTCAAGAACTCTTCTTGAAATCCAAAGTTCCTTTTTTTTATTTTTTTTTGTTAGTGGAAAAATAGTGCTCCTTGAATTAAAAGAGCATAAAGTTATATTTTTAAAAATTGTTCACGTGATTTTTTTTTTGGATATTTTCGCGAAAGAAAGAAATATTAAACTGGGCTTTAGTACTAAGAAAAGTCAGATAAATTGCAAATAATAACGAAAAAAAACAAATACATACATACATAAAAAAAATTTGAAAATTAATAAATATAGTACAAATACAGAACATTTAATTAGGTAGAGAACAATTTAAGGTTGTTTACTAAAAAAAAATAATTTGCACAGAAAAAAGCTGTAAAATAAATATTGTGTATGAAGAACGTTTAAAAACTCGTATCAGAGAATATTTTTAATCTTTCGGTGGTTGGTTGATTGTTTTCCTCTTGAATTTGCTAATAAACATTAAGGCCCTAATCATGTACAACGCAGCGCAACGCCAAACAATAAAATTGAAAGCACAAACAATGTCATAAATATTTTGTAATTTTGTTGTTGATTTCAACAGAAATTCATGTACCGTTTGAAAATTTTCAACGACACAAGCAATGGAGCGTTTGAAATTTTAAAACGCAATGTGAATTTCTGTAGAAAGCAACAACAAAATTACAAAATATTTATGACATTGTTTGTGCTTTCAATGTTATTCTTTGGCGTTGCGTTAGTTCTGTGGCGTTGCGCTGCATTGTACATGGTTAGGGCCTAATAGTCGACCTTAAAGGTAATTCTAACTAATTAACATTAATGTGGACAATAAATTTTAATGTTGGAAGCTAATTTTCAATATACATACATATGTATGTATAATTTAAGTACATACTTATAAAGTAAATGAATATTAAAAGGAAAAGAATAAAGAAAATTTAATATTTGTAATAGGTAGTTGACTACTAATTGTTAATACATAATAAAACTACCAGTTCTTGACTTTGAATTTTTGGATTTTATGATATAAATATAATAATATAAGCAAAAAATTGTACTTTTAAATTAGAAAACACTAAGATAATATTTAAATATTTATGTATACAAAATATTTACGATGCTTTTATTTAAACTGGATTTTTAATTATTGTACTTAACAGGTTGTTGATGAAAGTGTTTAAGGTGTCAAATCTTTGCCATATTGTCGGAACTAAAAACATAATGAAATTATGGTCTATAGCATGACTTTTTGATGCTATTTAGTTTCTTATATAAATTGTGATTATTTGGACTATCAATTGAAGTTAACAAGCATTTAAGAATATGTTTTGTTAAGGGTACCTTACACTATCACACAAGTATTACGTTACCTTACAGTAAGTATCCCAAAAGTATTACGTATTTTGAGGTAAATACAACCCTGTCATATACAAATCAGAAAGGGGTTTTCTTTGCTAATTTACCTTAATACCAATTTATGGTATAAATAGTTTGTACCAATATTAAATATAGCTTATGTAGTTAGAACAAAGTATAAATGGAATTAAAATTCCTAAACTCTTTAGATAAATTGTGTTTAAGATGATAGATGTACGCTTTATTAAATAGTAAATAAAGAATTTAAATTAAAATTGACAACCCTGTCATGATAAATTGTTATTGTTTTTTGACAATTTTTAAACAATAATTAGATCAGAACATAAATATTTTCTTGCCAAATCTAGTGAATTTAAATCACACGGTTTGATTAAGCTGTTAGCCGGAAATCTGGCTATTTTTATATTTTAGTTTTATGCGTTTTTAATACATTTAACAAAAGATTTCAGAATTCTGAATTTCATTTAAATTCAATTATAAATATACATACATACTATACATATATGTATATTAAAATATTATAACAAATAAATTTTATAAATTAGGTCTAATGCTTACATCATCAGATGTTAGAATCAACAAATATCTTTGAAGTTTGGCAAAAAGATAGAAACTGCAGTTTTCCGTAATATAAAATTGAAAATTAAATTTAACTTAATAAAATTGCCGCATTTTCTAAAAATTATTAGGATTGGAAGCAGTGGTGCTAGACTTATGCCATTAAAACTAAACGGAAGAGGGGGAAAAATGGAGTTAAACCCGATCAGAAACTTTACCCTGGATGGTTTCTGTTCGTCGAATCGACGAATCTCATTTATTATATAACTTTTTTATGTGTATTCAAATTACGCTCTTTTTTCAACAACGATAGCTGATGACGAAAGCTTTAAAAAAAAAATAAATTTTAAGACACAAAAATTTGTTAAAATTCATATCAAATTTTGAGAGAGAAGAAAAACTTTTATTTTTAATGATTTATTTTATTTTTAAATAAAATGCTTGATTAAAAAATTTTGTTGATTTTTTTTCTTTAAAAATCGTTCTGCTAGAATTTTTTTTAAGTTCGTCGATTCGACGAAGATTAACCTTAATGTAGTAAAATGAAGAGTAGCCTTTGAGGGTTAAATGCATTTTTTGACTTTAGAGACCTTTTTGTCGAACTTTAAAGATGTTTTACATGCGTTCTTATTACACAAATTCCATTTGACATAATTCGAAAGATACGTAAAATTTTTTTTTCGGATTGTCGATTTTTTTTTTTAATTTATGAAGTGGCCTATTTCTAGGTCTCTTTAAGTTATATTTTTGCACTGACAATACTGCTTATGGCAAGCATTTGTTAAATAAACACAAGTAAACCACCGACAGTTAATTCGCACCTGTATTTTTGCAAAGAAGTTCTTGGCGCCCTTCTAATAAAGTATAAATATTTTTTAGTATGTTTTTTTTGAAATTTAAAGTTGTTTTTCGTGCAATCATTTAACTGGCATATAACTGTTTATTATCAAAAACAACTAGAACTGGTGCTTCTTATTCAAGTAAAAACTGAACTTAAACAATTATACTGTTTCTTAATTATAATAACACTGTACAGCAAAATGAATTTTTTTCAAAATGACAATGTTCTGCCAACTGATTCTTATAGAGGGTACGAGATAAAAAAAATATATACGTGTTTCGGTTTAAAGTTGCACCCTTGTGTAGTTAAAAAACGTAGAAAATCGTGTAATACTTTTTAGTATATAGCGTCTTCAGAAGATTTATTCAGAACATTAAAAGCAAAATATATCAAAAAACTAAGTATGAACGAATAGGACGTAAAATGAGTTTCAGATGTAAACTTTTAAAACGCTGATACATTTATATCTTTTTTTAGTCCCGTGTACAAGAATCAGTTGGCAGAAAATTGTTATTTTTTTGAGTGTTGGAAAGTGTAATTTAAACAAATTGGAAACAGGGTACCAGAATTAATATGTATTATATTGTGTATATACTCTCAACATTTTAAAAAATAACAAAAACCTTTTACTACTTGTCGGGATATTATTAATTAAAAAAAATTAAATTACATTAACTACTTTTTATATGTATATGTAAATCCATTTATGAACCAAATATACACTGCCAAAAGCTATTTTATATATAGATATTCGTATGAAATTATTTCTTTTTATAGTCCGTTTACATTGCACCCACCGACATCTTGCAGATTTAATTTGAAATCTTCTTCAAAATCTAGTGCGTTCACTTTAAAATTTTTGGACATTAGCTAGATTTTGTTTTTGAACTCTGGGTTCAGACTATGAAAGTTTTTCTTTCAAAAAGTTTAAGTTAATTGTTTAGAGGGGAAGAGAACATGTTTTTGTTCTCTTCTCTCTCACCAATAAACTCAGACTTTCTGAAAGAAAACTTTGATAGCGTGAATGCAGACTAACCAAAACAGCTGACTGAAAGTTTATGCGTGATTTCTACCCTACAAGAAGACTACCAGTCATTTTACCTGTTAGATGACCAGTAGTGCTCATCGATGTATTGGTTATAGTTTATATTAGTCTATTAAGAGCTTAATGAAAAACCTGACCGAAACCTTGGGTACATGTGATTTTGCCTCTCTCTCTCTAACTCATTATGTTTCTCTCTCTCTAACTTATTCATTCAATATAAAATTGTCGCAAGTGTGTTAGTGAATTTTTTTTTTTTTTTTTTAGTTTTGGTTATACATTTCTTGTAGGGTAGTCTTACTAAACTGTAACAGACCGAAATAAATATAACATAATTATTCGTTACGGTTGTACGCGTACTAAGCGGTTTTCCGAAAGAAGGGTTTATATGGGGCATATGGTTAATTATGGACCGATCTTCACGAAAGTGTGGTATGATTTCTAGTCATATGGAACGAAATTGTTGTATGATTTCTAGTCTATCCGCCACTATTTATCCTAGTTTTGGTTACAACATTAAAAAAATTTTTAGGGTGATTACTCTACACTTTGATTAATAACTCTTATCCTACTGAACCGATTTTGATGGATTTCAATCCCAAACCGTCTAGTAGAACTAGAAACAATTTGACATCGATATTGTTCTTTTCTTATTTTGTTCAAAAGTGAGCGTGATTTTAACAAACGGAAAGATGGACAGACGGACATGGTTTAATCAACAAAGAATTACTTCAGAACCAAGAATATAAGTTAACATCTGAAATACAATAATAACAATAACGACTACAGTAGCCAACAAAACATTAAATCTACAACAAGTGATTGAATGTTTGAATTGTGGGAAACACGACAACAGCAGTTTATTAGTTAAGCTAAGCTTCTTAAGCATTTTAATTGTAAATTATGTACAGTCGGTTTAATAACATCAATTAAAGTTTGGTTTGTTAACTCTAAAAAAGTTAACAAATCCAAAAAAAATTTTTTGTTACAAAATTCAACTTTTTTATTTTTAATTGGCGCCCGAGCAGGGACCCTGTTTAAACAAAGATAAGAGGAGTCCTTTTTCGTAAAAAAAATTAAATAAAACCCTCGGTAAAAGAGTTTTCGAAAATATTAAAGAGATCCCGGAAATAGTGCGCCCTAGTAACCTCTTCCATAAATAAGAGGTAAACCGGAGGTCTCACAACAGATGAGCGGCCGTGATTTAGGATAAGTGAACAAAATAAATTAAAAAAAGGAAACAATAAAGTAAAATAAATAATAAGTGAAAAAAATTTTTTGAAAAAACAAAACTATAAATAGAATCAAAAATATTGAAAAGCAAAAAATTTAAGAACAAAATTTAAATAAAAAACAACAAACTAAATGATTTAGGTTAAGTTAACAAAATAATTTAAAAAAAAGTGAAACAATAAAGTGAAATAAATAACAAGTGAAAAAAAATTTTAAAAACAGTAAAATTTTAAAACAAAAAATTTTAGTTTATTATAAATATTAATAGGACAGAAACTAAATAAGAAACAACAAATTAACTGCCTGTTTTTTAAACTAAAATAAAAATTTTCGTTTAAAAATATTGAAAACAAAAACAAATACATATAAGTTTTTTTATTGTTGTTTCAATATATTTTCCCAAGCGAAATTGTTTATTTTATTTTTTAAAAAACAGGCAGTAAATAATTAAGGATAAGTGAACAAAAAAATAAATAAATTGAAGTAAAACAATAGCTCTGTTCCACATTCATAACGAAACAGTCCGAACTTGCACAAAGTTACCCAAAAGACTTCCAGATCAGAGTTGTCAGATTTTTTTCACCTTCATCGCAAAAAATCGTCAAAATTTTTTTTATTTAGATTTTTGGTAAATACAGAAAAACAAAATCTTCCGTTTTGTGTTGCCTATGTATACTCTGTGCCGTCGCTTAAGTACTACCATCATGTAAAAAAATGGGTGATTCTACCTTAAGTACTGTGAATCTACCTTAAGTTCTACAAGGTTTTGAGTAGATTTATTCAAACGAACGAACTAGATTTAGTTTTATATGGGAAATCTAGATTTTGCTCGAAAGTACTTTATTTCGTGAACGTGTGCTATTACTGGGATATAATTTTTTCGTAAACGTGTAAACGGGCTATTACTGGGATATAATCGGTACATACATATATCAAACTTTTATGTTAATCAACTAATTAATATACAATTTCTTGTTTTTTTTTTTTTTTTGATACTACATTCATATACATACATATGTAAACTATTTTGTTTTATAAATTCAATAGATGTATATACTTATGTAAACTATTTAGCTATATAAATTCTATGTTTATTTGTATTAGCAAATTTAAACTGTAGATAGTCATGATTGAAATGAAATTACACATTTTGGTTTTTGTTAACTCCCAAATGTTAACTACTCGTTTGTGGTATTCTATTGTATAAAGTTTAGTAAGTTAGTTATTTTACGGATTACTTATTATATTCTGCTCAAAATGAAAAGCTATAACAAAAGGTTATTACGATATAGTAAAAAAGGCTTTTTTCTCTAAATTCGGTTATAGTTTGGCAAACGTTAAATTTTTTTTTTGTTTTATATTTTTCTCAATACCTCACGTGTTTGCAATTCCCAAAGAGCTTCATTTATTAATACCAGTTCGGTGATATTCTGTTAGAAATTCGTGGAGTTAGTATAAATATTTTATAAAAGTATTAAAGATAGGTCATGTGATATTAGATTTAAAGGGGACAGGACAACATACATTTATTTATTTATTAAACTTTACTTATTATTATTTAATAAATTTTCAGTGACCACTTTACAAATGAAAGAGATTAGTTTACATGGTTGATATTCTGGAATAATGTGAAAGGGCTTTAAGTGAACTCTACTCACCGCATTTTCGCGTCGATCATATACAGGCATTGAAATAGTCGTCATAAAATGATAATCATCCGATTCGGTAGGTTGATCCCAGGCCTAAAAATTAAATAATATATAAAAAGAAAAGTGTTATTTTTTATAGAGGAATATTAAAATTATTTGTCTTTTACGAATTAAACTAGCCAATATTCGAGTTACTACTCGGAACCAGAACCCAAAATTTTTCTTTTTCATCATACAATTTCCGATAATAATTGTTAGTTTTTTTTACATTTTCCCATTTTTTCCATTTGCAACATATGGAATTGATCGTCAGAGACTATGCAAAGTTTATATTCGGTTTGTTTTTAAATGTTTTATTATACCCTTCACCACTATAGAGGGTGTATTTAGGGTATACAAATGTTAGTACTGGACCCAGCTCTTACTATACCGATCGACTATATCGGTTAAATTTGTGTACAAAGTACAGGTCAAAACTTTAAGGAATTCACCAAGCCCAACAGAAATGCCCGTCACTAATAATAATTACTAATTATAACAAGTGTTGCCAATGAAAAATTCGGAAATTACACATGACTGTATTCCAATGTCTGCAGGAGACCAGAGTCTCTGGCGGGAATCAAACCAGCAACCCCGACACTGATAGACTAGCTCACTGCCAGTTAGCCTACCGGGACACTCTTTACATATTCGAAGAAAAATTGCATATGAATTATTTTTTTTTAATTTAGTTTAACATAAATAGCAATTAAACATTAACCCCCATATTCATAAAAAATATTTAATGTTTATAGCAGGTTTATGAAACGAATTTTCTATGAAAATTTGTTTAATAAAAAATTTCATAGTGTAAACCCAGACTAAGCATTTTATACTTATATGTATGTATTACTTTCAAGGTTGGAAGAAGCGCTTGTGGAAAAATTGGCATAAATATTTGCATTTTGAAGCTTTTGTTACAGTTTTGCCCATACAAATGCCCTTTGTTTAAAATCTAATCTTTTATAAAATTTGCTTTTGAAATAAGAAAAATGTGTCTTTGTTCATAAAAATCTGGTCATTTTAAACGTATTATTAAATTAGATAAATTAATTAAAAATTAACTAAAAATAACGATTACACATGAAACTAATTACACATAGGCTACACATGTAAGTATAAATTACAAACAATATGTGTAATTACACTCGGATTGGCAACACTCAATTATAATGATATTAAGTTCAAATTCAGCACAAAAATTTTGTTTTACAACCATAAATGTGCTACAAAATTATGTTAGAATCAATCCAGACTTATATTTAAAAAAAGACCACCCCCTAAAATAACTAACCGTCATAATCATCTTGGAATCGATTTAACATTTGTCTAAGACAATTTATATAATAGCCTTTATATAATCCTCTTTAAGCTTTAAGCTTACAACTTTTAAGTTTTCCATTTCCCCAAAGGTCCTATTTATGTACATATATGGGATCCACTTTTTATAAACAAATGGTATGTACATACTTTTTTGCCTATATTTTATTAAAAACAGAGTTATTTTTCAAGCGATCGACAAATTTTGACAAAAACTGAAAACGAAAGTCGAAACTTCTCGTAAAATTCAGTTGTCAAATGTTCCACTTTTGTTCTGCGTATGAAAAGTTGCATAGCATAGTTAGTTCGTAAAAAGACAATTTTCTATTTGAATTCTTTTAAAATGATGTACAATTTTAATTACTTACCTTTTTCATACGTCTATATTCTCGCCGTCTTACTTCATCTGGATCTAACATACGAAAACTTACTCTACGATATTCTAAAATATTTTCTTTTTGGTCAGCATTTTGCTCTAATTGCCATAAATAATCTGACATTTCCATATCCTTAAATATATAATTTGGATCATAATGACATTAAATGATTTTTTTATACAACATATTGAAATGTGCATATGGTACATACTATATACAAATATGTAACGGTTTTATTCTTACCACAACATCTGCATATACTTGTGTCCATACCACCGGATGATCGTGTCTACCCAATACTAATGGTCTAGCCATTACTGGTATATAATTCAAAACCATTTCACGCACTTCCGCTGTATCACTTAAGTGAACGTAGTAGCCCTGATTGGCACATGCCATCCATTTGATATCCTTAACATCCGCCACCTCTTTGCCAATTAAATACGTAAAAACGCGTACTGGTTTATAGGGTAAATTTTGCCAATTGTATATTTCAAAGATCTCTTCGTAACTGAACGGTGCCCCATCACTGACAATCATAATTGCCTGATTACACTGGGCACCATGTTGTTCCGTTTTGAATTGTTCCAAAACCTCAAAGGCTTTTGTCAATGCAGCGGAGAAATTGGCGATCGACACGGTTTTAACTAACTCAATTCCCTCTTTAAGCTCTCGAACGTTACCAAGATTTGCCTTATTTTACATATTTATCACATATTTGTATGTGAGAGTGTGTGTATTTTTTTATTTACGTTTTGTGTACCAATTGTTTTGTATAAGGTCAAATTTTTAAAGCAGGTTTGGCAGTGGGTGAATATTTTTATTGAGTTTATTTTTGTAATTAATTAAACAAACAAAATAAGTATTTGTTATTAATAAAATTGTTGTGGCTCATTGCATTGTGTATTTTCAAAATAAAAAAAATTATTTTCATTGTTATAGTTGAGTTAAGTTCAGATGAATAAGGAATAATCACAATGATTCGACAGCTTATTATTAAATATTGTTAAAATAAATTTTTAACAAAATTTGACCTTAAAGCCAGAAGTGCTAAATGGTTTTAAAAAATATCGAAGAATAATAAGATGTTAAGTTACATGCGACGCCAAATGAAGTAATGGTCAGACCAAAGGAAAACAACTTCAAATTCGGGATGCCATTTGTTTTAAATTATTGTTCATTTGTATTGATGAACCCTTATTTGTCCGTTCGGCTAGGCTGACTATAAAAGTGTCCCTATGAACTATGTTTTTAGAGATAACTCTTGAACGATGCGTATTTATTAACTATAATGTTTACTATACAAATATTTTTTCGATGTTTCCTTCTAGAAATGAGGAATATTGCGAGAGACATTCCCTACATAAAAAATAATTTTTTTTTTGTAATAAGATATGTTACAGCTAGAGCCTTAAAATCAGATGGAATAGGAACGAAATAAATGCGGTAGGGGTTCACACAAGGCGAATTCACTAGAAGGTGGGGTCAAGTCAACATATGGCTATTTTTTTCGGTGGTCGATTTGTCAAAGTTTGTATACAAACTAGTTTTTTTATGTAAACAAACATTGTTTTTTACTAGCAATACTTTTGACAATCCGACCACAAAAGCAGTGTTGTTGTAGAGTTGACCTCACCTTCTAGTGAATTCGCCTTGGGTTCACACTTATTTAAATTCATAATTCTGGCGGCATGAAATAACCCAAAAAAAAACAAAAAAAAAAAAAAAATTAAATAACCCCACAGAAATAAAATAATGCTCTTATTTTTGGGGTCTTATTTCGTATGAAATAATGAAAAAGGACCCCAATATGTATAATGAAATTATTGTACAGTTTTGGCTTAAAAAACCATGCGGTAGATAAATCTTCTCTTCATAGCCAACCTTCGGCCGAGCTCAAAATGTTTCTCCTTTATCGCATAACAAACATCGGCTCGCTAACTAAAGCTCCTAAAATCGGCCTTGTGCCCGTCGGAAGGCCGGTTACGTAGATAAGCTTTAGTTAGCGAAGCCGATGTTTGTTATATCATTGCGCAAGTCCGAAGTCCCCCCAAAAAGTTAAAATGAAAAAAACTCAAAAAAAGTTATATTAAAAGTTTGGGTGAATTTCTAAATCCCAAGTTTTAAAATCTAGAACTACAAAATCTTTAATATTAATATCCCGAATAAATATACAGTTTTGATCGCAAGGATTTTTTCTCTATGGTAACGAACACTAGCTTCGCTAACTAAAGCTTGAGTACATAGTCGACCTTCTGCCGGGCGCAAGGATTCTCTGTTCTATGGTATAATAAACACTGGTTTCTCCACAACCGGCAAGGAATTTTTCCGCTTTGGTATAAGAATTCGGAATTTTGATACTAAATCTAGAAACTTTTATATAAAATTTGTATAAAATGGAATCTAGGAATTATTTATTTTCATAAGCTAATAAGATAATAGTCTGGTAGTGTATAAAGTCATTCCTAAATATTTAAGGAATGACCCTATTACAAAAAGCTTTATAATATAGAATAAATTCGAAAAATAAAAAAATGTTGAATATTTGTATAAAATGTTTTGCGGTCATTTCTTAAAATTTGTATTATATATTAGTAAATGAAAAATAGCCCCAAAATAAAAATTACGATTTGATTTGGGGCAATTTTTCTAGATATTGGGGGATTTTTCATTTTCACTTAAAATTTAAAAATTAAAAAAAAACCCAAAAACAAAAAAAATCATGAAAAATTTTGGGGCCATTCTGAATTTTCTTTTAGGGGCCATATTCCTGGGGACATTTTGCTCACCGCCTAATAAATATATAGGGGCTTTATTTCATAATGATTTTTGGGGGGATTATATTCCCCAAATTGAATAACTGAAATAACAACCCAAACAAAATGAAATAACCCCCAAAAATCGTTGTTGCTGTTCTATTTACAAACTTTTTGGGGGTTATTTAATTTTTTTCGTGTTTTTTGGAGGTTATTCCATGCCGCCATAGTTCTAACTCATCTTTTATCAATAAGCGAGAAACACATAGGGTCACCTCCAACAAAACAATTTTTAAACATATTAAGGTTACATTAACCATATTATTGTTACCGGAAACTTTATAATGGTTACATTATTCCTCCGCCAACCATATTAAAGTTGCCTCCAAACATGTTATGGCTTATAATTTCGATTACGTTTTCGCATTCAGTTACGCAACAATCGAAAGAGCGTATTCTAACAAAAAACTGAAAGAAAAAGGAGAATACAAGATTTGCAGTTTTGCAGTCACCAATAAACTGCTTTGAAAAGTTAAAATCGAAACAGAAACAATAAGGAATTTTGTAAACATTTTAATAAAAAAAATTAATTTGGTGCAAAAAATAGTGATTAATAAATAAAACAAATAAAAATTAAATATTTATAGTGCCAAAATGAATCAAAGAAATTTGCCAGCATTTCGTACTGTTCAAGTGTTGTTGTCGTAACTTCCGCTTGGTAATTACGGTGGCCGAACAACAGAACAATATTTCTTATTGCTCAGCTAATGTTAAGGGCTTAGGAAAACGTATTTATGTTAACTCATAATTTGGAGAAAAAAAAATATCAAGGAAGGCATAATATTATTTACAAAAATCAATATTATTTTTTCAAGCTTGACGTCTTTTTTGTTAAAAGAAAATTTATATTTATTTTATAAAATATCTTGTAAATGAATAAATAAATATTTACATATAAAAATACCTCAAGCTTAAAAAAATATATTTAAATAATAAAGGTCGAATTAAAAACAATTTATATTAATGAAACAAATTTTTGCAATTTTATTTTACAAAAAATAAGTTTTTATTTTTTAAAATATTATTTTAGTGTTTTTAATTATTTATTTGTTATTATTAAATTCGTTTACTATTATAATTATAATTTGCAACCATTTCAAAAACTTAATTTCTTTTGAACACAATTTGCTTCTATATTTTTTTCTTTTTTGGCGCCATTTTGTTTAAATCTCAAACTATATTGCCAACCAAATATGACGTTTTATGTTAGCAATAATTGTCAACCAAAATTGACTAACAATTATTGCAAAATATATTGCCGTCTAATTAAAGATAAATTTTGACATGTACTTTTACATTTACTTTATGTAGAATATATACAATCGAATAGAAAAAATTTAACCGGAAAGCCAAAAACCAAAGTTACCAAACGGAGAAAATTTCGATCCGAATTGAAACGCAGACTTGCATAGCCATCTTCCAAAGTTGCAATTTTTGTTGCTGCAATTTTCAAACATTCTGCCTGAAATTCCTATGTAATTATAGTTTTGTAATTTTTGTATTTTTATCTTGTCTTTCCTCTTCTCCCTTTTATATTTTATATATAAATGTAAATACACCTACCTCCAACTTCAAGATAAAAAGTGTGAGAATAATAAAACAAAACGGAATTGTAAAGTACAGTACTTCTCGCTTATAGTAACATCATTTAGTTGCAGACAAATCGTGGTCTTTATCGCTAATGTGAATATTAGGTTAATTCACATATATGCCACTGTGTGGCATTAACCAAATTCGAATATATTCAAGTTGTGTGAATATAGAAAATAAAAAAAATAAAGTTAGTCACACCGACGGCAGGCTTATGTGTTGCAAAACCATTTGTTGTATACTGTATAAAAACATAGTTAAAACAATAATAAGATATTTCATAACTGATGCCAACAGAAAAAGCAGAGTTGATGACAAAAATTAAGCGATTTAATTCTTAGTTCTTTAGATGGATTGTGGTTTCGAAAATTAAAACGAACTTAGTAAATTTTGTTAATGTGACTATAACGTCAATAATTTGCTTTACTTTTGCCTTTGATAGCTGCTGATAGATGGTATATATGGCAAATGTGCTTATATCGCTAAATGAACTATAACGATAATACTTAATATTAAATGTACTTATAGCGGCAGAGTAAACAGATAAAATGGACTATATCCCTAATGAGTCTAAAAACGGTAGTGACTATAAACAAAAAGTATTGTACATGAAACTGAGTACCCGTCCCCACCCCTCTCACCAATAAACTCAAGAATTGCTGCAACAAAAAGTCTGGACTAAGGCGAATTGATTTATCAGGTGGCGTTGAAAGCACAGCTGTGCTACTTTTTTTTCTTACTTAGAGAGAGAAATGTCAAAAGTTGCTTGTGTTTTTGACATATCGATCAACGAAAGCTTGTAGTATCGACACCACCGTATACATGATTTCCCCTTGGTCTAGACGTTGATATACATTTCGGAGAATTACATGGAAGATGTTAAAAATGGTGAAAAATGCATTCACAAGCAAAAAACTTATATAATAAAAAAAATCTTTTTTTTCTACAAAAGTGCCAAAATTTTAAAAGAAAGCACAAAAATGTATTTGGAATTTATGTTGTTTAAAAATATAAAAAAATTAAATTAATAAAATTGCAAAAGGGGAAAACTTGACAAATGGTAACGCTTCTTTCAAAACAAATGTCATTTTTTCTGTGATGCCACAATAATAAAAGAATTTATTACCACTTTTCCAGTGATGACAATAAAATAGTCGAAAAATGTAGAATAAAATAAAATGAGATAGCCACATCTTGTAGAGATGTTGAAAGATGTTGATTCTTAGCCCACTGTATTTCTTATGGGAAGATGTTAACATCTCTGCAAAATAATGGTAGATGTTAGATGCTGACAAGTGTGAAAAGGCTATAAAGGTGAATAAAAATAGTTTGCTTACTACTAATAATTGTATGGTTTTAAATTAGCAATAACATTTTCCTATTTATTAAGAGCAACATGCTTTGGTTGAAAAACGAATATGTTATTATTAATGGTAAATATAATAATGTTATTATTAACCGCGACATGTTTGGATACAACAATAATATGGTTGTGGCTTCGTGATGGATTTATTTCACCAAAATTTGGTTGCCGGTGACAACAGTATCTATCGTTATAGTAACAATACTATGTTTAACATTTTTCGTTAAATATAGTTTTGTTGGAGGTGATCATATCGAAAAATGCTTTTTCTCTGCGTGTATAGTCGGATTATTATGCCAATTAAAAGAGATACATAATTTGGACTAAAATTGGCAGCATGGAGACAAAGCGAAAGGCGTTTCCTTTTTTTACAACTGAACAATAATTTTTAATCAACTGTAGAAAATAAATTTAAATACATATTTTAATATTTTTAAGTATTGGTAAAAATAATAATTTACTAGCAGTTCAACTATAACAATGACTTACTTGTGCATATGAATGAGAAAATGTTCTTAATAAATTAAAATTGTTTTGTATAATTTTTTATCAACGAAGTATCTATCTATTAAAAACCACTCGATACAATATACATACATATTAAGGGTACTCGTTTAAACTACTTACATTTACATTTAGCAACAAAGTTAAATGAACGTAAAAACACTGTGTATAAGATGTTTTTTAAGTAAGTTAAATAATAACGATGCCGATAATAAGTGAAAATTGCTAATTAACTAAAATTTAATCTAAAGAAATTCATTTAATCTTTTTGTTTTTTCCCAAAACCATTTGAAACAGCGTTACCTTCGTCATAAGAGATACGTTAACCCACAAAAAATATCATCATGATAGCCCTGTTTATTCTGTCACGTTCAAGTCTTTAAGGCCTTATTCATAAAATAATATCAGTTTTATTAAGGGCCATTATTACGACTTGCCGTTAGTCAAACGTAGGATTTTTTCGGACGTATAACAAGTTATTTATTATTTCAACTTTACCTTAACCTACCCGGTAGGATGAACTTGCCTCTTACATATTGCTCACTTTAGTTTGAAGCAAAGATAGAGAAACACTTTTTGTACGTAAAACAAAATCCTATCTTTAACTAAGGGCAAGTTGTAATAATGGACCTAACCGATTTTAAAAAATCTAATATTTTAAAATTTTTTTGCTTACAGATCACTTGAACCTAAAATATTAGAAACAGATATTATAGATGAAAAATTTTAATATTATTTTCACCCAGTGTTTATGAAGTTTACTAATTTTATGTCAAAATTTAAAATGAAGTAAATATCACTGCTACTGAAAATCACTGCTTCTATTGGTTTTAGACGTGTACTAGTTCACTAGAACCACATTGGGAGCTTGAGAACCATTTTGTTACTGGTTGTTGTCTATAGAAAAAATTAGAAATTTGCATTGTAACATTTTTTAATAAAAAATGGCATAAATAAATGATTTGAAATCAAATTTAAGAAAAAGTATCAAAATACAAACATGTACTCGAATTTTAGTTTTGCTACACAAAAATTCTATCAGTATACAAGTGGCCCCCTTTTACTTAATCAAGTACATCAATCATAAGCATTAGTATTTTTATATAAAAACTCTAACCCCGTTAGCACAAGTACCTCTTGTTCTAGTAATTCTACTAGTGGCATTTTGACAATTAACTCTTAACCTCCTAGAGGGATGTCAAAAAATTAATGTATACATCAAGCTAGACAACAGATTATGTCATAGTCATACTGTTAACATACTCAGTTTTTCTTGATCACATTAGTTCTTTTTTAAAAGGAGGCTTAAAAGTTTTAAAAAATATAACATTTAAGAAAGAAAAAAACTCAAGGTTAATCAAGAGATGATATCCGATGTGATCATTAAAACTAAGAGTGTAGGGTAGCCAGATTTAAAAATCGGAAAAACAGTGCAATGAATACAAAAAAAACAGTACAAACAAGAAAAAACAGTACATATATATATATAATTTTTTTTTTCGAAGAAAACGTATGTAACTATTAAGATGAATTATTTAATATTTTTAAATTTTGATTCAATATGCAACAACAATAATATAAAAAAATACACTTTAAATGTAAAGAAAAGATCTAAATTTAATACCATTTGCGTTTATAAAGCAAACATCGCAAACGAAGCGTTTGGCTTCGGTTTATATATTACTTTGTTATAAAATTTTTGCAAAAATAAGTTTTTTTTTAAATAAAGATTGTGCTAGTAGAATTTTCTTTAAAAATATTTGTATTTAAAGCAATTTTCACCACACACATAGTTGCACAAATCGCATAGAATTTGAGAAAATTATTGTTTCCTAGAATAAATTTCTAATTTCAAACGATTTTTAATTTATTAAGGTCAATTTCACCAAGTTCAGCTATAATCAACATTACCATAACTGCCAGTTAACAATGGGTTTTCTTAAATATTTTTGTATTGCACTGTAAAATATTAGGATATTATGACAATATGAGTTAAAACACCCAAAAAAATTTTATTTTAACGGGGGTTTCTATTTTTTTGCAGAATGAACCAAAAAAACAGTACAAAAATCAGTACACAGTTTAAAAAACAGTACATTGGCGTACTGCTTAGGGTGTTGTGCATAAAACAGTACAGTTGAAAGAAATCAGTACATGTACTGCTAAAACAGTACGTCTGGCACCCCTAATTGCTTCTGATTTTAATCAATTAGTCAATGTGTAGGAAATTTTATTGGAAATTGTTGTAAGATATTATAAAACTTTATGGTTTCCCTATTATTAATAAACAAGAAAAATGCATAAATGGAATTTTAAAAATATTTTGAAGTTATAGTCCAGATTTATTCGGATGTTAACTGTACCTTACGAACAATGAGATCAAAATTCTGATTTAATTTATGCAATTTTCTAAATCGTTTTTTTGGAATTGTAGAATTCTTTTTACCCACTATTTTCTGCTTACTTTTCCAAAACAAAAAAAAAAATAAAGATTAGTTCTGCTTTAAGAATTTGTTGTTGTACAGTGTAATTCTGTTTTATGTATGTATGTATATCGAGTGGTAATACTATAACTTCATTGATCTAAACAATATAATATTTGGAACATGTGTATTTATATATATACATATATTTGGCTTGCTATAATGTTATTTTTATTTAGAACGCATTATCCGAACATTTTCAGTTTTAAGTAGATAATATGAACTAAATAAATTGCTAAGCAATTAGGAAAAGTATAGGTCTGTTTGTGAATAATTTTCAGATACCAGACTATCAAGGTGAACTTAAAAAAAGCTTAGAAGCGTGTACTTAAGTAAATATACTAAATATTATAATGAGGATATTTTTGTTTTTAGACCACTACTTACTTCTACTTGCACTGAAAACAATTCACGGAATATATATTGGAAAATTAACTCAAAGTTATTTCGGAAATGGAGAAGGTGGCACAACATATATTCGCGTATCTCAAAAATGATTTAGTTTATTGAATATACTAAGAAATTCCACAATAAAATTACCTTTAAGAAAGGCTTAACTTTTTTCTAATCTCCGCTGTCGTTTTATAAACATAATTTTTTTTTTGGCAAAATTTTTTTTTTATATCAAAATTTCGAAATTTTTGTTTCTTCAAAAATAATAAAAATTGGAAAATGAAGCTACTCTTTTAATTTTTCTAGACAAAGTTGCAAAGATATTCAATAATCTTAACTGTTTTTGTTTTATGCTAATATATGTTGTGCAACGTACTCCATTTTCGAAATAGCGGTATATCTCGAAAACAAAAGCTAACCTTAAAATCGGTAAGCACCATTGGATTCAGGGTTAAAGCGAAAGGTGCCCGCTTGCCAACTAGCACAGTGTTATTATTAACACAAAGTTTATGATAACGATTAAAGTGTTAAATTTTGGCTGTATAAGCACTACGAGTATTTTCAAACAAACTGTTAAGAGGGAAAATTAAATGTTTTCGAACATAAAAAGTATGATTTCGTGGCACCATTATTTACTTAAAACACTAAACTCTATTTTGCAATTTGTAATAAGTTGTCCAATTTCAGTAATCCCTTCACTTACGTCTCCTCGATTGACGTTGTTTTGGTTAACGTCGTTATATGTTAGAGTACCTATCGAATTCGATTTATGTCATGATTCAATTAATTTCGCCTCAGTTGCTGGCAAATTACTTGCAAAAACCACGTAATACTCGTGATTAGCTTAAAACTTACATATGTTAAGGTTTTATGCGTGTGTATATTAGACAAACCGCCTTTCAAGAAAAAAAAGTTCTCTATACACCCTCTAAATAAAGTATTTTTGCAAGGCATTTTCAAAAACAAAATAATTTGTTTTGTTAAACGTCTTTTTAAATTGTTAGTTATATCTTTGGCATTTGCTTAGAAAATTTTCAAAAAACGATCAAGTCGTATGAGATGTAAAATTTTTTTTTCGTAATACTTGTAATTTTCATAACACATTGCATTCACAATATCACACTTATACATATTACCTGAGTTTTTGGCATTTATTATTACAAAGTATAATAGTGTAAAGAAGCCTACATTTATCCCAACAAACATGGAGGTTTGTTTGAAATTAAACCTTTTCTCAAACGACAAACCTCTCATAATGATTTTTTTGTTTTTTTATTTTGTTATGTGTTCTTTATTGGGATGTTTGCTGTTTGGAACAACATTTGAAGCATGTACATATGTAGAAATATAAAAATCTTTTAATATTTGACAGACATGTTAGATATTTGTCAATCGTGGTATCTGAGCTTAATGTTATAATTTCAGTTAAAACTTTGCAGAGTGAAGAAGTAGAAGAAGAAGCATTCAAATCATTTAAAGCCCTAACTACTTTAATCTGCATTGTTTGCCACGTTCTTTATACCACTCTTTACTGCGAATTCTTCTCCTTTCTTTTTTATTTCTCCTCCGTTTTAAACAAACAGCGAACAAAAGTGCCGCGCACTTTCGCCGTTTGCATTCATTAAAAGCAAAACAAATATAAAAAAAATTAATGCTTGCACGAAATAGGTTTGTCTTGTTTATTTGCAAACAGAAACAAAGTACGTGTTTGCCAAGCCATTTGAGTGGTTTATTTTGCCCTTAATCTTGTAAGATAATTTCTATGTAATTCAATAATAAAATTATTTTTCTATTAGCTGCATAAAAAAGTTCAGTCTCAAAGCGCATTGTTTTTTTTACAAAAAATTGTTTTGTTTCTGCATTGCAAAAAGAAAAATATTATTGAAAATTATCGTAGTAACGAAAGAAAAAAACTGATACAACAGGGAGGTTGTCATATGCTACCCAGCACTATTAAAACTCTAATTAGGAAAACATTGACAAAATAATCTTCTCCATGAGCAAGAACGCAAACACGCGTAAATATTATAAGAATATTGTAAAAAAAAAATGTGTAGCGGATTAATTGAATTTTAAAAATTTGATCGATGAAAAATTTGTTTAATAAGAGTGAATCTTTATATTAGTGTTAGTACATATTTCAAGATTTGTTTTAATAAGCAGGCTCAAAAAATACAAGAGTGTACTTTAATACTTAAATATTTTGTTCAGAAGAGACTTATGTTTGGTTTAATGTAAATTTTTTTGATAGACTGTTCAGGGACCGCTACATTAACAAAAAAATAATGTTTGTTGAGTTCAATGGACCGTTTACTCGTACAGCACGAGTCATACTTCTTTAAAAATTATGTAAGACGCTATAACATGTCATACAGTACGTCAGGCAATCAACTTACTAAAAAAAACATTGTGTAATCGTAAAAATTCTTAAAAAGTTTCGTCAATCGTGCACCAAGATAGTTCGATTCAGAGCACGAAAACATGAAGTCATTGGTTTATGAAAACAAATCAGAAACTTTAGAAGTTGCGGAAAATAAACAACTACAGAATTACTGTAATTGTTAAAAGGCCCTACGAAAATTCCAGTCCAAGAGGGCTGCTCTCTATTTCGATGCGAAAGCTAATTGCCAACTTGGTACTCTCTATCACTTTCGCACAATTTTTTCAGTATGAAGCAAAACTGGCAATAAAAATTAAAGATGGTGCAGATTGATTGACATACTTATGTAAAAAATTTGAAGTTGGAAAATTTAAATAAAATAAATATTGACGATTTTTGAAAAGAAAAAAAATCAAAAGATGAGAAAGACAAATGGGCAAAAGCATTAAAGAGTACCAATCACTAGATGTTCTACCATTTTCTTTCGCATCGCAATAGAGAGTAGCCCCCCAGTTACTCAGCCATAGAAACAAGTTTTGTTCAGATGTTAAATTCAAGACCGTTTACAACTGTATAAATTAATTTAGTATTTTCTTGTCAACATTTTTAAATTGTTCTTCACTTTTTCGACTACGAATATAAGTTAGAACGCATCCGGGATTAAACAAATGATGGGAAATTAGAAAACGTTGATCATTAGTATCATAATATTCCTCACTTTTTTTCGTACTGTGACAAAACTTTCGTAGATAGCACGAAAAAAGTAACCACACAAGTTTCTTAATGAAAATGTTACCTGACGTTACAAAAATATCACATGAATTATATTCGGTGTAAGCAAAAGGTTAATGTGGTTTACAAAAAAAAAAAAAAAAAACCAAGAATGTGTGAGAAATAAATGATGGTGGTTAAAATAATTATAGAAACTATAAATTCTATATCTAAAAAAATAATTATATATATAAAAAGAGTTAGTTAAAATAATAATAAAATTTATATATACTTGAACAAGAGTATCCTCAAAACATCCAACAACAGGCTTAACTTTATCGCTAAAGGTGAAGATGTTCACAAAGTCATTTGTACCTAATGTATCGAGTATTGTATTTACAACATGCTTTGCGATATCTAGCCTCTGCCCAGTCATAGAGCCTGATCCATCCAATAGGATAATGACATCCTTTGGACTTGTCGCCGCTTCCATAAACCATGAACGTAACCGGCAATCATATAGATCAACCGGATCCGCTTTCCATTTCGATGCCGGGAATTGACGCATAAAGCCGGTCGAACTACCAAAAAATTGCCACGACAGTGTTGGATCTTTTTTATAATTGTCTCGGAATATTTGATCCAAATTCTCTGACCATTCAATGGCTTTAATCGTATCCGGTGCTAAAGTTTTATTGTTTATCATATATTTTTTGTTATTTTTTTTTTCAATACCATTCGAAATAATTATGCCAATTTGAATTTTGATCAGTAAATTTTGTTTGATATTTTTCGGATCAGATCAGATATGTTTTGTGTAAGTGTGTTTGTGATGTTAATATGAAAAAAAATTTAAAAAAAATTAAAAATATATTAAAATTAGATGAAAATTTACGTATTTTTAAAATTTTATTCTAGACATGTTGGTGTTCAGTATTTTTAAATTAAAATAACAAAAAGGTGATTAGTAAAAGCATTTTGAAGCCATACTTTGCGTAGAATTTTAACAAAACTATTCACACAATCACCTTTATGCCTGTATGTTTCTAGCAATTAGGTACACGTTTCCCGTTGGCCATAAACATGCTTGTGCAATACTTTTTGTTAAAAATCTTTAAATCTGTGATTTTCGAAACTTGTGCTTTTAGCATCGGCATAAGTGTGTGGGAAATTAAAACGGTTTTAAACGGAAATTTTTTAAAAAGAAACAAAAAAATTCAAACCTCTATCGTAAACATTCGTCGGCACATGCACTGAGCTAACACTCATATTAATTGGTGTATTAAAAAATTCAGCTTTGGGTGTTAGAACAATCTCTTTTGGTTGTACGAAAATTTTTGGTCCCCCCGCATCTTCTAGATCTCTTGGTGGCTCTGTTGGTATTGGTTCGTGGGATTCATACATTTCTTTAGAATTATAATATGAAAAATTTTTATCGGGTTTTTCACTTTGATATGTTAAGGCGGTATTTTCGGCAGTATCCATTATACGCTAGATTTTTAAATCAACAATTATTATTTATGTTTTCACATGATATTAAAATATTTTGAAAGTGAGATAAAGTAATGTATGTATAAGGTAAGTATGTTAAAAGTAATTTTATTTTATTATATCTTAAAAATATAATTAATAATTACTTACGCGTACTGCACTTATTTTTGAATCCATCATAGTTTTAATTTCGTTTGCCATATTTTCTACAATTTTAGCTCCCGCTCTTGATACAACTTGAGCTTGTTTGAAACTCTAAAATATGAAAGAAAAAAAAACTCAAAATTATGTAGTTTTATTAAAATATTGGTAAAGAAGGACATTATTGTATTTGGCTTGGATAGTTTTATAGTATGTGTATCTATATATCGTTACCTAAAACGCAAGCGGCCCTAAATAGCCAAAAGTTAAAAATCGACATTTTCATTGATTCTGGTGTACTCCATCAACACAAATTTCCACAAACAATTTGGAATCTTTCGGCCAAAAATTAGCTATTTTATTAACAACAAATAAAAGGCCCTATCTACAAAATCGATTATATGATAAACGCAAAAAGACCTAACTAACCGCTTGCACATAGGGATGCAACATCTTCCACGATAAGCATCGATGCTAAAACACATCGATTATAGAGACGATACATTGATGTCTTAATTTTTTCATAATTAAACAATTTAATATTAGCAACATTTTTTTGCCGAATCCGATCCGAGGTCGGTCAGAAAATCTGGCCAAAATCATATGATTAGCTAACAACAATGCGCGCAACACTGCCTTAGGAAATTTTGAAATCTTTACCGAAATGTCTGAGAATTCTGTACGAACTCTGAAAACTTTCCTGGAGAAATTCTAAGGGAGTTTTAGAGATGTTGAAAAATTATTTCTGTTCCGCAAATATTAAGGGACAAAATATAACCTTTAAAATTACTTATATTATGATCTTAATTTCCAATGGTCCAAGGCGAGATTTTACTAGCCTTAAGTTATTAGGGCTTATTCGTGAAAAATGCTATTTTCGAAACTTGAAAAAAACATTTCTTGATACTGAGTCCTTCCCCATACTTCCAGAATATATATCTAATGTTGGCATTCGCCATACATCATATGTTATAAAGAAAAATTAAAATTTTTTTTTATAGAAAAATCTGATAAATATCTAAAAATTCTAAAAAAAATATATACATATTTATTTTAAGTTACTGAGCTACCTTAACAAGACCGTCAAGAGTTTCTTTATACATAAAAATTCTATTGCCACAACATTTTCAATAAAACAAACCGAACTTACAATCTATCAAATAAGGTTTTCCAGACCGGTGGTATTGAATTCAAGTTCTAAAGGTTTGCTTCGCCTGGAAACAAAAGGTCAGTAAAATTTGAACTCTGAAGATTGAAAATAAAATCAAAGCATTTGTCATTTTAGAGGCGATTATATGCCATTTAACATTAAATTCATCTTAATTAAACTTTTTTTATATATTATTTTTATTTTTTAATTGCAAAAAAAAAAAATTAAAAATCGTCCTAAAGAATATCGATGCTTAAAAACGATACATCGATGTGTTTTAAACATCCATTGCCGTATTCACAAATCTAAAAATACATAGTTCACTTTATTTTTGTATACAACATACAATCGATACAACGATACAAGGGGTTTTGTAAATACGGCAAATGTATCGTTCGCATCACCATTTGCATATTATGCGACATTCTTAATTGTCAAAACAACTTGTAGGTTTTACACTCAAATGATTTATTTATTGAAGAAAAATAAATAATAAACAGTTAAAGCAATTTATTATTAGTTTTTTTGCTTCTCCTGTAAAATTTTTCAAATGTTAGATAGGGACATTGGCGTTTAAGGTAACGATATAAATGTATGAAAAAAAAACGCATGTTTGTTTGTTACCTATAGACTCCTAAACTATTGAATCGATTTTCCAGAAATTCTTTGAAGATAGCAAAAAGGTCTGAGGTCAAAAACTGTAACTTTGCGTAACTTTAAATAGAAAATTATTTAGTTGACTTATTGAAGAAGCAAACATTACTTAGCTGTAAATACTTTAGAATTTGGAATTTCTAGACATAAAAAACAAATTAATGCTAATTTGTTCCTTATTTTTAATATTTTGTATAGGTTCTAAAATAAATATTTCTAATGGTATACGCGAAATGACAGCAAAATATAACCTCATTCACCACTTGAAACAAATAAAACCAAGTAAGAGTGATATATTCGGCTATATATTCGAATCTTTGATACCCTCCACCGACAGTTAGAACATTGCAGACGTGGACCCTATATGGTATTTATAAATTATCAATTATTCTTTATAAAAACGGACGTAAGTATTAAAATAGGATTAGGCTAAGACCTATGTAATATAAATGACCGATAATCAGAAAGTTGTATGCTTTTATTTCTAGTCATATAAAACTTAAGTTTAAGTTTAACAAATTTAGGCAAAATATCATGATTTGTAACAGTTTAAGCCGAACTAAAATTATTGTTTAGAGGGGAATTCATATTGGAGCCGTAGTTTTGCATAGCGTTTTATTGTTTAAAAGTGGTTTTCATAAGGCTGCTTGATATGGGACCTAAGATAAATTATGGACCTGATTATCACAAAATTGCATGGTATTATTTCTGGCCATATGAAGATAAATTAGACAGATCTTCACGAAATTTGACAGTGTGATTTTAAGTCCTATAAAACTGTGACGTACCAAATGTTATTACAGTAGCATTATTTGTTATGGTTTTAGGCGTACAAAGCTGTTTTCAGAGAGTAGGTTTTATATGGGGCCTATGATAAATTATGGACCTATCTTAACAAAATGTTTACAGTGTGATTTCCGGTCCTATAAAACTGTGACGTACCAAAATTTTGTATGATGGCGTTATTTATTACGGTTTTAGGTGTACTAAGCTGTTTCCCGCGAGTAGGGTTTACATAGAGCTTATGGTCAATTAGGGACCGATCTGCACGAAATTCACCAGTATGATTTGCAGTTATATAAAACAAATTCGTGCAAAATATTATATCATTCCGTGCATTATTTCACCTTTTATGTTGGTTTTTGTATCAAAATTTTTTTCGGGTGGTGGTTCCATATTTTGATTCATAGTTCTGATCCTACTGAGCCGATGTTGCTGGATTTCAATCCCAAGCTGCTTAGAATAACTACAAGCAATTTGAGACCAAGTTTGTTCTTTTCTTTTGCGTTTTTCGAAAGTGAGCGTGTTTTCAACAGACAGACAGACGGGCATGGGTAAATCGACTTAGAATAACTCAAGGAGCCAGAATATATATACTTTATTGGGTCTTAGATGTATAATAAAAAAGTTTCACACGGAATGACAAACTTAGTATATCCTCATTCACCACTAGTGGTGGTGGAGGGTATAAAAATACAATAATTCTCAATCTCAATCGAAAGCATTTCCATACTAAATGCTAAAAAACATCAAAACTTTAAATTTGATCTTAAATTTCTCAACAACTGCTAAGCCGATTTCAATAAAAATAAAACTATAAGAAAGTTCAAGAAGTTATCTCTCCAGCAAAAATGATCTTTATCGATTCAAAATTTAGAGATTTTCGCCGATGAAAAACGATTTTCAGCTACTGTGTGACGTAAAAATTTTATTACAGTAGCATTATTTGTTACGGTTTTAGAAACACTAAACTGTTTTCCGAGTCCTTTGAAACTGTGACTTACCAAATTTTATTACAATAACATAATTTGTAACTTTTTTAGACGTACTAAACTCTTTTTCGAGAGTAGGTTTTATATGGGACCTATGGTAAGTTATAGACCGATCTTCACGAAATTTTACAGTATGACCATATAGAAAGAATTTGTGCAAAATCTTATATCAATTCGTGCATTATATTACCATTTATGTTAGTATTTGTGGTGGTTCCACATTTGGATCATTACTCGTAGCATACTGAACCGAGTTTGCCGGATTTTAATCTCAAACTGCTTAGGATAACTAGAAGCAATTTGACGCCAAATTTGTTCTTTTCTTTTGTAATGTTCGAAGGCGAGCATGTTTGCAACAGACGGACATGGCTAAATCGACTTATTCTATGTATTGTAGATACACGTTGTGTAAAATATTGGGATAATAGCAAAGAAAACATTAACTGGCGCCGCAACGACGCTGAAGTTTAAAGGTATATTTACAGGGGCAAAAATAAATTTTTTAAGTTTTTCTAAAAATTTTGCCATTAAATAGTTACTTTTGCAACATGTAAACGAATCGAAATGTGTACGTAATTATCTTTCTAATGAGATTTCTTATAATTAATTTACTCAAACTTTTTTTATAAAAATGTAATGTTTATTCAATAGTAAAACAATTTTCTATCTGACATATTTTTGATATAAAGAAAAATGTAAAACATATAAAAAGAATTTCAATGAAACAATGTTATAATAAATCAAAGTATTTTTTAAAAACAAGTTGATAAAGTTATTACATTCTCCCAGACTTATTTAGTTCCACACAGAGTTTTTTCCTAATTCTTTCCGAACGTCTTGGTGTAAACTGTTGTTGTCTCTTTTGACTGCGCGTCTCCATAAACATTTCTCGACGTTGAATAGGTGCTTGCGTATTTAAATTAAATTGGTTCTGTAAATTGTCGTATAGAGCAGCTGGTTCCCTTAAATGCAAGAGCTCTTGTGATTCTGCTATGGGTTGTTCATTACATAAAATGTTCGAGCTATTATTTGATAGATTCCTTGTAATGGAATCTGGGGTATGTAATTCATTTCTTGAATGTACTTGATGCTGGTTTAACTGTTCATTTGGAATCATTATGTCAATATCTGTTCTTTTTAAACATGGGAGATTAGTTCGTTGAATTTCATTGGTGACCTGAGTTCTAATTTTCATTTGATTTTGGTGTCTTTTTATTATACCATGTCTAGTTTGAATTAAATACATCTAATTACCAATGTTCTCTTTTACTTCTCCTTGTATCCAACGCATATTTCCAGAAAAATTTTTTGCATATACTTTTTGCCCAATATCAAATTTTGAACTCTGTTTTAGATTATTATTTTCATGTTTAACCGGAAACATTGCTGTTAAAACAGTTCGTGGTTGGCGACCATGAAGTAACTCTGCAGGTGATTTACCAGTATTTGGATTTGGTGTAACTCTATATGTCGCCAGATATTTGTAAAGGGCCTGTTCCTGTTTTGGTTCTTCCCGGCATATTTTGTAAAATGATGATTTAAAAGTACGTACAAATCGTTCAGCTAATCCATTCGAGGACGGATGAAATGGTGCTGTTGTTAGATGTTCTATGGAATTTAGATGACAAAAGCGCTTAAATTCGTTCGACGTAAATTGCGTGCCATTATCACTAACTATAGTTCGTGGCAGACCTTCAATACCAAAAATATTTTGTAAAGCTAATATAGTCGATTGTGATGTGGCTGAATTAACCTGTTTAACGTATGGAAATTTAGAGTAAGAATCTACAACAATAAACCACATCTTATTAAAGAAAGGACCAGCAAAATCAATGTGTATTCTTTCCCAAGGCTGTGTCGCCTCGGGCCATGACTAAAAATATTTTTTCGGATTTGTTCCATTTTCTTGGCAAACCCTACATGTTTTTGAAATATTCTCGATTTCTTCATCTATTTTGGAAAACCACACATATCTTCTTGCAAGTTGCTTCATTCTGCTTGTGCCCCAATGTCCCTCATGTAACATATTTAAAACTTTTCCACGAAGTAAGGTAGGAATAATAACACGGCAACTTTCGTTCTGAAGGAGGAGTACTCCATTTTCCAATGAAATTGAATGTTTTCTGATAAAAAATGGATAAATTTCATTATCAGATTGCATATGTGCAGGCCAACCATTCATTACATAATCTGAAACAGCTTGTAAGATTTTATCATCTTTAGTAAATTTGGATATGATATTTGCATCAATTGGACATTCCTCTAAAGTTGTGTTATAAACTTTGTCAATCAAAAGCATATCAGATTCATTTTTGTCAAACTCAATGTCATCACCGATTGGCAATCTTGAAAGTGCGTCTGCATTTGCATGATGATTAGTAGGTTTAAACTTTATTGAATAATCATAAGCTTGCAAAATAATAGCCCAGCGTTGCAGTCTATGCAATGTCATAACAGGAAGTTTTTTAAATGGATGAAAAAGAGTAGTAAGTGCTTGATGATCAGTAACCAACTCGAAATGTCTACCATAAAGAAATTGGTGAAACTTTGTTACACCAAAAATTATAGAAAGAGCCTCCTTTTCTATTTGAGAATAATTTATTTGACTAGAATTTAAAGTTTTCGAAGCAAAACATATTGGTTTTTCGGATCCGTCCGGAAATTTGTGAGATAAAACTGCTCCAATTCCGTGTTTAGAAGCGTCAGTTGCCAGAATATTTGGATAATTATCATCATAGTGGACTAGTTGAACTGCATTCATTATATCATTCTTTAAAGTTTCAAAAGCAATTTCTTGTCGTTCGCCCCAAACAAACTTAACATTGGTCTTTCGAAGCTCGTTTAAAGGTGATGCTGTCTTTGAAAAATTGGGTATAAATTTGTTATAATAATTAATTTTTCCTATAAAAGACTCTAGTTCTTTTAAATTTGATGGTTTTGGCATTTGTCGAATGGCATCTAAACGTTTTCCAGAAGGTCTAATTCCATTACAATCAATAATGTGACCAATATATTCAACTGAAGAGTTTGCAAAAGAACATTTTTCAACTTTACATTTAAGTCCATGAAATTGAAGTTTCTGCAGTACGTTTTTCAATTTTCAACATGTTCATCATTCGTTGACCCCGTTACTATAATATCATCGAGATATACAGCGCATCTAGGAATACCTGCAGTAATTTCCTCCATTAACCTTTGAAATATTGCAGGTGCACTTGAAATTCCAAAAGGCATGCGTTTATATTGATACAATCCAAAAGGTGTTGTTATTACCATAAATTTCTTAGAATTTTCCGACCTATAGAAAACTTAATAACCCATTGTGCACTCCAACCAACAAAGTATTGAAATCTTATGGCGGATCTTTATTACCTATTCGGGGTTTTATTAACGTCAAAGTAACGATAGGTAATGATACACAAAACCTAGATCTTTATGTAGTTGACATCGAACATGTCACTAATATATTTGGATACGATTGGTTTAAGCAATTAAAATTTGAAATAAAATATTCTAACTCTAATTTAGTTAATGAAAACTGCTTTCTAATAGACAGAGAATCACGCGAAAAACTGGAATTGACGCTTAAAAACTTTCAAACTGATTTTTCAGACATATTTTCCGAAGGACTTGGTCATTGTAAAACATTTAAAGCTAATATTAATTTAAAATCGAATGCAGTTCCAAAGTTCATGAAACCCTATAATATACCGTTTGCATTGTACGAGAAAGTTCGTGATGAAATTAAACGCCTTAAGTCTATTGATGTCATAGAACCTGTGAATTTTAGTGAATGGGCATCTCCAATAGTTGTAGTAAAAAAACCTAATGGTTCTATTAGAATATGTGCTGATTTTAAATCTACTCTGAATTCTCAAATTGAGGTTGAAAGATATCCCATAAGATTTCAATACTTTGTTGGTTGGAGTGCACAATGGGTAATTAAGTTTTCTATAGGTATCCAACCCAATCAAGGAGCATGATGCTCCAGTATCTATTTGAAAAAGAAAATTTTTGTCATTTACCTTAACTTCAATCATGATTTTGTTGTTGGTTTTGCTAACGTTATTGACACATAAAGAATCCATTTCTTCAATATGACTTATTGATGTTTCTTCAAAAGAGGTTTCCTGAATTTGACGTACATTCTGATGATTATAATTCGGATGAGAAAAAGTTTTCTTTTCTTTGTTAGTTGTTTGTAATTTGCAAACTTTAGAAATATGACCTTCTTTTTGACACTTATTGCATTTTGTTCTATTTCTGAAATGATAACAATTAACTCTCAGATGGTGCTTACCACATCCTGGACAAGACTGTAAAGAACTTAATATATTGTGTTCTGATCGATTTGATAAATGTTGAATAGCGTGAATATCAGTTGATGATTCTGTTGAACCTTCAATTTCATTTGACGCATTTACAGTTGCTTCATATATTGTACAAATTTGTAGTACTTCTTCTAATGTTGGGTTTGATTTTTGAAGACAAGCTGCCCTTACCTTTTCATGTGGTGTATATAAAACGATCATATCTCTTATGTAATTATCAACATAGGATTCTCTACAGTTTTCGTTATTGCAAATAAAATGACATTCTCTTGCCGCTCCACGTAGCTCAGCAATCCAGTCTACATAGCTTTGATTTGACTTCATCCTCATGTGATTATAAAACTTGAATCGAGCTGCCAAAACGTGTTGTTTTTTCAAAAAATGATCATCTAGCGCATTAATTATGTCTCTGTATGATTTTTCCTCAGCTTTATCATCAAACAATTTTTGCAGCAACTCTAAAATATCGGTACCAACCCAACTTAAAAAGCAAGAGCGTTTGGTATCGTCAGAAGATATGAAATTTGCTTTGAAATGATGTTCCATTTGAAATTGATATGTGGACCATTTGTCAGTATCTGTATTGAATTTTCCAAATGCAGGTATTGATGGCCCATTTTTGTTTTTTGAAACAACGTCTTCCAAAATTGCCTTATTTTGTTCAAGTATTTCCGAAAGAAATTGCTTATTCGACTCTTGGAACTGACGAATTATTTGAGAAAGAGCGTTCATATCCATTCTAGATCCTCGTCGCCAAATCTTATAATTAATTTACTCAAACTTTTTTTATAAAAATGTAATGTTTATTCAATAGTAAAACAATTTTCTATCTGACATATTTTTGATATAAAGAAAAATGTAAAACATATAAAAAGAATTTCAATGAAACAATGTTATAATAAATCAAAGTATTTTTTAAAAACAAGTTGATAAAGTTATTACAAGATTTAAAAGACAAAATTTGTTTAAAATATGTCTAAGCTATTAAAATTTTCCCATTAACAAGCCATTAACGTGTCTCAGGCCATTTGAACAAGAAATGTAGAAACATAATTAACATATTTTGAGAAATATTTGAATAAGAGTTAATTTTTACCAGTATATATTTATATTTTTCAAAAATTTTGTAAAACAAATTTCAGTATTTTTTGATCATCACATTGGGATTTATTGACGATATAATTGGGAATAAAAATTTTAAAATTGTCAATACCTCCAATAGTTTTTCCCTTCATGCGATTTAAATTATGCGATTTTCGGGAAACTTTTGGCCATATTTTGGCGAATGAGCCCAATTTCCTTACTTTTATGAATTTTAATTAAAACTTATTCAGAATATAATAGTCAATAGACGTCAATAAACCTTCGATAAATTAAAAAACTGTTTATGAATACGGGTGTAAGTATGTTTATTATATACATAAATTAAAAACAGTTTATGAATACGGGTGAAAGTATGTAATATTACATATATACTTGAAGTCTTTTTATAAAATCAGTGTTGAGCCTATCTTGAAATTTTTTAATTAGTTTTCGTTACGAATGCCAAAATTTTATAAAGTTAATACGTATTTTCAAGATTTAAATTTGTAGAATTTTGATATTATGTGATGCTGTTATTGGTTTGACTTTGTATTTTTTCTCGTACAAAAACTTTGTCGGATCAAACAATTATCTGACAAAAAAAGAAGAAAAATATTTGCCCGTGAGTGGTCAAACTTTGTTCACATTAGGTGCGTTTGTTTACTTTTCCAGTAAAATCCAGTAGTTGAGTAAATTTTGGGCAATATGAAAATTTTACTCTCAAAAATGGCTCTTGCACAAAAAAGTAAACGAACGGAAAAATTGCAAAAACTTGCAGGTTAATTCACACAGCTGACCGCTAAAAAGCTTAGTGTTGTAAAATATGTGTTGTTTAGACTACCCAGTACATAATGTTTTTGATACTTGATGAAATGCATTGTAATGATTATAAATTCGTAGCAAATTTATTTATTAAATGAGCTTCTGTGCAAGTTTTAAGACTTGTTTGTTTTGTACATGACTTTTAATTTTGTTTCTAGTTGAATTACATACGAAACTACATCAATCTAGTATGTGATGAAAATCGATCGATTTCAAAACGAACGTTTTTAAAATGTGTGATGAATTTCGAGCGATTTTAAAATCAATTTCTGAACTATAATTTAAATTTTTTGTTAAAAACACAGTACAATTAACTCATGTAATACACAATTTAAAAGAATATGGACAGAAAATGAGAGGAATATGTATAAAAAACAATTTTAAAAGATTCTAAAAACGATATTATCGGTTTCAAATCGTTTCGTTTTCCAAATCGATTTCCATCACATACCTGAATATTTGATTTTTGATATTTGGTACCCTCAATAATATGCAATAAGAAGTAATCATATATTCATTAGCTTTACATCTCTAAAATATTAATGTAAACAAAAACCAAAATAAGTAATATTGAACAATTAACACAAATTTTACCATGGATGCCAAAAAAAGAAAACTTAATATTTCATGCTCTCCCGGAACATTTGGGAAGGTACAAAGTGGTAAATAAAATTGTTTAGGATGTAATACATATTTTTGGTTTTTGAATTCAGCTTTTGTTCTTTTAAATGTTTTTATTACAAATTGTATGCTTTTTGTTTGCTTACTTTTGTTTGTTTACTTAAATGAAACATATGTTTTTGTTTTCTACTGGTTTTTACTGGTAAAAATTTGCAGACTCTTTGCTTACAACTGTCACTTTACTCTCTCAGTAGATGCTCTCTTTTGCAAATTTTTGTGTCAGCGAACGCATTTCAGTAAAATCCAGTAAAAACTTGCACAAATTTGTGCAAATTTTGGGGTAAACGAACGCACCTATTATGATAATTTTTGTTTCCTGCCAAAAAATTTTGTTAACCCAAAATCAGCTGTTTTTCTGTTTGGCCCTCAGATTAGGGCAAACAAATATTTAGAATTTAATGTGAAATGTTTGTTTAATGTGACTGTACCTCAACATGCATTCGCACAGTTGCTTAAGCCAGCTCATGCATATTATGGTTAAGGCTTTGGTCTACGAACGTTGACCAAGTTTAAAAACAACGTATATTTTTTTTTATAAAAACGAAACCGATAATATTATTTAAGTATGTGCCGGTAACATCGACTGTTAAACGTATACTTTCAATATATTTTATGGGTTTGCGTGACAACTGAAGATCACTTCAATTTAAAAACTTAAAAAAAAAAAACATAAAATTATACTTTGAATAAAGCATTTGCTTAAATAAAACTAATTAAAAATTATTGATTTGAGTTTTTTCGCGTTCATATTTTTAAGTTTTTTTCGGTATATTTGCATGCATATTTTAACCATTTTTGTGCATATTTAAACTTTCCCTGATAATGCTATTATAATTTAAAAATTAACCCACATTTGAATGCTGTCCTATTAGTGAAAAAATAATTTGATAAAAATCAATAGTTCCCGTTCCAGAAAAACTAAAGCCATTTACATACATATGTGCCTATGTATATTATATATATATATATATGTTTTTAGTGAGCAGTAAAAATTTAAGTTATTTATATTTGTTAAGCATATACTTATACCTCTTGGACTTCTTTACGGCGTGTAATGAAATCTCCTAAATGAAACAGTTCCATACCCAGTTTATCAGCCCATGAATGAACTCTGAAATTTAGTTAAAATATATTTTCACGAAAATTTAATATATGCATGTACACAGTTCGAAGTAACACTTTTTAAATATTTACAAGTTGTAATTGATTTTTTCACCAGGCACTAAGTTGGCACCATTTGGGTAAAGCACAAAGAAACAGCATATAATTTTAAATAAAATAAAACTTAAATTTCTTAACAACATTTTTGTGATGTATAATTTTTTTGTTTTTGTTTTGAATTATAAAGGAAATTAAATAAATTTATTTGTAGAAGACTAATGACAAAAAATCAGGTAATCATCATATCACTTCTTTGATTTTGAAAGTTGTGCGTTTTTGGAGGAATATTTCGTTGATTTATTATTTAGTTATTAATTGATATTGTTAAATTGTTATTTCCAATTTCCAGCTTAACAAAAATGCTTAATTAACTTTTATTTTAGTTTATTATAAATAATTCCAAATTTTGTTTAGTTATTTGAAAAAGAATCACTGCACGCACAATGAAAATTTTTTCCTGTATCTATACTGCCAGTTTATGGAGAAATTTTTTCTTAATTATGGCAAAGTGATGAGTTCATCAATGCCATTGCATGTGTTACAAAGAGACCTCTATGGGTATGTAATGTTCATTTAGTATATACTCTTCTAAAGGTGTCCTACGCAGCCGTTACAATATCTGACGCATGCTTTTTAATGTTGTTTTTGTTTACATTCTGCACGTGTTGCGGCATTTGGCGGCATGCTAAGGAATTTATTTACATCCAATTTGTAAACATAAACAAATATTGGATATTGCGCATTCACTTTGTTTACGTCTCATTTCATTGACGGCATTCCAATGAAATGTTTATGAATGAAATTAGTTGTAAAGGAATGCTAATAGTAGCCCATGTTTAAATTCAACAGTTTTTTTTTTGTCGATAGAATAGTAACCAGGGAAGACAATAAAATTTACAAAGTTGGCCATTTAACAAATAGTACTAGTTAGTTACAAAATAAACCTACTATGTACATATGTATGTACACTGAACGGTCAAAGAAATTTTTTCATTATTTTAGTGAAAAAGTATTTCAATGAAATTTTTAATTTGCTCAATGACATATTCTTCATTAAATTAATTACTAAATTACGTAATTTTTATAACAATCTTTTATTAGTTTAACGATTATTATGGTTTTTTATTTATGGTTATTTATTTCAGTCATTTTTTAGCTATGAATTTTAGTTCTTTTTTATCCCTGCTACGCAAATCATCAAGTTATATTTATTTTATTTTGTTTTTATATTCCTGTTACATCATGTTATGTTCTGCTTTAATAATCTAACCTTTAAGCAAATTGCATTTAATTCATTTTCCAGCCCGCGAAAACCCTCATCAGCATTCTTTCCATTTTACTGGTTTGTAGTACTACGTAAATTTTGTGTACTTAAATTAACAATTAAAGAAAATAAATGTGAGAATTTTTTGCTATTGCTTTTTCTTTCTCGTTGTTTGTTTTTGAAGCTTTTACAAATATTTTGTTAAAATCCCTATTTCGTTATCATTATGAATTATTTTTCATTGTTATTATGAAACATTAAAATGTATTCATATTTCACAAATTTGCATGACTATTGTCAAAAATCTTATAAAAAAAATACATTTTTACAACAGTTCAACACGAAAATATTTTTTAGTTATAAGCTGTTTGTTCATTGTAAATTATTTTCTTCGAAATATTGGTTAAAAATTAATTATTAACAATTTGTAACTGTTTTTCAAAAATTAAAATATGTTAAATTTATTTAATACTTCTTTAAATAAAATTGAAATCAGTTTCAAATAATATACAATAATGTTTTACAAATTTCATTTCTTTTCTTGGAAGCCAAATTTACTATTATTTCAATTTATTTTATTCAAATTAATATATGCGGTTTTCACCCATTGTATTAAGTGTAAAACTCTGCTTTATTTAATACGATTTTATACTACAAGGCGTGAGTCTCTTTTTCGTATGTATTGTGAATTAATGAATTTGGTGAGCAAGAGAAGAGACAGAATAAAAGAGTTGACGAAACTCTACGTTAACTGTTTTATTCTGGTAGATTAAGACACGTTTTACCTAAAGCTTTTTGTTGGATTTTTCAACCACATCATAGTACATTTTAGCCAAATACATTTTGTTGTTGTAGTGTTGTAAATGTTAGTACTTTAAAAAAATAATAAGATCAACAAGGTCTACAATTGTACAAAATTCAATTTTTTGGGGCTCAAGCATAATTTAAAAGTCTATAGGGAAAAGTATTTTTGAGATTTTTTCAGATTTTTCGGAAGACCTCTAAGCTCAAGTCTAATTTTTGCCAAAAATCGGGTTTGTCGGTCTCTTTTTGAGTCAAACCCCTCGATTTTCTTAACTTATAAGGAAATAATTTAAAGGAAAATTTCCAAGACTTATTTGTGTGTGCTAAAATTAAAAGTATTTGCAATGAATTTACTCATTTAGATACCCTACATTACAATTTTTCGTAATTTTTCCATAAATTTTATAAATAACGCATTATAACTTTTAAAATTTTTATGAAAATTAATAAAACTAACAATACAGTTTAAAAGATCAGTTAGTAATATTATTACTCACCCAACAAACAAATAAAAATTAAGCGTTTTGCTTTTGCTTTGTTTAAAAATCATTTATTGGAGTTCTTACGATGTAGTTCTATGATCTGCAATAATCAGTTTCAGAAGTTGTGACATTGATGTAAGTATTATCCATTACTAATACGTGAAAATATGAGCAATTTAATTAAGGGCCAGCTTGAAGACATGCAACCAAGAAAAGACTTAAAAGAATTGCTTCATCTATGTCTTATCGTTTTGGGTGATAGATGTAAGCCCTATCCAACAGTAAAAGATTCAGGAGCTATTAAGCGGGCTTGCTGGATGAAAAAAATTATATATTCTTTAGAAATATGCATTTTTCAAAACCAGCTGCAATCTTACATGGACAATTAAAAAATTGATGCCTTACTAGAATTTGGTTTATTTTTTTTTAGAACAAATATCAAAAACTGCTACGCACCTCTGTCAATGCCCTCGATACACTCCTCTCAATGATCTTGTCTATTAAACCGGTTGGATTACTACAAAATTTATTAATGTAGCAGTTGCACGCGCCATGTTTAAAACTGTTCTAGGTCATCAGTGGTACTTTTGCCCAAAATTGGCTACCTTAGCTTTTTTTATGAACATACCGACACCACAACTTTGAGTTGAGTAGCACAAAATCTACATACGCCAAGTAGCGAGAACGAAATAGTAAATTTTAACAGAAGACAACCTTAAAACCTTAAAGCACATTAATGAGAAAATTCATTGCAAATACTTTTAATTTTGACAAACAAAAATAAGGCTTGGACATTTTTCTTTTAAATGGTTTGAGCGACCTCTAAACCTCTTCCGAAAAATCTGAAAAAAATCTCAAAAATATTTAACCCCATATACTTTTAAATTATGCTTGAGCACCCAAGAAAATTAAAAAAAAAATTTATTTGGGACACACTAGTCTACAAAGGACTTAACTATCAAGGGTGAAAACCGCTATTATAAAAATATATGCAAATAAATAGAAAAGCACACAAATTTGTTTAAAAGAAGTAAGAGTGCTATATTCAGCTGTGCCGAATCTTTGATACCCTCCACCGACAGGAGTGGGCTCTATATGATACATATATATATATACGAATCATATTTTACTCAAGCTAGTTCAGATTTCAATAAAGAAAAGCATATAACGTTTTGATTGTCGGTCAATAATTAATTATAGGTCTAAACCGCAACCAATTTTAGTGCTGACGTTCGTTTTTATAAAGTTTAATTAATAATATATATTATAAATATATATATATATATACATATATATTAGACCTATAGTTAATAAGACCTATAATTAATTATTGACCGACAATTAAAAAATTATATGCTTTTCTTTTTTGAAATTTTGAACTAGCTTGAGTAAAATATGATTCGTAACAGTTTTAGCCGAACTAAAATGATTTTCAGGAGGGGAATTTGTATTGGACCCATAGTAAATTATGGAACAATCATCGCAAAATTATGTAAGCAGATTTTTGTTTCTGAAAAATAAATTAAAATAAATTTCAATACAGCAGTGAAATTAGCTTTTACGTTTACAGTGAATTTCAGAAGGCTGCTTTATATGGAATCTAAGGTAAATTATGGTATTATGATATATGATATTTTTTCTGCCCATATGAATCTTAGATGGAGAAAAATTTACCTAATTATCTATATCTGCTACGGTTTTAAGCAAATTTAATTATTTTCCCAAAGTGGTCTTTACATGGGGCCTATGGCAAATTATGGAGCGACCGTCACGAAATTTATTAGTGTGATTTCTAGTCCTTTAAAACTGTGAAGTATCAAATGTTATTGTTATAGTATCATTTATTACGGTTTTAAGCGTAATAAACTGTTTTCCGAGAGTGGGGTTTATGTGGAGCCTTAGGTAAATTATGGACCGATATTCACGAAATTTGGCAGTGTAATTTCTAGTCCCATAAAACTGTGACGTACCGAATATAATTATGAGAGCAATATTTATAACGGTTTTAGACGTACTAAACTATTTTCCGGTAGTAGGGTTTATATGGGGCCTATGGTAAACTAGGGACATATTTCCAAGAAAGTAAAGAGTATGATTTCCAGTCGTATAAAATGAATTTGTGCAAAATCTTATATCATTATTTATGTTAGTTTTTGTAACAAAATGATCAATTTTTACGGTAGTGGTTCCATATGATATAAAAGCTTGTTGCGGGAATTACTAAAAGTATAATATATAATTATATAAATTTAATTTACAAATAGTAAAATAATAATTTGATGTGATTGAATTTCGCGACAAGCTTGTATATCATATAAATTATGTAATTACGTTATAAGTTGATAGTAAAAGTTTTAAAGGTTATGTTTATTTGTTTCTTTTTAGCGCATTTAAATAAAAGCTTGTTTTTTTAATATTAATTTTTTGTTTTAAATTAATGCACAATAAAATGCTATATTTGTGAAAATGACGTCAAAATGAGATTAAGCAGTTAACGGACCTACGCAATGCGCTATCTTGTTTTCTTTGTTTCATACCATAACTTTTTACTCTAATCTTGACGTAATGTTTACGTTACTGTAGTTAAGAGATTTAAATGTTAACAAATGTTTAGTATAACACATACACGTGTTTGTTAGATCATATATGACGCATATACGTCATAGTAGTAAAGAAAAATAATGTTTTTCAAATTTATATGCACTATCTTGTTTTCTTTGTTTCATGGCTTTAATGGCTATACTAGCAACTAGGGTATTAATTTAATCGGGCTTTTGCTTTAATCGGATAATAGCTCGATTAATTAACCGAGGTTTTGGTTTAATCGGTTAATAATCGGTAACTTTGTTATTGATCGGTTCACCGATTAATAAAGTTTTTTTTATAATTTAAGCAATTTCAATAAAAAAAATGCATAAATTATTAATTGTTTGGAGTTTTTTAGTAAAAAAAACAACAATAACATAACAAACATAACAATTTTTGAACTAAAACGAGCAAACAAAAAAATTATTCATAAATATGTAATAACGGGTTGCCCATGTTCGACGGACCCATGGGCCCATTCCAATCGACGAGGCTTGTCCACAGGCAACAATCTTTGCGTCAATTGAATTTTGTACGGGGACAAATGCAAATCAACGCGAATAATCCGTTGTAAAGTGGACCGAGCCATGCCCAACTGCTGAGAACGGCGTTTTTGGGATGTTCTTGGGGACCTCTCAACACTGGCTCGTACGGCAGCGATATTCTCGGCCGATCGCCTTGGTCGACTTTTATTTGGCCTCTTCGGATTAGAAAGAGCCTCACCAGTCGAAAATTTTTCGTATAAACGCTTAATGGTGTTCTTAGAAGGCGCACTTCTCACATTTTTTAATATTTTAAAAGCACGTTGAGTTTTCACAATTGACTTGTTCTGTTGAATGTAAATTTCAACTATTTCAGAGCGCTCGCGTCGCGTGTATTGTTGCATGGTAAAAATCTGCTTGGACTGACGCTTCAAACGCGGTATGTCATTAAAGGCCGTGTCAGATACAACTTTGTCGCTTTGCGTGACGTTTCTACCTTTGGCAGAAAAACGCAAAGCAAAAGGTGTATGACACAATGAAAACTTTGACAACACTCACGCATTGTTTGTTTACTTATAAAAGCGGTTGGTAATTTGTACATTTAATTATTTGTTACAAAAATAAAAGTTAAAAATTTAATTGGACGTTTTTTTGGAATTGAATTTGGCAAAAAAAATTAAAAAAAAAAGAAAATTATACTAGCCAATTGTCAACGCGCGCAAAAAGATGAGAGTTGGCTAACTTTTTGCTTCGCTCCGCTTTGAAAGTACTTTATGTGACATGTTTCGTATAAGTACGTATATTTTATCTTAGATGTCAAAGCGAATCGGTAACGCAACGCGAAGCAAAAGTTTTATCTGACATGGCCATAAGCGATCTGACATCTCTGTCAAAAGTTATGGCGTTGCCAGATGGGTCCGTCGAATATGGGCAACCCTCTACATATTTTTTAATCAATAAATATTATGTATTAATTAAAAAATAGGCTGTGTGATCATTTTATTAGTTATTTCAATAGTTTAAGGAGATCTTATAAACTAATCTTTTAGACAAATAAGTTGGTTTAAATGTTTAAGATTTAAGTGATTCGTTTCATTAGTTTTGATAAAACTTGACTTTGAAAAAAGTCCTGTTAAATATTTTAAATTTTTAACGCTTCTGATTGTTTCGGCAAATTCTTTTAAAAAATTAATATGAGAAAATATGAGAAGAAACAAATAACTAAACACATACATATAAAAAGTACATGAAACAAAAAATTGTTGACAGCAAACACTTATGGAAATATATTTTCTAGACACATACCTTTTGCATATGGGACGAAAAAAGTAATTAAAAACACAAAAAAACACCAAAACATATTCAAAATGGAACACAAAAATATCACACGTGTGACTTTAAAAGATACATATGATTTGAAATCACGTGATCAGAACAGGCGTGAATACTACAAAAAATTCAAAATTTGGTTACATCGGTTAATCGGCTGAAATTAACCGCTTTAATCGTGAATCGAAAATAGCCAATTTTAAATTAACCAATTAATTAATCGGGTAGTATACCGATTATCGGTTAACCAAATGAATACCCTACTAGCAGCATTTGTTTTACAAGGTGCGACAATCAAATAAATACATTTTATCAAATTGTTATACGTTACCCGAAATTCCACAAACAAAAAATGTTTGTTTCTAACACGAATGCGCATATGAGAAAAAAGTTTAACCTTTCTCAAAGAAAATTTGTGGAATTTTCGTTTTTTTGAGTTTGTTCAATAAACTAATTCGTTTTTGAGTTACACGAACATATGCTACGCAACCTCCTCCATTTTCGAAATAACGGTATATCTCGAAAACCAGGGCTAACCTAAAAACACGGTTAACACCACTGGATTCAGTGTACCCGAATTATGTTAAAACGCCAGGTCCCTGGCTTGTCTGTTTTTTTTAACTAGAACAGTGTTATTAAGGAACTTGAAATTTTGAAATAAAAATTTTTACGATGCTGTGTTGGGAAACATTTTGAGTCTTATACAGAGCGCTATTCAAATCTTTAGATTTATAAAAAATCTTATGTTACACTAGGTTTATACGTTTGTGATATATTGAGTATGTTTGTAACTAGATCACGGTTTCATGAAAATAAATTCATTATAGATATTTTTAATAGTCAGAAAAATTTTACCTGGTCATATACAAATTACTTGTCTACTCCTATTGGATTTATTAATGAATCACCTTCTTTTAATTTGAATTTATCAATTAGACATTCTTTTTACTCTAAAAGTTCTTTATTAACACATATATGGTGGTTTATTTTTTGTGGTTTTTGTTTGTTGTTATTTAAAGTTTATTTTTAAGTTGATAATTTTAGTTTAGAAGATTTTCTCTTAAATTATGGAAGCCTCGGAAGCAAGGGCGGAAAAACAATATTTTAGGTGTTTTATATAAGTTAATTTTTATTGTAAGCTTGTTGCAATAAGCGCTCTAGTTTTTTAATATGTTACAATTTATCCTTAAGTTTTCGTTTTGTTTATTTACCTGTACTTTTTATAATTTTGGAAAAGGGTAATTAAAGATAACTTTAACTTTAACAAGCTTACGATATATGTGTTACGATATACATATGTATGTATGCTTATAAGGTTTTTACAATGAACACATTTTTTTTATCAATTTATTGCATCAAGCTTAATTTAAGAATTTATACACTTAATTTACCAATAATAAAATACATATTTTAATTATCTTATGATGTCACTAATGCTATTAGTCACACATAACAATCCTGTTAATGTTGAGACCAGGATTTTCTCTGCTATATAAAGGATACCATATACAATATATGACAACGGCTGAAAAGAGAACGAATAAAAAGTTAATTAACCAAAAATGATTTGCAACGTTATCTACATAACTGTGTGTCCTGTCAGCAAACCACTATATCAAATATGTATAGCCGTTAGCAAGGCGAATTCGCCTTGATCCTAAGTTACCAAAGTAAAGTTGATATCAAATTAAATTTGTTAAACAGAAGTCCTCTTACTACAAATCTTATAACATTTTCTCTACTCTTTCGCAAAAAATACAAAAATACTGTTTAAAAAAAATACATTTTTAAAATACATGTTTTTGCCTTTACTAAAAATTTGTTAGTTTTAAGTTAACACCCTTAGAGGAACCGGTGCGATATGTATGTATGTACCCATAGTACGTCCATTAGACTGTACTAGTTGAAAAAACTCTCAAGCGGGGCACCCGACGAGTTAACCTAATTCGAGTACACTGAATCCAGTAGAACCAACCGTGTTTTTAGGTTACCTGTTGTTTTCAAGATATACCGTTTTTTCGAAAATGAAGGAGGCTGCACAACAAACATATATTCTCGGTTTAGTTAATTGAAAAATTAAAAAATAATGCCTTGTTTTATTTGGAACTTTGTATTTGATACGTGTATACGTGTTTATACGTGTTAGAAGCATACAATCACAATATTATTGCAGAAACTGACTGAAGGTTATTCAAGAAGTAATCCGTTCAGTCATTTTTAAATAAATAATCATTTAAAATTCCAAGCAAATTTATTTTTTACTGATTCTAACATTTATTCAAAAAACTAACAGCCGTATTCATATCGAAAATTTGACATGAAGTTAGCACAAAGTTTATTCATAATACACTTACCAAACTCTGGCTAACGATTTGCTAAACTCTTGTTAACAAGCTGCCAAACGTTTGCCAACTTGTGATAAACAGCCGTTTAATGTTTAATAATTTTGTTTTTTTTTTTTTTAATACACTGTTTTTTTTTAGTTTAGAGTCCTTTTTTAAATATATTTTAATTTAAAAACATTTCAAATTTTTATATGAAGAGGGAAAATAAAAAAAAAAATGAAATGAAATGACAAAACCAGCGATGATTAATGCAAAACGTGTTGCATTTTTGAGTATTATAGTGTGGCATCATTAAAATTTAGAGTTGATTTATTAAAAGTTAGCAGACGGATAAAATTTGTTATTAATAAACTCTGTGCTAACAAGCTGCTAATAGTGCATTTACACTTGTAATTTTCAAACTTGTTTATGATCGTAAACTACTTTCATAAACTATATCGTTTAAATCAGCAGTTTTGACAGTTAACAGTTTAACAGCCGTGTCACAAAACAGCTGACTTCAGTAAAAAAAACTTAAAAACGTTGGTGCACGTACATTTATACATACGATAAACATACCTTTTATTTTCGTTATCCATATTATATAAAACAATTTTCAATTAATTTTTTTAAACTTTTTCTTGATGTGTTCCTTTTTTTAACGCAAACTTTTTTAACTTAATTTTTTTTTTTTATGAAATGTCAAATATCACTAGCGTTGCCAGAGCAAAATTTGAAAAGAACAGAGTTGCATTAACAAAAACTGGTTGTTTGCAACTAGTTTATCTCAAAAGCTAGTTACAAACGTGTTTATAATTTGTATGGATAAACAAGTTTCTTAAACTAGTTTATCATCATAAACAACTTATAACCTGTTTATGGTGTAGGTGTAAATGCACTATAAGCTTAATCGGCATTCTAGTTAGCAGCTCGTTGTACGTAGTGTACAAACTGTGGCTAACTTTTTGTTATGAATACGGCTGTAAGTGTCCATTATTGCGGATTTTCGGTTGCATATCATATTGTCATTTGATTAAGTTAAAGTATTCTGTACGTAAAATAAAATGAAAATGAAATTAAAAACAACTGTAAATTTGCTTAAAAACCGATCTACTTATTTTGCATTTAATTTAATAGGGCATTTACATTACATTGAAATCTAATAGATTTCATTTGAAATCTTCCTCCAAATCTAGTTCGTTTACATTATACCGCCGACTGAAATTTTTTTGTGTAACACATACTTACATATAAAGAAATAGGCATTTAAAAATTTGCATAACATTTTCTTTATAATCAACTTCATTTATTTTATCAATATTATTAGTCATTTGCATTTTTTTTACTATTTTAGGAAATTTTAAAATTTTTTAACAATTTTAACAAGCAGCTATTATTGTTTTTGTTTTGTTTTTTGTTAAAATGTTATTTTTTCTTGTGCAGGGAAGTAGTTTTTAGTGCTATAAGGGGAAAAACATAGTTGCATCACTAAGTACTACTGGATTTCGAATAGATTTCGTCAAAATCTAGTCACGGAGTAGATTTTGTTTTGTGCGAGAAATCTAGACAAAAACAACTAGATTTTGCTCGAAATCTCGAAAGTACTAGATTTCGTTGTAGTGTAAATTGCCTATTAACGAAAAGTTCATTTAATTTTTACTGTCAAAAATTCAACTGCGAATTCCATAAAAACAAATGAATTTTCAGTTATTTTATATAATTTAACTATCACAAAAATAACCGACAAATTCCGTAAAAACAAATGAATTTTCAGTTATTTTATATAATTTAACTATCACAAAAATAACCGACAAATTCCGTAAAAACAAATGAATTTTCAGTTATTGTATATAATTTAACTACCAAAAAATAAATTTTTAGTTATCTATTTATAGATCTGTGGCAAAAAGTGAAAGTAAAAAACGATTTGCTTGTTTTTTTGTAGATAATTCCCATATTCTATTTGTTCAAATTATTTAGTTATATATGTACTAGGGAGATCGATTATTCGACTTTTTTTAAATAACCGGTTTTTGAATATTACGAATAGTTGCTATTTAAAAAACCCCGGTTTTCGGTTAACCATTTTAAAAATAACCGGTTAACCGGTTTTATTTCGAGTACAAAAAACACAAAAATCAAATAAGTTTTTTAAATAAAATGTTAATTTGAATAAACACACACAAATCGCAAAGATGAGAAATCAACAAAGTAAAAAGATATGACTTAAGGTTTGTTCAGACCTTAAGTCATTTGACGATAAAATCAAAAAAAAAAACGAGAACAGAAAATTGATAAAACTTTAACCTTATTTTTAAAAATTTCTATTTATTTACTAAACTTTCATTGAAAGAAGAAAATTGTATTATGTAATTTAAAACTTTTAAATTATGTTTGATCTAGACAAACGTTTTGCAAAAGCGAATAGAAAATTATAGGAATTTGATAAATTTATTATTTGAGAAATTCTACCAAATTTATTTTAAATGAGTAATTTATGGATGGCTAAGCAGACTTTAACAATATTTTTAAAAAGTTGCAAACAAAACGTCTTAGTCAGGATTATATATTTCAAATTATTTTGTTTCAGCATTAGAAAAACGAATAGTAATTTGAACATGCTTTTTGTATGAAATATTTGTTAATTCATTGACCACAATTTAAAACCGTCCATGACTTTGGTTCAATTTCTTCAATTTAGTTTTTTAGTTCTTAGTTTTTAAATAAATAAAACTGATGATTTTTTTTTCATATCGTTGATTCCGCCGGAATGTTGTTTAAAGCTAGAACATATGGTAGAACTACCTAAGAGTTTTTAATGCCTTAACGGGCATTCTGTTCTCGGCAACACAACGAGCTACAATTACACCCAATGGTGTAATTTTGAGTAATGGCTGCGTCCTTTAGTATTATTTGTCATCTCTTTAGAACTACTTCAAACGCAGTTAAGTTTTACTTGGAGTGCATTAATATTAAGCATGTGGACTAATTAAAGGTGATTAATAAATCGTGACGTGGAAAACGTTTGCAACTAATTATTTTAGGGCACTTCAAGCACCTAACTTTGTCTTCTTAATCCCTTTCGAAATATCTCCAGAGATAACATCTATATAAAAATATAGTAAATATTTAGAAGTCTCTCGCACAAATTACTATTTAATTTTTAACTGGACACGTTATTGTAGTAGTTTGAGTAGTTTTTGGGTTTTTTACAAGAACACAGGCACGTATAAGCGATTTGAATTTACATTCTTCATAAAAAGTTCAAGTTTGCTCAATATGCAATAAGAAAAATACTTAAATTACGGATACATTTGCAACAAGAGTAAGTAAAATGTATATAAATTACAGATTATTAAAATAACCGGAAAATTTTAAAATAACCGACTTGGGCAAAGCTGAAATAACCGGTTAAAAACGGTCGAAAAATAACCGTTTGATCTCCCTAATATGTACATCAAATTTTTAAGGTAAAATAATTGCGAATAACATATCGGGCATGCTGCTGGTGTCAAGGCGAATTGACTAGAAGGTGGGGTCAAGTCAGCATATGGTTATTTTTTTCGGTGGTCGATTTGTCAAAGTTTGTATACGAACTAGTTTTTTTTATGTAAACAAACATTTTTTTTACTAGCAATATTTTTGACAGATGGACCACAGAAACAGTGTTGTTGTAGAGTTGACCTCACCTTCTAGTGAATTCGCCTTGGCTGGTGTCTTATAATTAAAAGTTCTGCAAACAAAGTGCTCAGTACAACAAAAGTAAAACAAACATGTAAACGTGGTAAGTGAATAAAATAAAAAATATTCTCTCTCTCTCATTAGAAAAACAAGCGGACAGGTGTCTGGTATTTTTTAGAAATTCGCGTAAAACCTGTATTATATAAAATTACTGAATTACATAAAATAACTGAAAATTCATTTGTTTTAACGGAATTTGTCAGTTATTTTTTGATAGTTAATTTATATAAAATAACTGAAAATTCATTTGTTTTTAACGGAATTCGCAGTTGAATTTTTGACAGTAAAAATTAAATGAATTGTTCGTTAAAAATAAATGAAAAATAAGTAGACCGGTTTTTAACTGAATATTCATTTATTTAATATTACAATTTCAGTTAATTTTTTGGACACAATATTGTGAGTGTAGCTACAGTTTCCAATTTTTTATGCCGTTTTAAAAAACAAAAATTTTGAAATGTTGCAAAAAAAATATTTTTCTAAAACGACAGCGCACATTAGAAAAAAGGTAATTTTATTGGGGAATTACGGTTTTTTTTTTAGTTTTTTCGATAAACTAAACCGTTTACGAGTTACGAGAATATATGTTGTGCAACCTCCTTCATTTTCTAAATAACGGTTTAAAAATAAGAGATAAACTAAACAAGTAACAGCCGTACCTAAACAACATCGAAATGCTGAACGTTTTATTCTGCGTAACTTTTACGCTGATATGCCATACCTCAATAACAGCGTCAGTGTTGTGTCACAAACAGTAGTGTTTACTTTCGTGTTTATTAAAACCTTATAATAGATATAAGAAATGGAATTAAAACCTAAAAATAGCTAATTTGCCATTATTTATTATCAAACGAGAAAAACAGGGTTGCAAAATCACAAATATAGCAATCCTGCTTAAGGCTAGATTACACTATCTTACAAGCCTAACGTATTCCATAATACTTTGTGAGATGGAAATCTAATGAGTTTTGTTGTGACTGTCAAAAAATCTAATGTAACATTACAGTTTGTAGTCACACTATCACACATGAACATGCTTTTGTTAAAATGCAACCCTGATCCAATGAAAAGTATTAGCGTTTAGAAATTTTTTCAAAAAACGATTAAGTCGTATGGGATGTCAAACTTTTTTCGTAATACTTGTGACACATTGCATTCACACTATCGCACTTTGTCATATTACTTGAGTTTTTGACATGTATTAATACAAAGTATAATAGTGTAATCTAGCCTTTATCGGATTTTCCAGTTGCAAAGCGCTCCGCTGCGTCGCCGCCGCGTTATTTCGGTATGCTACAAATTCTATGGGCATGAGGATTTTTGACAGCTAACGATGGGTACCCAATTTAAATGAAATTACACCTGATATCAAATTAACATTTAATTATAAAAAAAGAAAGTACATAGTCGGTCCATTCCAAACATTTTAAGTCCTACATCACTTTATTTACAGACAAATTTTTAAGAGTGGTCCCTTGTTGGGTCCCATATGCAATTATGGACCTATTAAAATAAAATTATGGTATGAGTTCAAGGCTAATAACATAAGAATGTAGGTAACTACATCTACTTGAAATGTTTTCGTCTTACAGTGATTTAAGGGAGTAGGCTTATATATGACCTTCCTACCACATATTAGCTATTTTTTATCAATACATTCTAAGTTTATTGCAATCTATTTTCGTAAGTGGTATTGGTATGGGAGACATGGCCAAATATGGACGGATTCCAAAATAAATTTCTTTAGATAATTTAAGTTGAAATAAAATATATTCGGGCCTTATTTTGTCCAAATACCAACATTATCAGATGGTTTATGGCCTGTTAGGAAAACAGTTTGTATGGGGGCTATTTGAAATTCTAGATCGGATCGATTCTCAAAATTTTCAAAAAAACGTATGAATCACATTTCATTAAATTATCTTAAAAATTGCAACATGTACTTTGCGCAGAAGGCCTTCATGGACAGACAATCAGCCAGTAGGACTGACGACTCAGATTCTGATTCTAAGTCGATCGGTATATTACAACAAATATTTATAGGTGTTTCATGTATCACCACAAACTCATAATACCCTATTTATTCCAATACTATCATTATTAGTCATATTTTTAAGATTCATATAGCAACTCAAAAAAATTTAACAAAAAAAAAAACATCAAAAACCTCGAATAAATTAAATAAAAACTTAAAATAAGAAGTTCTACTTCCATACATCTAGGAAAGGTTCAAAATGTTCATTGCCGTTTCTTTGTATACTTTATTTAGTAAATGAAATTCCTATAATGAATTCAGATGAAAGTCTGTTTCTCAAATCAGTTTAGCAAATGATGAGTTAAGGCGGTAAATATTTCTCAACTAAAGCATTTTAATAGTTTAAGCAAACACAAAATTCATATTGGAAACATATCTTATTCCAGGTGTTTTTTTTAGTATAAATACCTTCTTTTTCCACTAAACTTCGGGTTCTAAATCACTATGAAGCTCATATTTATCCAAGTCTAATTGTCCATCTGGCGCCAATCACTATCAATATTTTGCTTCATAAACTATGGAAACCTTTTTTTTAAATAAACAGTGACTTTGGTTGCATATACTGTAAATTTTTTAAATCAACAATATCTTTAATGGTATAAATTTGGTCACTAAAATCAAAGCCTTTTATTATTTGATCTAAAAGAATTTCAAATTACACCTGATCTACACCTCAAAGAAATTACCTACACCCTACCCACGAGTGTAAAAAGTGCACCAAATTCGGGTAATTACCCACAAGGTGGCAACACTGGTACCAGGGCACAGTGGATGTACGGGCAACCAAACTGCAGACAGTCTGGCCAAAAAGGGCATTGCAAGGCCCGCTGCAAGACTCTCATAGAGCGCGAGTCGTACAGAAGGGCTCAGGAGAGATGGCAGGATAAGCATACCTGCTTGGTGGCCAGGACTTTATGGCCTGGCTACGACGCGGCGAGAACTCGCGTGCTACTTGGCCTCGGTACGGACCGGATAAGGACGGTGACATCGGTCATAACGGGTCACTGGGCGATGGGGACTAATGCGCGGAGAATGGGTCTTGATTATAATGACTGCTGCAGAAGTTGTCATGATGAGGTGGAGGAGACGGTGCTTCACTTCCTCTGCCAATGCCCCGGTCTCGGGGATATTAGGCTTAGGCATTTCGGGAGACCGGAATTGCCATGTCTGGACGATATGTCCAATGTGGGACTGAAATAGATCTCTCTGTTCTGCAGGGAGTCGGGGTGGTTCGAGGCTGCGGTGACTTCTGGAGAATAGTCTGGTGAATACCGGTTGACTCTTGTAGCTGGCTAAGGGTATCACAAAGGGACCGCTATAAGGACCCTATGGCGGCTGCCCATTGAACCTAACCTAACCTACTTTCGCTATTAATTCCACTATTTTTGCATACTACACTATTTTTGCATCCTATATAATTTAAAAAATTTCATTTAATATGCAATCAAAACTCAGTTTTTAGAATTTATTTTCAAAAAAATTAAAATTTACTTTTTTTTCGGTGGAGATCTGATAACTTTTGTTAAGAAAAATGGTATTAAAATCTAATAAAGCTTAAGCTTTGTTCCAAATTTTTAAAGCAACAATTTTTAAATATTTTCAATGTAAATAATCTGGCTATATTATAAATTTATCATCTAAAACAATCGCATTCGTATTGAGATTTAAAAATTTATTCGAAATTCAAAGAAAAAACTATACCCGTACTCATAATTTTTTTTGAAAATTAGGTAAAATACGTTTTAGAAATCGCCAAAATAATCGCCAACTTTTTCAAATTTCGCCAAAGAAAATCGCCATGTCGCCAAACACAATTTTTCGTCGCCAAATAGGTATTCACGGACAACACTTGTACAACGGGAATTAGCAAAACGCCGTTTCTTAAACGGATATTCCCAACGTAAATAGTCGAGATGATTAACATAAATGCTTCTTCTGTACAAAACTTCATTGCGCTTTTTTCTTGTGAAAATTGTTATACAATAAAGGTAGAAAAACACCAAGTTAAATGTTATACCAACATGAGTAGTGATATTTTTTAAGAAAAATAAAGGCCAATGTAGGGCTTTCAGCTCCAAAAGTAACTTCCTATGTCCAGATAACTTCCTATGACAATATGCTGTACCGAAACTGTTTGCCGTATCCTATGTTTATATTTTTGCAAAATACGTCCTTATTGCGTTCTGCAGCAGTTATTTTGATATAAATTATTAATTAAAAAAAATGTAATCTTACCGTTAGAAGTAGTAATAACACAAACGATGCCCGTTGAGCGATAACTACAAATATTGAAATTCCAGTTATAATTCCAAGCAACGTTATTAGAGCCAAGACTTCAACCAAACGCACGGCAACGGGCATTGTCTACGTAAATGAGTTTGCAGAAATTAACTTGAAATTTTTTTTATTTTAAATTTTGTCAAATTAAAAAAATTTTTTTATTTATTTTTTACATAAAATTTCAATTTTTATTTTGAAATTTCAATTTAACACCACATTTGTATTAGGGAATTAACCCTAAAATTTAATTTTGCTTTTTTATGAATAATATTCTAACAATTTTATTAAGCATTCCATAATTTTTTCCAGTGTCAGTACCTGTAATAAATATTTATGTATATTATGCAATTTAGTATGACTATGATTATTATTGATTCAATTTCCCTTCACCAGCATAGTGTTGTAATATAAGGTCCAAAGTACTTTATCCAAAACTTAAATGTTTGATTAATTGACATGAAAAGTTTCTTCAGGAACAAATAACTCTTGAAAATGTTCCTCTTTCGTTTGTTCATCTGATTCTTTAATACCAAAGAGAAAATAGTAAAATAATATTACGCAATCTTGAAAATTTTTATAAATTCGAACACTTTGGTGAAGGGTGTAATTGTAAATAAATCTTGCTCTTACTAAAGTATCTGCGATTGTTGTTAATAACTTAACCATTAAGTCCAATATATCCTCAGGTTCATAAATTTGTAGTACACGAAAAACAATCTGTAACAATATATATAAATTATATTTTTTAATTTGGTAGTCACAAAATCAGAGTAACAACAAGTATTTAAGCTATTCTCGGCTTTGTCGATTCCTCGATACCCTATACAAGAAATAGGAATGTATATATTGGCTATTAGAAAATATATGTAGAAAGATACAAATGATCTCATAAAAAACTGAAAAAAAATTGTTGTCTGTATTAAATTTACGTCAATGATGTTATTCGTATACGTTTATATGCGTTAAAGCGTTTCACGGGAATTGGCATTTTTGGGTGCGTTGGAATTAGAGTTGTCAAAATATTTGGACGCATTTAGTCTCAACGTTAAGCTAATGGGCACGTTCTGACAATCGCAAAACGCAAATGTATACTCAAGGGAACTAGAATATTTGTAATACTCTACGGCAGATCGCAAGCAAAACGCACTAGCACACCATAAAATAAATCTGGCGTTTTGCGATTTCAAATCGTGCGAATGTTAGAACATGGCTGTAAATTATATTCAAAATGTTGGCCATTATCGCATCAAAACTCTGTTACTTTTTTATCTTAGGGTTAGAACTTTGTAAACTTCCATGGAAAATCTTTAATATATTTGCTATTATTTAATTGAATATAACCAATTTTGAGCCAGAGATTATTTCTGAAAATATGTATAAAGGTTACCTCGGGCATGACTAGTGATGGTAGATGGTATAAAAATCAATTTTTCCTTTGTTTTTTTCACAATTTGTTTTAAACTTTTATCCTAATTAGCCGATTTACGTAGCTAATTTTCAATACCAAACAGAGTATGAAAACTACAAACCGCCTTGGTGAATATTATTGAATTTTGTGTCATAGTGTCGACGTGTGTAACTACTGCACGATAACCTTAATAACAAATAAATATAAATTATTTGAATGAGAGCAAATTAAAAATAAGAAAAATAGGTTCTTAATTTTATTTTACATGAACATGGTATGAAACATTTTTTTATTATTATTTGTTTGTTTATACATACATTTACATAAAATATGTATAAAGTTAAACTAACGGATTCTTTCTGAATAAGAAATTAAAAAATCATTAATGTATTGTTTACAATAACGAATTATTTAAAAACAAGTTAGAGTGCTATATTCGGCTGTGCCGAATTTTTGATACCCTCCACCGACAGGAGTGGGCTCTATATGATAAATACATACATATATATTATAAACTACTCTTCACAAAAACGAGCGTTAGCATTAAAATTAGTTGCGGTTTAGACCTGAATTAAATTATTGGCCGACAATAAGAAAATTTTATGCGTTTCTTGTTAGAACTTCGAACTGGCTTGAGTAAAATATCATGATTCGTAAAAGTTTTAGCCGAACTAAAATAATTTTTAGGAGCGTTATTTGTATTGGACCTATGGTAAATTATGGAGCAATCATCCCAAAATTCTGAAGAATGATTTCTAGTATTACAAAAAATAAATTAGAATAAATTTCAATACAGCAGTGTAATTAGTTTTAGCGTTAACAGTAAATTTCACAAATTTGCATGATATTTTTTCTTGCCATATGAATTAACGTAAACAATTTCACCGCAATATCTATATATGTGATGGTTTTAGGCGAATTTAATTATTTTCCCAAAGTGGGTTTTATTTGGTTTTAATCTGTTTTCCGAGAGTAGGGTTTATATGGGGCCTAGGGTAAATTAAGTACTAATCTTTTTTGGCAGTGTGATTTCTCGTCCTATAAAACTGTGACGTACCGAACTTCAATTTGATAGCATCATTTATTATGGTTTTAGGCGTACTAAACGGTTTTCCGGGAGTAGGGTTTATATGGGGCCTAGGGTAAATTATGGACCACTGTTCACGAAATTTGGCAGTGTGATTTCTCGTCCTATAAAACTGTTACGTACCGAACTTCAATTCGATAGCATCATTTATTACGGTTTTAGGCGTACGAAACAGTTTTCCGGGAGTAGGGTTTATATGGGGCCTAGTGTAAATTGTGGAACGATCTTCAAAAACTCTTACAGTGTGATTTCTGGTCCTATAAAACTGTGACGTACCAAATTTAAGTATGCTAGCGTTATTTATTGCGGTTTTAGGCGTACTAAACTGTTTTCCGCGAGAAGGGTTTATAAGGGGCCTAGTGTAAATTATGGACCGATCTCCAAAAAATTTTACAGTTTGATTTCTGGTCCCATAAAACTGTGACGTACCAAATTTTGATAGCGTTATTTATTGCGGTTTTAGGCGTACTAAACTGTTTTCCGGGAGTAGGGTTTATATGGGGCCTACTGTAAATTGTGGACCGATCTTCAAAAAATTTTACGGTGTGATTTCTGGTCCTATAAAACTGTGACGTACCAAATTTTAATATGATAGCGTTATTTATTACGGTTTTAGGCGTACTAAAATGTTTTCCGGGAGTAGGGTATATATGGGACCTAGTGTATATTATGGACCGATCTTCAAAAAAAATTTATAGTGTGATTTGCGGTATTATAAAACTGTGACGTACCAAATTTTAATATGATAGCGTTATTTATTATGGTGTTAGGCGTACTAAACTGTTTTCCGCGAGAAGGGTTTATATGGGGCCTATGGTAAATTATGGACCGATCTTCACGAAATTTAACAGTATGATTTGCAGTCGTATAAAGCGAATTCGTGCAAAATTTTATGTCATTCCGTGCATTGTTCCACCATTTATGATAGTTTTTGTATCAAAATTATCAATTTTTTTTGGGTAGTGGTTCCACATTTTGATTCATAGTTCTGATCCTACTAAACCGATGTTGCTGGATTTCAATCCCGAAATGCTTAGGATAACTACAAGCAATTTGAGACTAAGTTTATTCTTTTCTTTTGCGTTTTTCGAAAGTGAGCGTGTTTTCAACAGACGAACAGAGGGACAGACAGTCGGACATGGCTTAATCGACTTAGAATTACTCAAGGAGCCAGAATATATATACTTTATGGGGTCTTAGATGTATTATAAAAAAGTTTCACACGGAATGACAAACTTAGTATACCCTCATTTACCACAGTAGTGGTGGAGGGTATAATAAATAATTTTAAAATTTAGTAAATGAACACACCTAACATTATGGTATTTAACTTCTGTTTAGGCACAAATATGCAGCTAATTTTTAGACAGTATTTTATTAATATATTCAGTTTTTAAATGGTGTACATATGAGCGCATAGCTAATAATGAACACCCTTACCAAAGTTTTAACATGCAGCCAATAAAAAACCATTACAACATTTAGATGCGAAAATTTCAAATGTTTTTACAAATACCTAAACAGATAATTCTTGAATCGGAGTCTACATGAAATGACTTTTCCAATAAGGTATATAGCTACTAGATTGTAAGGTGAATTATATTAAAAATATCTTTTTTGGTTATAAATCGTTTTCGTAAATGGATCTGAATTCGATCGATGTTTCCATAAATTGCTTTTTTCAAAACATCTTATATTTTTTGCCAAATTATTAAGTTTAACATCTTAGCTTTTCGATAAAAATAATTTAATAGGGAAATTCGAACCTTTGTAAAAATCAATTATGAGGTGGTCTTATACTACGATATTCCACTGTGCGTTGCCAGACTGTTGGTTTTGTTAATCAGACAGGCTCGGTGCTCCGACAGCTACTTATTCTCCAGTGACAAGTCGGGATCTGATTGGAACGACATTTCTATAGGCGTTGGACTACGTTGCGCAAAATTCGTGGCGACTGGAAGTTATGGAGAAAATGACATATGTACTTTGGGGTATAAAATGTGTACTTTGTTGATCAGGTGGTGTGTTGGGAATTTCGAAAGTGGTGTTTTGTTGAGTATCATTTATGATGAAAGCTGATTTAAATCTGTCTGCAGAAACATTTACTTCTTTTTCTTTGATTCGAACTTTGCATAACCGGTCTGAAAGTCGTTTAACACTTTGTAGGAACCTGTGTATTAAAAGACATGAGTACAATTATGGAGATTTTTTAAGATGAATATCTGGATTAACATTGGAGTAGGGCGCAAAAGATTAAAAGACTTTCGAAGTTTTTGTGCAACTTTTGACAAAAAATAAGAAAAAAAAACATTACAATCAAGAAAAAACAGTCCATTTATTTTTTTTTTTTTTTTTTGAAGAAAACATTACTATTTATTTAAATTATTAAAAACTAAAAAATTATAACGTTAAAGAAAAGATTTGCATTTTATGGCATTTCATAAACATACAAAATGACACCATTTGCGTTTATGAAGCAAACATCAAAAACGAAGCATTAGGCCATAGTTTCATGTTCCAATATATAGGCCATAATCATGTAAAACGTAACGCAACGCCAAAGAATTACATTGAAAGCTCAAACAATGTCACAAATATTTTGTAATTTTGTTGTTGCTTTCTACAGAAATTCAGGTACCGTTTTAAAATTTTCAACGCCACAAGCTATGGAGCGTTTGAAATTTTAAAACGCAATGTGAATTTCTGTAGAAAGCAACAACAAAATTACAAAATATTTATCACTTTGTTTTTGCTTTTAATGTAATTCTTTGGCGTTGCGTTTTACAAGATTACGGCCATTATGTTTAAATATGTTGATTTATATGTTGCTTTGAAGTTGTAATGAAATTTTTGCATAAATAAACGCTCCGTTTTTTTAAAATATGATGACAAGAAATCAATAACAATGCTGTTAGCCATATGTATAAGAATGACTAACATCGAAAGAGACAACGAGATAAAAACCTAACTTTGCTTAAAAAACTTAACTCGATTGTGTTAGTAGGATTTTCTTTAAACCCCTCCAAGCAATTGGTAGAGTGTTTTTCGATTGTCTACGAATTTTAACTACTTCGTCACATTTGGTAGTTAAACAGTAGATTTTTCGGAATTAAACAACAACAAAATACGGTAGAATCGCACTATGAGTTCTTAAATTATACTTTTTCGTCACTTTAGTGAGTTGTTCAGATAATTGTAACAGTTATACAACTGCAACAATGGCACAATTGAATATTTCACATATTATATTGACTTCTTCGCAACGATTTGCTGTTAAATAGTGAATATTACAAAAGCAAAATACGTAAAAGAGCACAGTTTGTATTTAAATTGCCATGTGATCGGTGCTACGTGCGTGTAAAATAATATTAATATATAAAATTATGTAAAATAGAGTGAAATTTTTAATATTTGAAAAATGAAATAGTTATAGTATTGTACTTAAAATTGGGACTCCGCGGAATCCAAATGTTACCGAAAAAAAAATGTTCACGTATAAATGAGTGCACAAAACTGCCCAAACTTATTCTTCGGTTAGATTGGTTAAAGTTTTAATAATTTCTCATGCATATTTTTTTTAGAGCAAATGCAAATGAAATTAAAAATAATAACTTGATAATTATCCTTTTTAAAGGATATTAGTGATTTTTTTAAACTGTCTGTATATTTAATGACTTTAAAAATTTTAGTGTGAAAATTAGTGTTTTTGTTAAATTTTTCTAGTGAAGATCAACAATAACGTTAAGTGAAGAAAATTTGTAAAATAAGTTTTGTAAGGCAATAAAAAGATATGCTAGTTATAATATGATGAAAGTTTACAAAGTTAGTGCTTGAACAAATCTGTGATTTTGTGTAGTTTTCTTTAACAAAATTTGTCCACATTAGGTTTTTAACTTTAAAACATTAACAGCTATTTTGATTAAATGTAGCGTAGATTTTTTAATATTTGTTTAACTTTAAGCTCATTTATTTTATATTTTGCTTAGATTTCCCTTACAAAATCAAACAAAGATAAACAGTAAAATGACCCACTTTTTATTATAAAGAACAATAAGAAAAAATGTAACTTCAAAAGAGTGCTTTTTGGAGCCAACAGCGATACTACTAAATTTAATTGATATTAAACTTCCAAAGCGCTCTAATTCGTCATATAATATAGACACTAAGTGGATTCTTAAAGTAAATATTACCATAGTGGGACACTTCTTCCCGAACGATGTAACTACATCAATAAGAATTGAATAGCAAAAGCGATAGGTTTTTGCTAAATGGGGAAACTATTTAGATTATTTTTCGATCGAAATTGTTTGCAGGGACATTTTGTATTTAAAGCAATTTTCACCACAAACATTATTGCACAAATCGTATGTAATTTGAGAAAATGTTTGCTTTCTAAATAAATTTTCTAATTTAAAACAATTTTTCAGCTATTAGTTCAGCTATAATTAACTATCATTAAAACTGTCAGTTAACAATAGTTTTTTTGACGGTTGAAGTGATAGTTAGTTTAAACTATGTTTTGTAAAATGACATGATAGCAAACCATTTGAAACCCCCGAAAGTGTATTACTTAAGGGTTTTTCTATTTTTATTTTATTTATTTATTAGAAGGTTTTTCTTAATATCTTTTTTTTTTGTAGGCTGAAACAATAGTATAAAAAGCAGTACAAATTGCAAAAAACAGTATATTTGCGTACTGTTTTGGGTGTTGTGCATAAAACAGTACAATTGAAAAAAATCAGTACATGTAATGCTAAAATCAGTACGTCGTCTGGCAACCCTAAGCCAGAAAGAAACATGTATGTAAATAAATTGAAAATAGCTAATCAATTACAGCGAATTTCGATCCATTGGTTAAAAGATTGATGCTTGACTGTCTATAGACTGACGATAAGAATGTGGTTATTCTCGAAATATGTAAATTCAGCCCGTGTCCAGTCAAGAATAATGATTATCAAATAAAAATTTAATTAATTTCATGTTGTAAAATTCCTTCTATAATTAAAATAGTTGAATGAAAAAAAGAAAAAATTTAATTTGATAAACTAAGCCCAATTTAAAAATATCAAAAATTTCAATTAAAAACCAAAAATTCGATAAATCACAATTGTTTTTGTTAAAATTGAGAAGAATCGACAGGATTATCGGCTTCATCAATTAAATCATTCGGAAGATAAAACAAACCGGAAGGCGATGCTTGAAGATCTTTTTTGAATGTGGTTTTAAGCCCAAATAGGACTGTCTACACCATTTTTCATTGAAATTAAGAAAATTCCAAATGAAAATGAGAATTTCAATTTGAAATTGAGAAAATTCCAATTGAAATTGAGAATATAAATGAAATTGAGAATATCAATTTAAAATTGAGAAAACTCCAATTGAAATTGAGAATATCAATTTTAAATTGAGAAATTTCCAATTGAAATTGACAATATCAATTTGAAATTGAGAAAATTCCAATTGAAATTGAGAATATCAATTTGAAATTGAGAAAATTCCAAATGAAATTGAGAATTTCAATATTCAATGAAATTGAGAAAATTCAAAATGAAATTTGGAAATTTTAATTTGAAATTGAGAAAATTCCAAATGAAATTGAGAAATTTTAATTTATAAAATTTTTTTAATATTCATACAACGAACGTACATAACAAACATAATTATGAAAGAAATGAAAAAAAACGGGCTGTAAAACATAACTAATTGCCCGTTTACATCACACCGAAATCTAAATGATGAAACAGAACTGGGGCTGAACGTTGTTTTCCATACAGTTTGACATAAAATTATGCCAGAGAATGCGGTCGAGAAAGAAAATCAATTTTATTTTGAAGACTTTTTTCTCATGCTCTCACATAGAGACAATTATTCTCCCAACAATGCTACCATACTTTCGTTCAATTTCATACATTTTGTAAACAAAGAAAAAAAAAAGAACAAAAGAAAACGAAAGAAATGAGAGAAAATTGCAGTTACGGTCGACGTTTTAATTATGGGCTTAAAAATTTTTGCCTGAAGTTGCAGACTCAATTCTGTTTCATCATTAATACTTACGAGATTTCGGGCAAAATCTAGCACGTTTCTTTTTTTTTGCAGCCAGAGTTGATTTCTTCTGATTTGAATGATAACGATCTTGCAGCGATGTGGTGGCTGAGTCTAGGCTGTGGTTTGTATTTTAAGTACAGGTAACGTCACAAGCGGCGCCTGGGCTTGAGATACGGAACCTAAAAGCCTTGACGACGAAAGGTTATCCACCCCTAAACCGAGGTGTCATGCGACCCGTGCCTATCGGTCTGGTTTGCATTCAGGGGTTACCGACTGTATTATCACGGAGCTTTGCTGATACCTGGGCACCTCAGCAAATAGACCACGCCCTTACAACGTTATTGGGGGCTATGACGTGGCGGACCTTTCAACTCCCCTACACTCGTGGGACCAGAATTTAAATGAACAATCAAAAAGACGTAAAACAACAACAAAAACAATCAACGGAAACTGATGACGGACAGGCGAGAACGAGGACAACGATTGACAGTAATACGGCAAAGCCAGGGACTGTAACAGTCCCGGCGACCAAAGATCGGCCTAGGCTGATCGGAAGTGGTAAGGCAGCTCGACCAGAAGGCTGCTCTAAAAATTGCGGCGGGGTGCCTCTGTGCTTCAATCCAAGCACCTCCAAAACCGCTTTAGCCCTTTCCGTCATTGGAACGGATAAAACCCCTGCTTCGGGTGCTGCTAAGTTGGGAATGACAAAGTCGCCCAACATTGCAGTTTCCCATGTGCCCATTGTGCAAGGAGGGATGGCGATGAAAACATCCAATCCCAAGGTTGCACCACCCCACGCCAAATTCGGCGACCGTAAAAAGTCTCCAAGGCACAAAAACCCTACAAAGAGGGCATCCAACACAAGGCATGCCGCCTTGCGTTTCATTGAGCTTCTAGGCTCCAAAAAAGCTGAAGAGCTTTCCAGTGAACAAAAAGCTTCACTGGCATGGGCAAGAGCCCACATAGCTGGGCTGCCAAGTGCTACTCCTTCAGTCCCTGCGAAGGTGACAGTGCCTAAACGGCAACGTTCGGAGGAGGAAGCTGCAGCCGTGAAACAGCAACCAGGGACGAAACGTCCTAAGATTGCGCCGAAATCGATGAATAAGTCCTTCAGCGAGGTGGCCACAGGTCACATTGTACGGGCTGTTATCAATAGAGGTGTGGATAATGGTGCCATCTCCCATACCAAGTGGGACCTGGTTAAACAAAAATTAATGGGAGTGTTCTGGACGATCCTTAGGGAGAATCCAGGGCCACCTCCTCAATGCGATGATGCTGGCTGGTTCCAGGGTCACGTAAATTTGATGGCTTGCGCAGATGAGCGCTCAGCGCTGCTTCTGAAGCGGGCCATCCAAATACTAGGAGAAGTCTGGGAAGGTGCTAGGCTCGATGTGGTATTAGTTGATGAGATACCACGGAGACCTAGATCGATTGTCATTCAGAGACCGGACAACTCATGGACGGAATCTAGCTCTGAATCTCTTTGTCTGCTAATGGAGACTCACTTTCCGGGATGTGTGGATCCTGGGGTGGGGGAACAGATTGAATGTGGTAACCCCTTCTCTGGGTCAGGCTCGGGCGGTGAGGAGAGGGAGACGGTGGGGGACATGATCACCTTGGATAAAGTAACATGGGCGGTTAATACCTTTGGGTCTTACAAATCGGCAGGACCAGACGGTATCTTTCCGGCGATGTTACAGAATATCGGGAGATCATCACTCCTGCTGTTGGTGGAACTGTTTAGGGTCCGTGTGCTGAACGGGTACATTCCTAAGGGTGGAGGGAGGTCAGGGTGGTTTTCATACCCAAGGCGGGAAGAACCGGTCACTCTAAACCCAAGGATTTTAGACCAATCAGCTTATCGTCTTTTCTTTAGAAGACGTTGGAAAGACTGATTGATCTACATCTGAGGACGAAGATTGACGCCGGCATCATCAGCGGCGCTCAACACGCCTATCTTAAGGGTAGATCTGTTGAGAGTGCGCTTCATGATGTGGTGGGTTATGTAGAGCGGGGATTGCGAAACAAGGAATACACCTTGGCGGCATTCCTGGATATAGAGGGCGCCTTTAACAATTTGAAATTTTTGCAAAAATAAACGCTCCGTTTTTTTAAAATATGATGACAAGAAATCAATAACAATGCTGTTAGCCATATGTATAAGAATGACTAACATCGAAAGAGACAACGAGATAAAAACCTAACTTTGCTTAAAAAACTTAACTCGATTGTGTTAGTAGGATTTTCTTTAAACATTTTGTATTTAAAGCAATTTTCACCACAAACATTATTGCACAAATCGTATGTAATTTGAGAAAATGTTTGCTTTCTAAATTAATTTTCTAATTTAAAACAATTTTTCAGCTATTAGTTCAGCTATAATGAACTATCATTAAAACTGTCAGTTAACAATCGTTTTTTTGACGGTTAAAGTGATAGTTAGTTTAAACTATGTTTTGTAAAATGACATGATAGCAAACCATTTGAAACCCCCGAATGTGTATTACTTAAGGGTTTTTCTATTTTTATTTTATTTATTTATTAGAAGGTTTTTCTTAATATCTTTTTTTTGTAGGCTGAAACAATAGTACAAAAAGCAGTACAAATTGCAAAAAACAGTATATTTGCGTACTGTTTTGGGTGTTGTGCATAAAACAGTACAATTGAAAAAAATCAGTACATGTAATGCTAAAATCAGTACGTCGTCTGGCAACCCTTAGTCAGAAAGAAACATGTATGTAAATAAATTGAAAATAGCTAATCAATTACAGCGAATTTCGATCCATTGGTTAAAAGATTGATGCTTGACTGTCTATAGACTGACGATGAGAATGTGGTTATTCTCGAAATATGTAAATTCAGCCCGTGTCCAGTCAAGAATAATGATTATCAAATAAAAATTTAATTAATTTCATGTTGTAAAATTCCTTCTATAATTAAAATAGTTTAATGAAAAAAAGAAAAAAATTTAATTTGATAAACTAAGCCCAATTTAAAAATATCAAAAATTTCAATTAAAAACCAAAAATTCGATAAATCACAATTGTTTTTGTTAAAATTGAGAAGAATCGACAGGATTATCGGCTTCATCAATTAAATCATTCGGAAGATAAAACACATCGGAAGGCGATGCTTGAAGATCTTTTTTGAATGTGGTTTTAAGCCCAAATAGGACTGTCTACACCATTTTTCATTGAAATTAAGAAAATTCCAAATGAAAATGAGAATTTCAATTTGAAATTGAGAAAATTCCAATTGAAATTGAGAATATCAATTTAAAATTGAGAAAACTCCAATTGAAATTGAGAATATCAATTTTAAATTGAGAAATTTCCAATTGAAATTGACAATATCAATTTGAAATTGAGAAAATTCCAATTGAAATTGAGAATATCAATTTGAAATTGAGAAAATTCCAAATGAAATTGAGAATTTCAATATTCAATGAAATTGAGAAAATTCAAAATGAAATTTGGAAATTTTAATTTGAAATTGAGAAAATTCCAAATGAAATTGAGAAATTTTAATTTATAAAATTTTTTTAATATTCATACAACGAACGTACATAACAAACATAATTATGAAAGAAATGAAAAAACGGGCTGTAAAACATAACTAATTGCCCGTTTACATCACACCGAAATCTAAATGATGAAACAGAACAGGGGCTGAACGTTGTTTTCCATACAGTTTGACATAAAATTATGCCAGAGAATGCGGTCGAGAAAGAAAATCAATTTTATTTTGAAGACTTTTTTCTCATGCTCTCACATAGAGACAATTATTCTCCCAACAATGCTACCATACTTTCGTTCAATTTCATACATTTTGTAAACAAAGAAAAAAAAAGAACAAAAGAAAACGAAAGAAATGAGAGAAAATTGCAGTTACGGTCGACGTTTTAATTATGGGCTTCAAAATTTTTGCCTGAAGTTGCAGACTCAATTCTGTTTCATCATTAATACTTACGAGATTTCGGGCAAAATCTAGCACGTTTCTTTTTTTTTGCAGCCAGAGTTGATTTCTTCTGATTTGAATGATAACGATCTTGCAGCGATGTGGTGGCTGAGTCTAGGCTGTGGTTTGTATTTTAAGTACAGGTAACGTCACAAGCGGCGCCTGGGCTTGAGATACGGAACCTAAAAGCCTTGACGACGAAAGGTTATCCACCCCTAAACCGAGGTGTCATGCGACCCGTGCCTATCGGTCTGGTTTGCATTCAGGGGTTACCGACTGTATTATCACGGAGCTTTGCTGATACCTGGGCACCTCAGCAAATAGACCACGCCCTTACAACGTTATTGGGGGCTATGACGTGGCGGACCTTTCAACTCCCCTACACTCGTGGGACCAGAATTTAAATGAACAATCAAAAAGACGTAAAACAACAACAAAAACAATCAACGGAAACTGATGACGGACAGGCGAGAACGAGGACAACGATTGACAGTAATACGGCAAAGCCAGGGACTGTAACAGTCCCGGCGACCAAAGATCGGCCTAGGCTGATCGGAAGTGGTAAGGCAGCTCGACCAGAAGGCTGCTCTAAAAATTGCGGCGGGGTGCCTCTGTGCTTCAATCCAAGCACCTCCAAAACCGCTTTAGCCCTTTCCGTCATTGGAACGGATAAAACCCCTGCTTCGGGTGCTGCTAAGTTGGGAATGACAAAGTCGCCCAACATTGCAGTTTCCCATGTGCCCATTGTGCAAGGAGGGATGGCGATGAAAACATCCAATCCCAAGGTTGCACCACCCCACGCCAAATTCGGCGACCGTAAAAAGTCTCCAAGGCACAAAAACCCTACAAAGAGGGCATCCAACACAAGGCATGCCGCCTTGCGTTTCATTGAGCTTCTAGGCTCCAAAAAAGCTGAAGAGCTTTCCAGTGAACAAAAAGCTTCACTGGCATGGGCAAGAGCCCACATAGCTGGGCTGCCAAGTGCTACTCCTTCAGTCCCTGCGAAGGTGACAGTGCCTAAACGGCAACGTTCGGAGGAGGAAGCTGCAGCCGTGAAACAGCAACCAGGGACGAAACGTCCTAAGATTGCGCCGAAATCGATGAATAAGTCCTTCAGCGAGGTGGCCAAAGGTCACATTGTACGGGCTGTTATCAATAGAGGTGTGGATAATGGTGCCATCTCCCATACCAAGTGGGACCTGGTTAAACAAAAATTAATGGGAGTGTTCTGGACGATCCTTAGGGAGAATCCAGGGCCACCTCCTCAATGCGATGATGCTGGCTGGTTCCAGGGTCACGTAAATTTGATGGCTTGCGCAGATGAGCGCTCAGCGCTGCTTCTGAAGCGGGCCATCCAAATACTAGGAGAAGTCTGGGAAGGTGCTAGGCTCGATGTGGTATTAGTTGATGAGATACCACGGAGACCTAGATCGATTGTCATTCAGAGACCGGACAACTCATGGACGGAATCTAGCTCTGAATCTCTTTGTCTGCTAATGGAGACTCACTTTCCGGGATGTGTGGATCCTGGGGTGGGGGAACAGATTGAATGTGGTAACCCCTTCTCTGGGTCAGGCTCGGGCGGTGAGGAGAGGGAGACGGTGGGGGACATGATCACCTTGGATAAAGTAACATGGGCGGTTAATACCTTTGGGTCTTACAAATCGGCAGGACCAGACGGTATCTTTCCGGCGATGTTACAGAATATCGGGAGATCATCACTCCTGCTGTTGGTGGAACTGTTTAGGGTCCGTGTGCTGAACGGGTACATTCCTAAGGGTGGAGGGAGGTCAGGGTGGTTTTCATACCCAAGGCGGGAAGAACCGGTCACTCTAAACCCAAGGATTTTAGACCAATCAGCTTATCGTCTTTTCTTTAGAAGACGTTGGAAAGACTGATTGATCTACATCTGAGGACGAAGATTGACACGCCTATCTTAAGGGTAGATCTGTTGAGAGTGCGCTTCATGATGTGGTGGGTTATGTAGAGCGGGGATTGCGAAACAAGGAATACACCTTGGCGGCATTTCTGGATATAGAGGGCGCCTTTAACAATTTGAAGATAGAGGCTATCAGGCAGGAATTGGTGGATCTAGGCGTTCCACTGTTCCTGGTCGAATGGATAACTCTGATGCTCAGCAGCAGAGTTATTCACTCGGACAGGGGAAACGAGCGCTTAAAGAAACTGGTGACTAGGGGAACCCCACAGGGGGGAGTTCTCTCTCCCTTATTATGGCTCTTAGCTGTCAACGTCGTTCTGGGACTTTTTGACAGAATGGGTCGGAAAGTTGTGGCCTACGCGGATGATGTAGTGATATTGGTATCGGGCAAGTTTCTGCCGACAATAAGCGAAGTCATGCAAGGGGCGCTGGGCGAACTGTCAGCATGGGCGAGTGATAAGGGATTGGGAGTTAATCCGGAGAAGACCGAGTTGGTTCTCTTTACTATTAGGTACAGGGTAGAGAATTTTAGGCTGCCGATACTAGGAGGAGTAGAGCTTAGACTATCTGATAGCGCTAAGTATCTAGGAGTTTTTCTGGACAGCAAGCTGTCGTGGGGAAGGAATACTCAGGAGAGACCTAAGAGAGGCCTCATTGCCTACTATGCTTGCAGATCATCGATAGGTAGGAGCTGGGGACTTCGGCCGTCAGTAGTGGGATGGCTGTACAATTCGGTGGTTAGACCCATTCTTACGTATGGATGCTGTGTTTGGTGGGAGTCATTAAGAGTGGCTTGTCGAAGGAACCTTCTGTCTAAGGCTCAGAGGTGTGCTTCAATCGGCATGACAGGTGCCATGAGAAGTACACCTCAAGCGGCACTGGATGTCATTCTACATCTTCTGCCCATTGAGCAGTATGTTATGGGAATGGCAGCCAGAAGCATTCTTAGACTGAGGGAACTAGGATTGATTAGGAATTTCACGCAGGGTCACTCACGGATCTTGGGTGAGATCGAAGCTAAAGGTTACTGCCTGAGATCACCCGGCTCCACGGATTTCGTGGGCACCAGGGTGGATTTCGGACGGTTGCCGGAGGTGGTAACGCCTTCTAGGGAGAGTTGGTCAGGTAGGAGCAGATTATTTAGTGCATTTGCTATTTTCACTGACGGCTCGAAGATGAGAGGCACGGGTGCGGGGGTCTACATTGAGGATCTGGACATCAGAATGTCATATAGGCTTCCTGACGACTGCAGTGTTTTTCAGGCGGAGGTTCTGGGGGTCTTGAGGGCCGTGGAACTGATGAGGGACAACATTGATAGGGGCTCGGAGGTCACTATATACGTCGACAGCCAGGCGGCCCTTATGGCCGTAAGGGGCTGTTACGTGAACTCCAAGCTAGTTGACGGTTGTAGGAGAGCTCTGGAGGGAGCCTTAGGAGAGTATATGTTGAGATTGTGCTGGGTGCCTGGTCACTGCAACATAAACGGCAACGAGATTGCTTATGAGTTGGCGAGACAGGGCTCAGAGATGGAGGATCCTAATCACATAGAGGCGGTTAGGCCTCCAATAGGATTCTACTTTGGGAAGATTAGGGAATGGATTCTGGACGCGAAAAATAGGGCCTGGGGGAACCGAACGGACTGCCGGGTATCACGGACGATGTGGCCGGTGCTTAGGAAGTCCTACTCGGAGTTGTTGCTGGGCAGAAGCAGGGTCTGCGTGAGGACCATAATAGGAATCATCACGGGTCATTGCATGATAGGCAGGATGGCGATGAGGTTGGGATCCGACGTATCGGATATGTGCGGGTTGTGAGGACCCGGAGGAGCTGGAGACGGTTGAGCACATTTTGTGCCGCTGTCCCAGGCTACAGTGCAGCAGGCTGAGGTGGCTGGGCAGCAGATTCCTAGGCGAATTAGGGGACGTCCCGGGCTGTGGGCTCGAGAGTCTAATAGGATTCGTAATGGGGATGGCCTGGCTGCGCAGCAGGAGACTGGGAGCTAACCGCACATAGGGCGGATTGGTGTTGTGTTGAGTGAAGCTTTTCTCTCGGGTTTGGTCAGAACTTCCTTTTCTTATCTATTCTTATCTTTTCTAATGCTTTTGCTGTTTCTCTTTACCTTCTTTTTCAGCTTCTTATCTATAAACAAGGCATCACAATGGACCGTATTGGTCTCTGGGTGAGGGTGTGAAGGAGACTTCACACCAGCCTTTCTACCTACCTACCTACCTAGATCGATTGTCATCATCCCTGCCGAACCATCGGAACCTGAGGAGATCTTGAAGATCATTCAGTGCTGCAACCCTCAACTACCCACACAGGACTGGAAAGTTGTGAAGGTTTCGGCTGCTGAAGGGTCCTCAAGGACGGCGATTGTGGTGTTAAACCAGCAATCCTTGGAACCACTGAGGGAGAGGCAGGGCAAGATCTACTATGGTTTTAGTACGGTCTTGCTCCGTGTCTACCGAAGTGATAACAAGGGCAATCCGTCTCCTTCGGTTAGTGAGACCAAGCAGCCTGGAGAAGGCTTGGCTGGAGACGATGCCGTAAGCTCAGGTGACAAAGAGGACACCCAGTCTATCTCCGGATTGGTGTCTGTCTTTGGGCACCTGGGTGATATGGTTGATGAGGACGTACTTCTAGAATCAGACCAGGAGGACGTCAACATCACAGTGGTCGCCAATATGGATCATGGTGAAGGTTCTTCAAATCAACCTCCACCACTCTAAAGCAGCATCTGCTGCATTGCTTCTCCGTGTGGTAGAAAAGGGGGAGGAGCTCGTGATGGTCCAAGAACCCTGGATTCATAAGGATCGGGTTTGCGGACTTAATCTCAAAGGCTACAAGCTACTGTTTGCGAAAGGTACAGGTAACATAAGATCTTGTGTCTTAGCTAAAAATTCGTTGAATCATTCTTTCTGATTACAGTGATGAAGACACCACAACAGTTGCTCTCGAGACACAGGACGGTATAATCTGGATGGTCTCGGGATATATGGAGCATGATCACGGACAGGACCCACCCAATCGGCTCATCCGTCATGCAATAACGAGGGCAGCAGGCACTGGAACACCTATCATAATCTGTGCCGATGCTAATGCGCACCACACTATATGGGGTAGCACGAACACGAATGTTAGAGGTAAGTCACTATTCTCCTTTATTATGAATTATAATTTAGGAATAGTAAATAGGGGCCGTGAGCCAACGTTTGTTGTAGCAAATATTGAAGTATATTAAAATTAACATTTTTCAGTTTCAATTGATTTAGTGCGATAGTCGTCAAAACAATTACTTTTTTCGGTTAAGCAGAGGTGAACGTTACATTTTTGACACTTAACAATTGATCGATTATTTACTTTTTTGTCTTCAACACATTTTTGGTTTTTACACCGAGCTCTTCCTTCAACAATTGGAAGGTGATCGAAGCCATTATATCGCAAATCGGGAGACGGTTGATGTTAATTTTGGACACGTGTATGATGTAAATCATTTCCATAAACTTTGTTTTTCTTCTGTGTCATATTTGTTAGAACATAGGATACTTCAAAACGGAACGCCTTTTGGGTAATCGTAACTGATGGATTTGCTCTTTTAAAAAGTAACCAAGCATTTACCATAGAAATGTCAAGTAAATGATAGAATAACCTGATATACCATTTATGCCTTTTTAACCAGATTTTAAGGCTACCCAAAGAAGAGTCCAAAAGGTCTACACCGCCCATATGTAAGTTGTATTCTGTTATAATTTGGGGGGCAAGCAATCGTTTCTACTCTGTGGTCCTTCTTATTCCAACGCTCAACAGTGGAGATGTCAGCATCAACGCTATGTTCCGAAAGAAATTGTTGTGTGCCAACGAAAGTGGACACAAGACTAACGACCCTGTTATCTTTCCAACTTATTGATGTCAGATGAATACCTTGAATATTTGCTGTAAACTCTGCTGAAACACCACGCACCATTTTTATCATAGCCTTTGGATCAGAAAGTTTACAATTTTTTATGCGATTTCGATTTATAGTTCCGATGCTATGAATGCCTTGGGTACGAAGATAAATCAACAATGGTATAGACGTATAATAATTGTCCATGTATACGATATAATTTTGAAAACGGGGAACTTCACCAGTCATACGTACTACAATATTCGCAGATGCCTTCAAATTAGGTTCTCCTGGCTGTAGTTGATGTTGTTCTCCAGTATAAACTTCGAATTTATACATAAAACCCGTTGTGTCGCAAAGGTCAAAGAATTTGAATCCCCATTTTTTCGGTTTATTTGGCAGGCATTGTTTTATATAGTGCCCAACTTTTGTTGAGCACATCTGTTCATCTATTGATAAATGAGGCTGCATGGGAACTGTTTGAAAACGATCATTGAGAATATTCACCATTGGCCTTAATTTAAACAACCGATCTGGATTTTCGGTATCATACTTATTGTTATCGTTTATGTGGAGGTACTCCCTGATTTTCTCAAACCTGTTGACCATCATTACTTTACGCACCGCATCAATTCCATTCTTTGTATTTCAATAATCTCACACAAGGAAGTTTGTGATAAGACATATAATAGATAATGCCAATGTATTTTCCTAGTTCTAGAGCGTCGAAAAAAAATGTTGTTCGTTCTTTTCAACTTCTGCGTAATTGATGCTCTCCTCAACTATTTTCTTCATAAGCTCATCCGTGAAAAAATATTTGAAGCATGCGTAAGGAGTTGCAAAATGATCTGTTGTCTCTGGGTGCAGCCTAGAGATTCCAAGAAAAGTAATTTGTTCTTCAGATATTTGCAGGTTTCTTTTTTTCCAACGTACTCTTTCAAAACTGTCGGAAGTCAAGTCGACAATAATGTCCTTATACATCATGCATTCTACGCGTACTTGGCTAAACTGATCATTTTGATGAATTGAAGAATTTTCGGCTGAATTTTCATTGTTGTTATAATCTGTAGGAGTTGAAGTCATTTAAATTTTTTTTCGTGGTAGCGTAGAATGGCTCTGCTCCACTCTGGATAAGTCTACTGATACTAATGAGACAATATCAGGACAGAAATGCCGGAAGCTTGAAGAAAAGATACATCCAGCTCTTCTGTATTTAATATCGCACATTCATCCAATATGGCATAATTAGTTTCGGCTCGATTTCTCACACGTTTTGGTATTTGAGTTTCGTCATTAAGTTCATCTGGTTCAAAATTCTCGCATTCGTTTTCATCCTCAGAGCAATCACCATTCTTAGGTATCCCCAACACGTCATCATCGTCCAAATCGTGAAATATTTCCGCGAATTCATCAGTGTTTTACCTTTTCCCATCAATAATAATGGTATCCATGTCTAAATACGTAATAATGATAATAAAATAATAATAAATAACAAAAACAAGTTTAACATTTACTTGCATCATACACATAATAAACTCTATGGGCAAATGCATGACGTACCATTATACAAATAGCAAAAAAAAAAATTTCTTTATATCAAATTAATTAAAAATTTGTTATATTTCGCTAAAGAAAAGTTTATTCTATGAAATAGTACTTATCTCTGCTCAATATATAAATTCTATAATTTTTTATTCACAGTTAAAGATCACTTTTTGTAAATTTGTCAGTGTTTTATTTTTGAAATTTAATTTTTATGTGTATGGATTAGGGATGCCAAACGGGAAATCCCGAAATCCCGGGATTTTTCGGGATTGTTAAATCCCGAATCCCGGGATTTATTTTTATGAGTCCCGGGATTTTTAACATATCAACTTTTATGTACAAAACTGATCGTTTTTATTGAATTTTAATACTATATGCAAAAAATTTATTAAAATTTATACATATTTGAGTTATATTTTTTATTGCAAATAATTCTTATTTTTAAGTTTAATTTTGGGTTTTTGGAACACAGCGAGTATTTAAAATTTTAAATTTTTGCTTGATATATGACGACTATGTCCGGATTTTTGTATTTTGCTTAATAAAAACCATTATTTTAAGTTGAAACGAAATTTGCAGACTCACATCTTTTTTTTACAATTACAATTACGTTTAGCAAGTTCAGCTTTGGCTTAAGACATAATTCCAAAATAAAACTGATTATTTTTATGCAAAATATAGAAATCAACAAATAATTGTTATATATCAAGCAAAAAATAAAAATCATTCAGGATCCAATTAAAGTTTTATTCAGAAACAAAAGAATAAAAGTTGATAAAATTATAACAATTAAGTCGTAATATTGATGAAATAGCTCATATTCCTTCCGGTCCAATAATAATAAAAAATTTGCTTAAAAAACATACGGTAAATAAAATAATTGTTTTTATATATAAACACTATTTGACGTATTCATAAATAAATTATTTAAACTTGAATTCTGTTTTAAGAAACATTTGTATAAACATTTTGTTTTAACATAAATCTCAAACGTACTTAAATTATTGATTATGAATCTCGCCCTCACTCTGGAGGTGTACTACACTGCAGTCGACATAGTTTTACAGTTTTTAACTCAGCTATCGAGATCGATGAGGGACTACACTTTGCAGTGTATTAATGTCGTCACAACTTAATTCACATTAAAAATTGAATTGCTGTCAAAAAACCGAAATGAATTTATCTAGAAAAACTAAGAGATACGTATATTTTTTTAAGCTTTTTTTTAAAATCTAATCAGTTTGATCATGGGTGAGGCCAGTGTTATAAACATTTGTATAAAATAAATTGTTTTGTTGTTTTCATTTTTAAAAATTTATGTTACGTATATAAAACCTTTTGAATATTTAAAAAGTGTTGTTTATTAAAAAAAGTAGCATTTTAAGGTAACACATTGATCCCGAATCCCGGGATTTTCAAAAATCAGTCCCGATTGGCATCCCTAGTATGGATAGCATGTACAAATATATTTCGGTTTTGTTGTTGTAAATAAACGGTATAGTTACTTTTTTTACTAGGGATGTAACGATACGCCTTTTTGCCGATACGATACCGATATTCAAAAAGTAATATCGCCGACACCGATACGAATATTAAATTTAAATTTAAGGAAAAATTAACAAAATTCAAGTAGAGAAATTTCCTTATTATACAAAATTACAGTGTAAGATATTATTAATATTAAAAGTTGGTTTTAATAAGATTTTAAAAACAATGAAATGAATTTAAATTCATGGTAAAATTAATACATTTTTTAAACAAAAAAAAAAAAAACAGTGTAAGAGATTATTAATATTCAAAATTAATATTAAAAAAATTGTTGTTTAAAAAACAAAGTATTCTCAATTTTTTCGGAGATGATTTCGCATTTTCGTTTGAAGCAGATCTGCAGTACAAAATCGTCTCTCAGATGTGACTGAACTCATTTGACAACTTAAGTATTTCTGCGCCATGGTCTTAAGTTTTGAGTATAATATTTAATAGCGCCAGTTAACAAACGATTCCGCATCTCTAGAAAAATTAGAAGATCTAAGGTATATCTAGACTTCTTATTTAGCTGAACCAAAGCGCAGGATGGACAGAGGATCATTCTTCACCAAATGTTTTTTAAGATTTTCACAAACGCTCCAAAGGTCAGTTCTTGTAAACTTTTAAAAACTTTTATTATATGTAGGGGTGGCCATGTCTTCAACACTTTCAGAATGTAGAGTCATGTTGGGAAGCTCAATTTGACGTTTTTTCGATCTATTGTCTTTGAAATCGAAGGTAGAGGATTGTAGATAAACAATAGATTTCATTATTCTCTAAACACTCAAATATTTCATTCAGAGCTAATGCTAAGTAAATCGCCAATTTTTGGCAATCTGCATCTCAGCTTATTTATTTATCGTATATTCTTATAATGTTCGAAATAGCGTCGAATGTAGCAGTGGTTTTTCTTATGTTCTCTTTGAAGTAACTCAAAATTTGTAGCAAAATTATTTTTATTTTCACAAAAGTTAGTAAAAATTAGCAGAAAATTCTTAAAACGTACAATTACATACAAGATTTATCAATGTGAGAACGTTTTACCGTTATGGTGCAAAGCAAAACAGCTGATGCGTTTATGCATCAATCCAAAAAGGCGTAGTGTAAAAATGAAGTTACACACCAAATGCGTAAAATTCATATACGTAGTGAAAGCATGAAGTAGGATAATTTTCTACTTTAGCATGCGTCTCGAAAAAAGGAAAAACGCGTGGTGTGGACCGACCTCCAGCTTAAGAATTAAAATAAACAATTTACTATTCTGTTTGATTTTTTGCATTTAGTTGTTATGCAAAAAATAAGCATCGAAATATCGGCAAACGTGAAGTATCGCCGATATATCGGTATCGGTATTCGTTAAATCCCAATTTACAGATTGCGCATTGGGAACTTTTTTTTATGTGACATAGACATTGAATTTGTATACATATGTAAGTATGTCTTACATTTTTCACAACAAACACTCATTTGCATTCTATGTTGACGGCTGAGTGCCGTAATCTTTTTTTTATTTTTTTATTCATGTTTTGTACCTATTGAAATGCATGCATGCACAATATTTACAAAATGTAAACAAAATTACTTTTTGTGTACTAGTTGCTAAATATACGAAAAACATTTTTGGTTGTAGGGAAAAAGTTTTTTTTAAAAATGTTCAATTTCACTGGACTAGGTAATTATAATTTATGGCACATATAGTCGGGAATTGTTTGCTATAGAAATTAAGCGTGATTTTTTATGTAAAGAACGGTTAAAGAAATTTGTCCAAATTTGGTAGACATCGGTGGGTTTTAAATACACAGCCCCTCTAAAAATATTGACGGGATTGGAAAGTGGTCGTGGCATCTGGAGCACGACAAGTTTCAAAATGATATAGGTATTATATATCTAAAGAGCGATATTTATGTATAAAACTTTTTGTTCTTATCGCACCATGGTGAAGGGTACATATATGATTCGGCATAGTCGAATATAGCGCTCTTGTTTTTCCTGTTCGCGTTTAATACAATGAATCTATAAAAGACTCGGAACCACAACTTTCGATTTTGTGTGATGTGCAGATAGAGCGTATAAAACATTAACCCCTCGAAATGTACATACTAAATATAAACATAGTACATATGTATGTACTTACAATTGCCGAAGCTATTATAAATAATGGCCATATTATTGAGATGATAAAACGTGTCATCCACATTATTGAGTACCAGGCTATCAAAAATAATCCAACATATGCCACAATTGAACTCATATCGGTAGGGAAGCTCATATTTTTCACAATCCACTCGTATAATAATTGATGTAAGGGTAAACTCTGCAATCATTTGTTTACATTAATAGTTTTTAATAAAAAATTATAATTATTTTATTGCAGTTGGAACTAACGGTCCAATTTTCTTCAGTCGTATGGATTTTGATTGTTGACATTTTACGGAGAATTTTGAAAAATATTTGATGATGTGATTTACACTTAAATACTTGTTAAAAAGATTAAAATAAAAAAAATACACAGTTTTGTTTAAATTTAAATAAAGTAATCGTTAATAGACTTTTTATAAGAACATTTGAAAATATATTAATTTAAAAGATTATTAGTACATATCAGTGTTGGTAGCTATAAAAAAAGGCGAATTCAACTACTACTTGAATTCGCCCATTTGTCCCTTCATATTACTACCTTTAAAAACAATGTGTGTTTTATTTACGCTGATCTATCTATTCTAATTTCTTCAAAAATGGTTAGATATTTTCGGAGTGGCAGAAATTATTCGTATTTATCCTCTTGGGCGCTTTGGCATTCGGACAGGAAACGGTCGAGTGGAGAAATAGACTGGTGGCGGAATGGAGGGTGAACAGCGTACTCATGTTAAAATTACTTTCTTTTGTAGTATGGCAACTTTTTCTTCAATAGATCTCTTCCAAAACGATAATTAATATATTCTGAATATAGGTGGTTTAGCGGCCCTGAACCCTATCCTAAGCTAGTACCAGTTAAAGAAGTACAAAGTACCAAAAAAAAATTTCTCTTACAGGTTCTCATTCTCTCAAGACCTTGCATGTTTAAGTTGATGTTTATAGTTCGAATATTAACGGAAATTCAAAAAGTACCAGTGGAAGAACAAAAAAGAACCGAAAAGGATGTCTTACAGATTCGTATTCACTCAGGACATTTCATGTTTAAATTAGTGATTCTAGGTCCAATATTAACGGAAATTTAAAAAGTACCAGTTAACAAACGAAAAGTACCAAAAAGCCCCTTTAACATATTCTTATTCACTCAGGACATTACATGCTTTATTTTATGTTTCTAGGAATATTAAAAAAGTACCAGTTAAATTTGAATTTTATGTTCATAGGTTAAATATTAACGAAAAAAACTACCAGTTAAAGAACAAAAAAATACAAAATGGATCCCTTTAAAGATTCTCATTCACTCAGGATATTGCATGTTGAATTTTATGTTTCTATATCCAATATTAACGGTAATTAAAAAAAAAAAACCAGCTGTACAACCAAAAAGATAAAGAAAGAAATTTAATTTTCCGTATTTCTCCCTTTTGGGACTTTTTCTCCTCATTGAAGTAATTTATAAATTTTAATTATAATCATTATGTTCTTAATATTTAGTTGAACAAATATATTAAAATTCTTTATAAAGACGAAAAAAAAACATTTCAATTGGCAATACTCCTTAAGGCTAGATTACACTATCTCACAAGCCAAGGCGAATTCACTAGAAGGTGAGGTCAACTCTACAACAACACTGTTTCTGTGGTCCATCTCACTATAGGAAATTTTCCCTTTTTTTTGGCCAAAACTAATTTTTAGCCAAACGAGTGGGCCAAACTAAATGATTTTTTAGATTCGCTTTTTGGAAGTGTTCCTCCTAAATGATTTTTTAGATTCGCTTTTTGGAAGTGTTCCTCCTTAAGCTAATAAATTTTTAGTCACGCACCGTCACGGGGAAAAAAGTTTGTCACGCGTAAGTCTGCATTTGATACGCTGAAGTTACCTGGAAAAATACGCTTTTTTTAAGACATATGCAAGTATATGCAGCTGAAATAAATTGCGAATGGATGACAACTTATGGCTCTATCGAAATGCGTAAGTGTTATATCTATCACTTTTAATCATTTTTTTTCGGAGCTTAGTGAAGTTGCAATTTATTATTACAGTATATAACATCAAGGTCTTTTTCTTTCCTTCGATTTAACCAAATTAAAAAAAAAAGTTGAATATCTTTTTAACTACTATAAAAGTACTCACATTTAGCATTATTGTTCATTTTTCACTTTTTTTACATGAATTTTTTGAATAAAAACTTTAAACTTAAATACACGTCTAATTTAATATAGTAACTTCCTCGTTTTGTTTAATAAACAAACCTCATGTTTTTGCATTTATAAAATAACGGTAAAGCATCATTGATGCTTTATACTTCGGGGATGCTTTTTTTAGTATGTTTTTAAGTACATAGTGAAAAAAAAAATCAAAAACTCCAAGAAAAAAATTAAGTACTTTTGGCCAAAAAAAAGGGGAAATTTCCTATAGTGCATCTGTCAAAAATATTGCTAGTAAAAAAAATGTTTGTTTACATAAAAAAACCAGTTCGTATACAAACTTTGACAAATCGACCACCGAAAAAAATAACCATATGCTGACTTGACCCCACCTTCTAGTCAATTCGCCTTGTCACAAGCCTTACGTATTCCATAATACTTTGTGAGATAGAAATCAAATGAGTTTTGTTTCGACTGTCAAAAAATCGAATGTAACTTTACAGTTTGTAGTCACACTATCACACATGAACATGCTTTTGTTAAAATGTAACCCTGATCCAATGAAAAGTATTAGCTTTTAGAAAATTTTCAAAAAAACAATGAAGTCGTATGGGATGTCAAATTTTTTTTCGGAACACTTCCATTTTCATGACACATTGCATTCACACTATCACACTTTTACATATTACTTGAGTTTTTGACATGTATTAATACAAAGTATAATAGTGTAAACTAGCCTTTAGTTGTTAAATTGAACGTAAAATTGCCAAACAAATGGATAGTTAAAATTGAGAGCAATCGCGCGGTCAATTTAAAAAGTGTGAGTCTGTTACACTGCATTTACATGTGAAAGTACTTTCATGAAATTTCTGTATACGTATAACAAATAAAAATTTGAATGAAATGGACGACTTTCTTGAAAATAAGAAATTTTTTTCCAATATTTAAAAAAAGCAGGCTTCTACTAACTCAATTTTTATTTATTTATGTATATACATATGTTACAGTCTTTTTAACTGCTTAAATTTTTTTTTAATATTTTATTAAATAAAAATATTAAAGAAACTTTAAAAAAAATATTTTTGGGGGAATTTCAGCAAAATGTTAAACATTTTGCGATTTTTTGCTTTATTTAGGTACTGATATTAGAAAGTAAATTAAAACTGAGTTAAGTTAAACTAAATGATGAAACAGAACTGGAGCTGAACGCATAGCTGCCAGATTTGACGAATTATAGTAATTTTGACTATTTGAAGGTACAAAAATGGTCCATTGACGATAGGACGATATATACCCAAAATTTGACGATTTTTCAAATGACAAATTTTGTTAAAATTTACGAATGTTTTCAATATAATTTCACATTTTAGTTTAGCTTCTAAAATAATTTGATTTATTTGCATTATTTGATTGGCGGTAATTTTCATGTCTTAGCTGTTCATCATATAAAATACGATTTTTTTTTAGCACGATGCATATTTTTAAGAGGCAGGCAGTGTGGCCATTTTGGAATTTTTGCAGCTAAATTTAGCATTAAATTTTTTTTTTAGCTGCAAAAAATGCAAAGTGCTACATTTTTTTTTAGCATTTTTTGAAAATGTTCTTAGCTTTTTTAGCATTATTTATTTTAAAAATTTGGACGAAAAATTCTGTTGATATTACATACTTAAATTTTTTTTTATAAACTATAATAAATTTTGACTTAAAATAATTGTACCTAAAAGAATTTGGTATGCAAATGGATAATTCTTATGTTAGGAAAGATAGAATGTTTAGGAAATGTTAGAAATGCCCTTATCATGTTGATTGTAAATATTATTTGCCCTTTGATATAACGATATAAATGTACAAGGAAATTTCACTTTGTAATAAGATAAATATTCCATAGTGTAAATGTGTGAAAAATTGTTTGCTCTAAGCTGCTGAAAAAATAATAATTCTAAAGCTTTAACTTTTTAAACTATAAAAAATAATATGATCTAAAAAAATGTGTAAATCATAGAAATAAATCGTTTAAATTTAGCATGTATCAGGGGTTTGCGGGCCCCTAAATTTAAAATTTAATCTGAACTACTTAGGGTTTATATTTATGTGTTCAATATAACAATTTAAATTAATTTCGCTAAAAAATAAGTCAATAAAATGTATTTCGTTTCGAATAAAATTTCATACTGGTAATAAATTTAAGCAAAAATCTTTAAAACATTTTAGCATTATTTCTAGAATATTTTAAAATAATTTTTAGCATTTTTTGGCCATGTCTAGTGCTAGATTTAGCTGTAAATTTTTTTAAGATCTGGTCACAATGGAGGCAGACATTTTACAACCACCCTCTTTAGTCTGGGCTTACATTATGAAACTTTTCTTTCGGAAAGTCTGATTTTATTGGTGTTTACCAGACTTAAGTTCTTAAGTAGGGTTTTCGACATTAAAAATATGTGTCTTATATATCTTGCCCAATAAAAAATGGAGCTTCCAACGAAGCAGGTTTGTAAGGGAGAAACGTAAAAGTTTCGCTTGCCATATCGCTTACGGAAGACATGAATTTTAAATAGCGACTTCCCACGTTTAAGCAATACATTTTTGACACAGATAGCGCTTTATTCAACGCATATAAAAATTGGTGACTGTTACGATCAGCTTTGCACATTGAATTTTTTGTTACCGTTATTCTTTAATATGCTCCCTTACAAACCTGCTTCGTAGTAAGGGAATCTCGTGGCTCTTCAAATGTTTTATATATTTTTTTATTTTATTAAGAATTTGTTCACTTACTGCATCTCTGTATGTCTTATTGAGTAGCGCATAAATGTGTGCTTACTTTTTTAAATGTACCATTAGTGCTTCGCAAAATAAGAACATTTTTAATTGGGTGGTTTTAGTTTATTTTCTTAATTTTTTTATAAATGCCAATACTTTTGAAAAATTTTTTGGTTGTGTTACTTTAATAATAAGTTTCGAAACGAAAATTTTTATTTTAATTTCAAAAACAGGTAGAATATATTAATATTTTATTTGCAATGGAAACTAAACATAATAATATATCCAAATTTAGATATTTTAAATTAGGCTTAAGTTCATTGAATTTAATTTTCATTAAATTATTTTTATGAAGACAGGAATTTTACAACATGAAATTAATTAAAATTTTTTTATTTTTTTTTATTGATAATTTTTCATTCTTGACTTAAGCCTAATTAAAAAATATCTAAATTTGGATTAAAAACCATTAACAGTTCAATAAAATAACCACAATACTAATTATCATAATAATATATTTTCAAAACTTATTAAAAGTTAGTGGTTTTTTACAATGACGATTTTTGTGACGACTTAGCTTAGTCAATTTGACGATTTTGGCGATTTTTTTCTCAAAATTTGACGAATTTTTACCAATTTTATCTGGCAGATATGGCTGAACGATGTTTTCCATTCGGTTTGACATAAAATTATGCCAGAGAATGCGGTCGAGAAATAGAATTAATTTTATTTTGAAAAAGTTTTTTCTCATGCTCTCACAAAGAGACAATTATTCTCCCAACAAGGCTACCATACTTTCGTCCAATTTCATACATTTTGTAAACAAAGAAAAAAAAGAACAAAATAAAACGAAAGAAATGAGAGAACATTTGCAGTAACGGTCGACGTTTTAATTATGGGCTTAAGAATTTTTGCCTGAACCTGACATTTAGGGGGATTTTTTTCAAAATACGTTAAATTTGGGTGTTTTTTTAAATTTTTTTGGGGGGAAGAAAAATAAAATTTACTATCTGGCAGCACTGGTTCAGAAAAAAATATTTGACGGCAAAATCCAAAAAAGCGTGACCAGTAAATTTATCAAATTTGTGCTTTATTTTTAACATTTTTTATTTTTCGAATTTATACTATGAGTTAAATTTCAGTTATGTATTTTATTAAGCTTTTTGTAATAGTTCTATTCCTTAAATTTTTTAGGAATGACTTTATACACTACCAGACTATTATCTTCTATCTTCTTGTTACATTTTACCTTAGCTTTCCGTTGGATAGCAATGAAGTATATTGTATGTACAGAAAAATTTACAATTATTAGACACCAGCAGAATGTAATGCATTTTCTGGCCCGCTACGGCCTTCGTCAGCATTCTTTTTTTTTTTGCTGACGAAGGCCGTAGCGGGCCTATGTTATTGTTGTTTTTACTAATAAACTCCAAATAATAAATAATTAATGCATTTTTATTTATTGAAATAACTTAATTTTTAAAAAAAAGGTTATTAATCGATTAAACGATCAATAACAAATTTAACCGATTAAACCAAAACCTCGGTTAATTAATCGAGCGATTAAACGATTAAGGCAATGGCCCGATTGAATGCATATCCTAACAATTGCAATATTTGATCTCTTGTAAATTCTCAATAAGACTTTTGATAGTTTAAATAACATGTTAAGCAGTTAACTTTTAATTTGTTTTTTTTTTTTTTTAATTACAAAGATGTGATTATACTTTAATTAGCCTGAAAAATAAAATTTGGATAGATAAATGTATAAAAGAATTATCAGCCATGTTCTGAAAATCGCATTCGATAAAATTAAAATCGAAAAATTTTCGAAAACTTTTCTGTGTTGAAAGTTCAAAAAAATATTTCTTTTTATTCCCTCCACCACTACTAGTGGTGAATGAGGGTATACTTAGTTTGTCATTCCGTGTGAAACTTTTTTATTATTCTTCTAAGACCTCATAAAGTATATGTACATTCTGGATCCTTGAGTTATTCCAAGTGGATTTAGCCATGTCCGTCTGTCTGTCTATATGTTGAAAACACGCTCACTTCCGAAAAACGCAAAAGAAAATAACAAACTTGGTCTCAAATTGCTTGTAGTTATCCTAAGCAGCTTGGGATTGTAATCCAGCAACATCGGTTCAGTATGATCAGAACTATGAATCAAAATGTGGAACCCACACCCCAAAAAATTTGATACAAAAACTAACATAAATGGTGGAATAATAAACGGAATGATATATAACTTTGCACGAATTATACGACTGCAAATCATACTGTTAAATTTCGTGAAGTTCGGTCCATAATAGACCATAGGGTCCATATAAACCCTACTCGCAAAAAAAGTTTAGTTCGCCTAAAACCGTAATAAATAACGCTATCGTACTAAAATTTGGTATGTCGCAATTTTATAGGACCAGAAATCACACTGTATAATTTTTTTCAAGATCGATCCATAATTAACCCTAGGCCCCATATAAACTCTACTCTTGAAAACCCGTTTATTGCTCCTAAAACCAAATAAAGCCCACTTTGGGAAAGTAATTAAATTCGTCTAAAACCATAACATATATAGATATTGCGGTAAAATTTTTTACAACTTAGATTCATATGGCAAGAAAAAAAATCATGCAATTTTGTGAAATGTGTTAACGCTAAAACTAATAACACTGCTGTATTGAAATTTATTCTGTTCTATTTTTTGTAATACCAGAAATCAGTCTTCAGAATTTTGGGATGATTGGTCCATAATTTACCATAGGTCCAATACAAATTACCCACCTTAAAATCATTTTAGTTCGGCTAAAACTGTTACGAATCATGATATTTTACTCAAGCCAGTTTTCAGTTCTAACAAGAAACGCATAAAACTTTCTTATTGTCGGTCAATAATTTAATAGAGATCTCAACCGCAACCACTTTCAATGCTGACGTTCGTTTTTGTAAAGCTTAGTTGATAATATAAGTATATGTATATATCATATAGAGCCCACTCCTGTCAGTGGAGGGTATCAAAGATTCGGCATAGCCGAATATAGCATTCTAACTACGAGGACCACTTCTATTTACCAGAACTACTCTTAAAATCAGGATAAGCTACATCTTAAAAAAAATTATTAAAAAACTCCATCGATTTCATTTTCAAAAACTTGGTCGTATATTTTGAAATGAATGAATTCAAGGTGAATTCGCCTTGTGAATTGCTATATCATTTTCTAAGTAAAAAACAACAAAAATGTAATAAATGTTTTTGAAGATTTTAAAATCTAGACGCAGACTTTGCAGATTGTTTGATGAAAAATTATGGGTTTTTTGCAGATTTTCTAAAAGCTCTAGCAACATTGATTCTATCATGGATTAGACAGACATAGTGGACGTTTACAAAGCGATTTTTATCGCTGCGATTCTTAGTGATGGTTCCCATTCTTCAAGTTTTAACTGTCAAGTCTTGAGTTTTTAGGAGAGAAAGGAAAATAAATCCCATTCTCGTTTCCCTTCTCTACCAAAATCTTCAAGAGTGTGAACAAGGAATAGTAAGAATTGCAGCGAAAACCTCGCACAATGTAAACGACCAGAAAGAGGGACAACATTGATAGGGGCTCGGAGGTCACTATATATGTCGACAGCCAGGCGGCCCTTATGGCCGTAAGGGGCTGTTACGTGAAATCCAAGCTAGTTGACGGTTGCAGGAGGGCTCTGGAGGGAGCCTTAGGAGAGTATATGTTGAGATTGTGCTGGGTGCCTGGTCACTGCAACATAAGCGGCAACGAGATTGCTGATGAGTTGGCGAGACAGGGCTCAGAGATGGAGGATCCTAATCACATAGAGGCAATTAGGCCTCCAATAGGATTCTACTTTGGGAAGATTAGGGAATGGATTCTGGGCGCGACCAATAGGGCCTGGGGGAACCGAACGGACTGCCGGGTATCACGGACGATGTGGCCGGTGCTCAGGAAGTCCGACTCGGAGTTGTTGCTGGGCAGAAGCAGGGTCTGCGTGAGGACCATGATAGGAATCATCACGGGTCATTGCATGATAGGCAGGATGGCGATGAGGTTGGGATCCGACGTGTCGGATATGTGCGGGTTGTGTGAGGACCCGGAGGAGCTGGAGACGGTTGAGCACATTTTGTGCCGCTGTCCCAGGCTACAGGGCAGCAGGCTGAGGTGGCTGGGCAGCAGATTCCTAGGCGAATTAGGGGACGTCCCGGGCTGTGGGCTCGAGAGTCTGATAGGATTCGTAATGGGGATGGCATGGCTGCGCAGCAGGAGACTGGGAGCTAGCCGCACATAGGGCGGATTGGTGTTGTGTTGAGTGAGGCTTTTCTCTCGGGTTTGGTCAGAACTTCCTTTTCTCATCTATTCTTATCTGTTCTTATCTTTTCTGATTCTTTTGCTGTTTCTCTTCACCTTCTTTTTTTTCAGCTTCTTAACTATAAACAAGGCATCACAATGGACCGTATTGGTCTCTGGGTGGGGGTGTGAAGGAGACTTCACACCAGCCTTTCTACCTACCTACCTACCTACGACCAGAAAGCAAGAGCAAAAAATAGTAACCTTGCGTAGTAATACCACCTGTTTATTTCATCATGCGTCTTTTTGTATTTTATTTGTATGTCGCAATTAACACTAGACATTTCTTGCAGGACGGACGAAGTTTGTTGCTAAGGGACCAACGACTTATGCTTAGCCTTTTCCTCTCTCGCCAACAAACTTCGTCTGTCCGGCAAGAAATGTCCATAGTGTTAACTGCGACATAATAATTATAATTTTTTCTTTATTAGTCGTCGTCCAGGCTTGCAATTTTTGTTGCAGCAATTCTTGTGTTTATTGGTGAGAAGATTGGGGAGGGGTACTCAGTTTCATGGACTCTGCAACTCTGTTTTGTTTTGTTATTATCACACTTTTTAACATGAAGTTGGCTTTAGGTCAGTGATGGAAAATTCAGTACTATGGTACTTTTTTTCAGTACTTTTTCATTTAAAAAAAAACAACGGTACGCCTACGTCAGTTTTAGTACCCTTTTCTTGTTATGCTTCTTTGTTGAGAAATTTAGCGTTTTTTTTTCTTTAACATTGACAACATTGCCTACACAAAATTTATTGTTCTTATTTTCGTTCATGTTAAGCAAAATTAATAATAGAAAATTAAAAATACCCCATTTATCAGCAGCAGTTGAAGCAGTTTAAAAACGAAAAAAAAGAAATCGTTTGCATGTACAAACTCTTTCAAATTTAATTAAAATTCAAGATCTATTAAAATCAAATCATTCTTGTTGTTACAATTATAATATTAATATTACTAATGATCTCATTAAGTAAATTAAACAAATTTCCTAACACTCTTCGAAATCTAAACGTGTGTACCTTATATTAAATCATAAGCATGTACATATATATGCCATAAAAAATATCTTAAAAAAAAGTACCAAAATATTGAAAAAAGTACTCTTTTGCTTGGTGGTCAGTACCATCTAAATTTTTAAGTTTTCCATCACTGCTATAGGTGTATTTCGTCACCTAAAATGGAAAAGGGCGTAGCAATGTAGTTAATAAAACGAAAAAAATTCAGCCAAAAACTCTATTTCGGATTTTTTTTGTTCTTACACCCTTTTCATTTTATATGTATATAAATATAGAATTGAGTTTATAATATCTTCATATGAAATAATTACCACTTCATAAAACACCTGATTTACTATGCATCAGTCAAAATTTGTGATTTTTGACTTATGACCTTGTTGCAGCAAATAAGCGATATGTACTTATGGCCTCAAAATACATTTTTACAAAAAAAAAAAAAAAAATGAAAAATAAATGGCCTTTCGTTACTACCAGGGTTCAGAAATATTCATACATGAATTCTAAAATTCCAACATTCATGATAAATTGTCATGAATAATGCTTGCAACATTTTTTGTTTTATTCTCACACTGTAAAATTAATAGCTAAGAATTTTTTTATTTTTAAGCACATGAATAGTTTTGTTTTTTATTTTCCAGTTTGTACATATGCACGTATGTGAATAAAGAAAAGTACAAAATTGTAAAAACTAAAATATGAGAGGCTAATCGTTGCTGTCATTTATGTTTATAATAAAAAGAGTTCCTCTCTGTTGTGTTTTGCTTTATTCGTGTTTAAAAACACAAAATATCGCTTGCTTCATTTGTTCTTGTTTAATAGTATTTGTTGTAGCCTTGATTTGTACATGATAAAAATGTTTTTTTAAGCGTCGTTTATTCGTGGTTTTTTCATACATTAAGAAAATAAAAACACTTGCAACTTTATTTTGAACAATTGTAAATATAACAACAGTACAAATTTTCAATGAATTACTTATTTTAAAAGTGTTGTGTTATTTTTTTTTTAAAACTTTAATAAAAAAAAATATAAAATAAATCATACCAATTTTTTTGTTTTTTTTTTAAAAAAATTTTTTTCTATAAAATTTGCACTTCAAAAAAAAAAAAGACATAAAAAAACTAACCGTGCCACTAATTGTTGAAAATTTGTTTTTTTTTTCAACGTTCATAAATATTTATGTATGAATAGTAAAATTCAAACATTTATAATAAATAATTTGTCTTATCTCATGTTTTTTGTAGAAACAACACAAGAATGATATAAACACAGATTACGCATTGCGCATGTTTTTTATTATTTACAAAATTTAACTGTTTAATATTAAGTCACATCAGCACATTATACACATGTTTGTTTACTTGTGTTTCTACATTTAATTTTTAAAAGCTGAATGAGCTATTTTGGTGTCTTTGTATCATGGAAACAAAAAACAATACAAATATAAGAACAAATAAAGCAAGAGATTTTTTGTGTTTTTAAACACGAATAAAGCAAAACACAACAGAGATTATGATGTGAATAGCAAGTGTATATTTGGAAGTATGTATAAGAATGCAAGATGAGCAAAAGAAGTTAAAAAAAAAAAATTCTCTCATGTACAAATGTAAGAAAAAATAAATCTCTATTATTATCTCATGTGTTTTGTAGAAACGAAAAATAATGAAAATACTTTTATACAAGAACGAATAAAGCAAATTTTTTTTTTGTGTTTTTAAGCACGAATAAAACAGCACACAACAGTGTATAAAATTTTTTATTCCTACCCATGAGTGAATAGTGAGTGAATATTTGGAACTCTGGTTACTACGGACATGAATAATTTCATTAAAAATTCTCGTATTAGAAATATTCATTATTTAGCATTTGCTACTTTTTATATTATTCTGTCTTGGACACAAGTTATTACGTCCATGCCCCACAAGAAAAAACTCTTATGAAACTACTCCAGCTTATAAAACGTAAAAGGAATTTAAATGATATTTATGTTAAGTTGATTAAGAATAAAGCCTAGATAACACGGATTGTGAAAATCATGCGCATGTAGTTCTGACGTAATTTTGACGTCTTCACATACCACACAATGGCCATTGTGGCCTTGTAATTTTGTCAAAATTACGTTAGAACCACATGCGCATACACATAGCATTTCACATTCCTTGTGCTCTAGGCATAGCACATTTTCGGCTATAGAATAGTATTGAAACCAATTACTGCTTCTTTAGATTACAGTCAGGACAAAAAGTGTTATGAAAAACTTCTAACTATAAGAAATATTTTTTTAAAGTTTGATTAGAAATAAAACAACAAGTTTATTTATAATGGCAAATGCCTTTATTTTTCACACTCAATAGATTGAAATTGTTTTCGATTTGTTAAATTACATAAATCGACGAAATGTTTTCACATTGTTTGTTTAAGTTATTTCATAATCATAGACACATAATTATTTAATGAACTTCAGATTTTTTTGTTATTAATAAATATCTATAATTATTTCTTAGCTTGTTTTAACATTTTATCACCGGATGTTGTACTTATAAAATGATTGGCTTCATTGGAGGTATATCTTGGAGGAAATGAGAAAAATAAAAATTTCCAACAATAAAGCCAATAACAATAAATACAGCATTTTTGACCTTGCGATAAATAATTAGTTTTTAAATATCGTTTATTAATGCCAAAATACATAATTTTAAGTTGTCTATGTATGTTTACATTTGTATGTATGTATGTATTTTTATTTCATGTATATATGTATTGTTGTTAAAGTACCTCTTGCACAAATTACTAGAATAAATTCTGAAAACTCAAATAAAAAAAATAAAAATATTATTTCGAATTTACGATTGTTTAAAAGTTACATCATTAACTAACATTTACACAAATTCTTTTATTTGGGAGAAATTTAATTACTGTTACTTTGTTTGCTTTATTTTTCGTTCAATGTTGTAAAGTTTATATATTTTTTAGTTTTATAATAAAACTTATTAAATAGTAAATTTTACAGTCTATAGATATAACATCTATAAATTTTAATCGATATTCAATGATTTTTAATCTAAATTTACTTTTAAAACTTAAACAAGACTTTGTGGCAATACCCAATTTCATTTTGAAATTTTAAAATGTTTATAACATATACATAAGTGTTAAATTTGTATGGTTTGATGGTTCTATACTATTTAAAATTGTTGTGGTTTTAATATGTCGAACATTTGTAAGTTTACGACACTACAAAATAAGCTTCATATTCATATGTTGTATCTGTATACATATACTTATGTTTGTATAATAGTAATCATAAAAAATTAAAATATCTTAAGAATACAAGTAAATTATCGTCTGTGTTGAAAAATTACAATGAAAAGTTATACATATGTGCTTATACAATTGATTATGCATATATGTACATATATTTATATATATAATTGTTCAATCTTTTCCTTTGTACAATCCTTGATACATATATGTTTTCATACAAGCGATACAAACACACGGCAGCCAAATTAGGAAACGAAAATATAACCTAAAAAAAATATTATACATATGTAGTTATAAAATGGAAATAAATATTAACGGCCTTAGTTATAAAAAATAAAACAGGTTAATAAAGGGTTTATGAATCGGATTTTCATACAAAACCCTTTATTAACCTGTTTTATTTTTTTATGACTTAGGCCGTAAAAGATTACAAAATAATTGCGCATTATTGCCTAATATTATTTTATTTATTTAATTAATAAAATAAAATTTGTAATTCAACTATAATAGGAGCAAAAGCAATTTATAAATATTTTAATTAAATCTTTTTTTTTTTGCTAAAAATTCCACCTGCCAATAATTGACTAACCGAAATATACAATAACCCATTGAATTCAATCTACAAAACCCTCCTGAATCATAGAACACTTTTTATAATTTCGGATGATTTTTAGCTAAAAATACGTGATTTGATGGATGTAGGTCTAGTAACGACACAAGACTTCTTTTATAACACTCACTGGTACAAAAAAATTTAAGGCAGTTTATAAACAATAATCATTAGTAATGTTAGTGTCAAAATAAATTTTTAAAAATGTCTCCAAATAAGTAGATAATCAGCCTAGAACGCATTTAAATAAAAATCTATATTTTGGTTTTGATTTATATTTAAAGCTTTATATTTATAACCGCAAACTGTGTAGGGCATTTAACTTGTTTCCAGCGTTGCAATTTGTCAAGTTTTCCTTTTTTGCAAGGATTTTGAGATGCAAAAAAGGTTTAAATTTATAAAGTTTTTTCAAGTTTTTTATAAATACATAATTTACAATTTTCGGTATATTGAACGAAAATGTTAAGAGCCTTGTTTATGCAATTAAACGATCTTACTATATATTTTCTCTGACCCCAATTACTACAACTGTGTTTATTTACTCCTTCCCAAGGCGAATTCATGTATACGGTGGTGTCGATACTACAACAAGTAACAACACCAAAAACACAACAATATATTTTCTTGTTGCTTTCGTTGATCGATATGTCAAAAACACAAGCAACTTTTGACATTTCTCTCTCTAAGTAAGAAGAAAGCAGCACAGCTGTGCTTACCTGGTAAATGAATTCGCCTTGCTCCTTCCTACCTAAAAGATCCCAACTATATTTTTATAGGTTCTGAAGTATTTTTAGCACATATAATTGATCTGAAGGTGATGAAATGGACCTTAGAGTTCATTATTTAAAGTTTTATATTGAACTTTGTACAGTTCGTTTTAATAATAACTTTCTTAAACACGTTAAAGTTTTAACAACTTTTAGGTTTTTAATAAGTATTTTCTGGTAAACTAATTCATTGGTTACAAAGAAAAAAAATTATTTTTATTTACTTTTTTCTATAATTTTTAAACAAAATTAATTCCAAATAAATTTTCGTATTTATTTTTTTTATTTTTTAGCAATATGAATTCCATATAAATTTTTGTATTTTTTTAAAAATGTTGGCACTTTTGTAAAAAAAAAGTTTTTTTCTTAAATTTTTTTTAAGATATAAAGGTACACACAAACGAGGCAACATTTGTCGAAACATGGGTACGTTTTACTAAATGTTGATACATGTCGCACTTGATCAACAAGAGGGTATTAACTCAAAATTTTTATTTTTTCACTTTGTAGAAAAAATCGTCATGTTATATTCATTTCTACCCGCTCTAAAAATATCGGGTTATTTTGTCTACTCTTTGGTAATGAAACGTTTGTTTTAAAAATTATTTTTCATATGCCATTAATATTAAATTAAAAATTATTTTGTTTCTACTGAAAATTTTTAAATTTTGAGTTAATACCCTCTTGTTGATCAAGTGCGATGTGTATTAATGTTTCTGGTTGATATTCGTGTTAACTTTTTTATTTCTCAAATTTCGGAGAAAAAAGTATAAAGAAAGAAATCGGAAAATGGCAACAATTGCAAATTATGTGAATTGGAAATAAATTATATACAATGTATATACAATTTTTCCAAATTAATAGGACATAAAATGTGATAGCAAGGCGAATTCATTACAGGTGATCCTAAAAGCCCTGCTGGTAACTTTTTTTCTTTAGCTTTATAATTGTTGGATGTCAAAATTTTGTTTATTATCTTTGTTTCTGTTTTGATTTGTTTCGGTTTTTGACATTGTACAATGATTTTACAAAAACAAATTGCGTGTGGTTTTTGTACGAGTTGTACTTGTTGTACTACCGAGATAACCTTTAATGAATTCGCCTTGTGTGATAGGTAAAAGAAAACAAAAATATGAAATTTGTGTTTTTTTGTTTTGTAGTAGTATATGTACAAAACACGCAATACTGAAGTTTTGTTTTTAGTGTCATCGTCTGTGGTAAAAACTGAAACATAAGTAGTAACACATGTTTCGACAAATGTTGCCTTGTCTGTGGGTACTTTAAAAAGTTTTTAAAAAAATATATGTTTATATGGCAACGCTGCTTGTTTGCAATGACTTTTCAACAATAGGCCTGATTACGGTTGTCTTTGGCATAAACGCCTGTTCCGTTTTTTGTAATAGATTAAAGTAACTCAGAACCTACATATCGTTACCTAAAATGCAAAAGAGCGTAACAACAAAAAAAAAAAAAAAATCGAAATAAGAACTTTTAATTGATTTTTGGTCGTGTTAGGCGTTTACGCTTAGAACGCAATTCAGACTAGAGTTTTAAGCTGTTAATTTCGTAGAGAAGCAAACTTTTAATTTTTTCTAATCAATTGTGTTTTTGGAATTTATTACGTTTTTCGACTCCAGTTCAGTTAAAATTTAGCGGTTTTGTATTACTGTTTACAACCCTGTGTAAGTGCGGTTTAACAAAAACATCAAACATTTACAACTTATCACTAGCAGATGTAAAATTTTTACATTTCAACTCAACTGAGTTACTTTTGGTACGTTTTATTACAATAGTACCATACTATTTGCTATTCAAAATTGAGTTGAACTAAAGTCAAAAAACTTCAAAAGTAGAATAACGTCTTGCTATAAGAACTTAACATATCGAGCCGCAAAAAATGCTCAAGCGACGAAAACAAAATTTCACAGGGTTTTTTTTATTATAATTCATAAAAAATTTTCATGAAAATTGGCGCTTAAACACAAATTGTTTTTGCTATAAAATCGTAACGGTACTTTCTGTAACCATGAGATTTTAGGAGATGATGCAAGTGCTACCAATAAATGCATTTATTAAAAAAGCGAAAATTGAAAATATTGTCGCTTAAGCTTTTTTGCGGTTATGGCTCGATATTAAGCATAGATTGCATATAAAGTGTAACGTGTTTGTTGAAGGTCCCAATTTTAAATATTTCAATTATTTTATTGTAAAATTTTTTAAAAGATGATTCTAAACGTATTACAAAATTTCAGTTTTGTAACAGTTTTTTCATTTTCGTAATATAAAACTGTAAAAAAAAACCGTTCAATCATTGGTTTTTATTTTTGCTGTTTATATTTTTACATAATTTCATTTTATTTGGGAAACCTATAAGACCATTAGGCAGTTATTTTTTTCTATCAATTAATAAAAAGTGTATGAATGACTTTTAAAATAATTAATTCTTTACTTACGACAATACACCTTCAGTTTTTAATAAAAATCAACTGACCTCCCGCTGATCGATTGTAATAATTCTACAGCGTTTTACTTATTAATTGAAAGACCTTCAATGCTGGCTAACAATTCATCAGCGGTTTGGGAAACAACCTGTTCTTGATCATCGCGGGTGCTAAGATTTTGCAAGCGTTTCTCTAAATTTGAGAGATCCTCAAGTTCTCGCTGTTGTTTTACCATATATCGTAGGATAAGAGCAGTTAGCATACACATGTCCTCCAGAATTTTGCTAGTTTCAGGTGTAGGATTCTCGTATCTGGTACGTAGTAAACGAAGTTTAGCTTCGGCAAGTTCCAGTGGTGATTTGCCACTGCGGTCAAACATATGAACACTGGCTCCGCCCTGAAGAAGGACACGTACCACAACATTAAAATTATTAGAGCTGGCCGAAATTACGGCTAAATGAAGCGGTGTATTGCCTAACGAATCAACCACATTTGGATTTGCTCCGAATTTAAGCAGTTGCTGCACAATTTGTATGTAGCCACGACAAGCTGCCAAATGCAGCGGACTTCTTTTATACTCGTCCGAAGCATTAGGATCAGCCCCTGACTCCAAAACTCGTGTTAACAATTCGATATTATTTGTTGAGGCTGCATAGCGCAACTTGCGGCCCGTTGATTCCGCAAAAATGTTGTTGTAACTAAAACGCAATCTACTTTTTATCCACGTACGGGGACGCATTTTAAAGTTGTGACTGCTAGAGGGCAGGGTACTAGGATGTATGATACTAGACATAAAGTCCGATGATTGCGATGACGAGTTCAATGGCAGTGGCGGTAAGGTAGGTAGCGCAAAATGCTCATCCGAGTTAAGATGGAATGCATTCGGATTAATGGTAGGCCACTCGTGGGTATTCGGTGACGAAGTTGGCGTGGGCGGCATTATTGGCGGTGGCGGTGTAATCATAATACTAGCTGTCACTCCGTCATTGCTGTCGTTGCTTGTGTCCACACCTGAATCATTTGCGGCCATTGTTGCGTGCTCTGTCTCCACCTCCTCGGCTTCGTCGACAAGAGGTTGTGCTGGATCTCTATAGCCCTTAATTTTGACGAATAAAATATGTTTACCCTTTTTCTGGACAATAATTATTATTATTTTTATAATTTTTTTTACACACGATTATCAAACTTTTCCCAATGAATGGATGGTATTATGCTATAAGAAAAAATTTGTTTTGTGTATTTTGTGTTTTTTTCTCGTTTTCGTTTCCTTCTTTCTATTTATTCAATAACATGAAAAGAGAATGTCAAAGAATTAGGTGTTTATGCACCGAAAAACAATAATAAAGAAAGAAGGGATGAAAACAAATACAGAAAAAAAAACAAATATGTGTTTAAACAGGGTGATACATATTATGTTATATAAATTTATATATATATACATCAGGGATGGCAAAATTGTACTTTTTTGGTACTATTTAAGCTTAAAAAGTACGCCAATGGCTATTTTAGTACAATTAAGGAATTTTCCCAGTTTAAGTATTTTCATATGGCAACTCATCATTTCCGTCATATTTGCGAAGTTTTAAGAATAAAATTCCACTTTGATAATTATTGCCTATTTCCAATGTGCGAAAGAATTCTTTCGTTCGCATAACTACATTGAAAATAAAAACAAAGTCTAAAAATTTGTTTTTGCTTTTAATGTAGTTATACGAAAGAAAGAATTCTTTCGCACATTGGAAATAGGCTGTTAATCTTTAAAATGGTTGAGTCAATGGATTTGGATAGAATTTGGTAGACGGATAGCATATGCTCCAGGTTCAAATACAGGGTACTTTTTAAGAGGTAAATGGAGAAAAATTTTTACTTTTGTTCCTTTTCTCTTCTTGATACATTTGGTATGCAGATTGCATATGGTCCAGATTAAAATATAGGGTTCTTTCTAAGATGTAAAAAACGAAACAAATTGTACTATTGGTAAATTTGGTATACATATTCCATATGGTCCAGTGAGTGAGTTAAGAGCTCCTTGCTTTTCATATGGACAGTTGAATGCGGTTGCTTAAGAGTATCGCGGGCACTAGCATAATCCCTTTTCTTTCACTGACTGGCTCTCAATGTCGACAAGAACATTTCTTTCGTATATTAACATTGCAAAAAGAAAAACAAATTTTAGTTTTTTATTATTGTTTTCAATATAAATATGCGAAAGAAATGTTCTTGCTGGGTTAAAGCTAGTAGTTTATATATCAAAGTGAGTTTTTTGTTGTTGTATTAAATTACATAAAAATAAGATTTATAATACCTTTTTGTGGTGATTTTATAAACACAAATAAAATGAATTTAAACTAAAAAAAAGTACAATTAGGGTCAAAAAAGTGAAATTTTTAAATTTTGTTGGTACAATTTTAAAATTCTCAATGCCATCCCTGATATACATATATATAAATATATATATATATATATATTGTGTATCCAGAGATGCCAACTCCTGACAGACTAAACGCGTGAAAATGGAAAATAACTGCTTTAGTACATATCCATACTATTTAAAAACAAGACCTAAAATATATTTTTCGGTTAACACCAAGTTTTAAATAAAAATATTTTTTAAAAAATAGTATTTACATTTTATATTGAATTCTATTAACATACTCGTACAATAAAGCTTTTAGTAGCATTTACAATATTTTAAAATTGGTTTTTGTTGAATAAAATTTTTAGTTCTTGGTCATCCAAGTCTTTATTCTATAAATCGCAATATACATGATATTACGACCTTTGGAAGTTTCGTAAGAACTGATTTTTTTAGCATAGCTTGGCATGTAGTATGTAACTTAAACAACATATGTATATTTAATATTAATTAGGCTCTTACATGTAAACCTATAATTTCAATGACATTGACGACACTAAAAGTACTCTCAACTTCAGCGTTTAATAAGGGATATATTAATTTACCTATTACAAAACTATAAAGTTTAACGAATGGATTGTAACGAATTGCAAACTTATCCGTTCTCCTAATGCTTTTCTATTCGCACGTTTTTAAATTTCTCAGTTCACAACTCGATATAGCCAGAAAAACCAAATCTTTACCCATAACGTATCAAAAGAGCCAAAGAGAATAACAAAAAGGAGCGAATATGGGCCCCGTCTATATTACGGTGAAAAGTTTGAGTTTGATAGTAAAGTTAACGAAAATTTTTGAGCAAATGTTGATATGGAGTAGGACTTAGGGCCAAAAATATTTTTGCGTTTCAGGTATTTAAAAAAAGCTAAATCTAGCCCAAAAGAGCTAAGTTCGCATCACTTATTAAATACACTGGGAGAAAATGAAAAGCTTAGCTTTGTGAGGTATGGTATTAAAAATGATTGTATGCATGTAGTTTTATTTCTATGACAATTTACATCTGACAAGCTAATGGATATTGACAGTTGCTGTTTTTAATAAAAATATAAATCGTATAATTTTTGATCGTATATATGTAAATCGTATAATTTTGATAAAAAAAATATAAAATACTTTCTCCCGTGAAAAAAAAAACACTAAAACTAGAAGAATTTACATTAAAGGTGGTTTTACACACAAAATTCATACATTTCGTGTTAACGTAAAACATTTGCTTTTGTAAATGTCATATCTAATTAGCAGTATAAAATTTTTCAACTAGAGCGTTTTATATTTTGATCTAACACGTGGAGCCGGGTGATCCCAGGCAATAACCACCAGTTTCAATTTCACCCAGGATCCGCGAGTGACCCTGCATGAAATTCCCCATCAATCCTAACTCCCTCAGTCTAAGAATGCTCCTGGCTGTCACTCCCATCACATACTGCTAAATAGGTAGAAGAGTAAAATTACATCCAGGGCCGCTTGAAGGGTACTTCTTATGGCACCTGTCATGCCGATTGAAGCACACCTCTGAGCCTTAGACAGAAGGTTCCTTCGACTAATCACTGACAATGACTCCCACCAAAAACAGCATCCATATGTTACAATGCGTCTTACCACCGAAGTGTACAGTTATCCCATTACTGACGGCCGGAGTCCCCAGCTCCTACCTATCGATGATCTGCAAGCATAGTAGGCATTGATACCTCTCTTAAGTCTCTCCTGAGTATTGCTTCCCCATGACAGCTTGCTAAGCTCTACTCCTCCTAGTACCGGCAGCTTAAAATTTTCTACCCTGTACCTCCTTATAAAAAGAACCAACTCCGTCTTCTCCGGATTAACTCCCACTACATCATCCGCGTAGGCCACGACTTTCAGACCCATTCTGATAAAAAGTCCCAGAACGACATTGACAGCTAAGAGCCATAATAACGGATAGAGAACTCCCCCCTGTGGGGTCTTCCTAGTCATCAGTTTCTTTAACCTTTCGTTTCCCCAGTCCGAGTGAATAAGTCTGCTGTTAGGCATCAGAGCTAAGCATAAGAGGTATCCATTCGGTCAAGAACAACGGAAAGGCACCATCTATATCCAGAAATGCCCCTAAGGTGTATTCCTTGCTTCGCAATCCCCGCTTTACATAGCCAACCACATCGTGAAGCGTATTCTCAACAGATCTACCCTTAAGATAGGCGTGTTGAGCGCCGCTGATGATGCCGGCGTCAATCTTCGTCCTCAGATGTAGATCAATCAGTCTCAGACCCTAAACAGTACAACCAACACCAGGAGTGATGATATCCCGATATTCTTTAGCCGGAAAGATACTATCTGGTCCTAACGATTTGTAAGACCCAAAGTTATTAACCGCCCATGTTACCTTATCCAAGGTGATCATCATTGCATAAGATGACATCATTGCATAAGAATTTAACTTGGTCGTTAGTGGACTTGCCAAAAGGTTCTAGAGCTATTAATTCAAAATGGGTATTTGCTTTAAAGAAAAACGAGATCGGGCAAATTGGACGCTTTTAGGCTAGGCTCGTGGCTAAGGGCTGTAATCAAAAGTTTGGTATAGACTTCAATGAGACGTTTTCTCCTGTATTCAGATACTCTACTATCCGTTTGGTATTGGCCTTGGCGGTACATTTAAAAATGCATTTGCATCAAATCGACGTTAGTTCAGCGTATTTGAACAGCGAAGTGCACCACGAAATATATATGAGACAACCTGAAATATTTGTAGACTTCAAACAGCCAAATAAAGTACTAAGACTCCATAAAGCAATATACGGTCTAAAGCAATCTGGTAAAGAATGGCACAACAAGTTGGACTGCTCACTTAAAGAAATTGGTTTTGACCAATGTAAACATGAACCCTGTTTTTATAAGATGTCAACTAAGGGTGAGTTGGTTCTACTAGCAGTATACGTAGAGATATCCTTATCGCTTGTAAAAATGAATCAACAATTTCTGAAAAGAAAAAATTATTGGCAAAAAGATTTTCAGTAACTGATAAGCGCAAGATACACTATTATCTTGGTATTAAAATAGAACGTGAAGTAGACTTTGGCACGACAACTATATGCCAGTAACAATACATCAAAGAATTGCTTTAGGAGTATGGAATGGAGAACTGCAAGCCTGTTTCAACTCCATTAGAGGCAAACTATCAGGTAACCTGTAATAGGGAAAATTGTAAAACAATTAATCAAGATTATCAGTCTGCAATATGTGCTCTTATGTACCTTGATGTAACCAGTAGACCTGATATCCTCCATTCAGTCGCTAAGTTAGCTCAGCGGAATGCCAGTCTAAAATATTTCTAAAAATTATTCCCAAAAGGATTTATACCGAATGCGAAGCCGCTATGGGAGAATCGCAGTTTTAATTTAAAGCAACAACAAAATTCAAAATATTTATGACATTGTGCTTTCAATGTAATGAAGCAAAAGTAAATGCAACAGTTTGTTTTTGTCCAATGAAAAATTAAAAGTAGAAGTAAAAGCAATTGTTTTTTTTTTGACTGCACTTTTTTAAACACTGATTAATATAATAATAAGTTTTTTATGTTGAATAAGTGCATTTATTTATTTTATTAGCAATTAAAAGAACGCAATGGTTTGTTACACATAAAGGGAATAAACCGAAACGCATCTTATGAAGTAAAAACGCAACAATATACATGTATGTATATATATATATATATATATATATCTGTGGTCAAAAGCAATAACCGCCTAAGTCAAAATAGTTTTTGAGAAAAGGCACTTTATATTTATGCTTGCGTTTCTAAAGAATTTAATGCCATTAGAAAAAAATAATTTATAATCAAACATTCTTATCCCCACAATGCTAAGATACAAAATTATAACGAAGGTTGTATTTATTTCAAAAATATGTAATAAAAACAATTATAAACTCGATTGTTCTTAAGTCGACTTAGGCGGTTATCGCTTGTGAACACAGAAAAAAAAAATATATATATATGTATATATATATATACATATGTATATATATATATATATATATATATATATATATATATATATAAATATATTAACTTCTGTTCTTTTCCAACCATGGTGAAGGGTTTATAAGATTCGACATACCCCTCTTGCATAGCTATTTTATTAAAATTATTTTTAAAACTACAGGTTAATACATCTGTAGTTTTCTTAAGTTATTGCTTAATAAAATAAGACGATGTTTTTTCAAATACTTTATTTTATTATTACATTATGGATAATTAAAAAAGTTGCCATATTAATACTTAAAATATGTAATAGTATTTCTAATTTAAAGGTTTTTTTTAAGCTGCGTGAGAACTTTCGATATCGGAGAATGTCAAACTGTGTGGACATTTCTGTTCAGTAACGTTTGGCAAGTCATCATGAATCGTTTAACGTTAGAACAAGGCTTCCAAATTGTAGAAATTTACTTTAAAAATCTTTTCGCGCAGTTTAAAAAGCACTTCGTCTATTTTCCGAAGCTCATTTCTGGTTAAATAGTTTACACGATCTTTCGAAATGAGCTAGGAGCCATGCTGACTGAATTTTTGTTTCCAAAAATTAATCAGCTAAAATCAACGACATTTAGTTCCAACATGGTGGCGCAACTTGCCATAGAGTGTGCTTAACAATCGATTTATTGAAAAATGAATTTGGTGACTTTAATTGAAGTAGTCCTTCTCACTGACCCTCTCGTTCGTACGATTTAACGCCTCAGGATTACTTTTTATGGGGCTAAGTTGTTATTGGTCTATGCCGACAAACCAACAGCTCGTAAAACATTGGAAGCCAATTTTGAAGCCGCCATATGCCCAGATTTATTGGAAAAAGTATTAAAAATGCCATGAAATTATCTTTAATATTTCCAACAATATTTCTGTTTTGTATTCGGCCTAATAAACTTCTGGGTCGTTTTCTGTAATAGATTAAAGTTGCACACAACCTGTGTGGATCTACCAAAAAAAAAACGACTTAGGCGTTTACGCCAACTGTAATCAGGATGATTATCATTTTAAGTTCTCATGCAGCTAAAAAAAACAACCTATATGTATATAATGTATATGTTAAATTGAGGATTATAGCCAAGAATTATATTATATAATAAATACACAGGTTGTGTGTTACTTTAATATATTAAAAAACGAAAAAGTCTTACGACAACAACCGAAATAAGGCTGAATACTTTTTAAAATGTTTGCTTTTTAATACTGAAATGTTTTTAATTTACGAATTGCATACTTATAATACGTTTATTAATATTATCTATTAAATACCAATAGTATTTAATAAGTGTAGACATTTAAATTTTTTTGTTTTTCAAATACATCGCACCGGTTCCTCTTAAGTGGGTTAAATTTATAAATTTTGAGTAAAGCCAAATTAATATGTACTATTATACTGTAAATGTATTTTTATTGCCGAAAAAAGCAGAAAAAATTATGTAAAATGTTTACGCTGCATATGTGTATTAGCAAGCGAATTCGTTACAGGTAATCCCGCTACTAAAACAAGTACAACTCGTACAAAAACCATAAGCAATTTGTTTTTGAAAATCATTGTACAATCTCAAAAACAGAAACAAAACAAAATAAAAACAAAGATTATAACCAAATTTTGACATCCAACAATTAAAAAGTTTAAAAAAGTTATCAACAGAGCTTTCAAGATCACCTGTAATGAATTCGCCTTGTATATTAGGGAATAACGCAATACCGATACCGATATATTGGCGACACCTTCAGGTTTGCCGATACTTTTTTACAGTTTTTTAAAAAAAAAAAAAAAACAATTTAATTTTTAATGCTTTTTTTGCATAAAAACTAAAGAAATACAAATTTTAAAGCAGAACATAAAATCAAAACAGAATAATAGTTTCTTTTAATACTTTAGCTGAAGGTCTTCACCACGCTTTCTATGCGTTTGATACATTCTTGGCCTTTTTTCAAGACGCATGCAAATGTGGAAAGTAATATCACTTAATGCGTTCTATACGTATATGCATTATAAGCGTTTGCTGTGTAACTTGTCAATACAATTTTACACTGATTATACTTTTTTGACAGATGATTAAACGCATCAACGAATTGAACGTGTAGTGTAGGACCTCCAGCTTTAGCCGTTTTTCTTTGCACCATAGTAGTGAAATGTTCCCTCACTACTAAATCTTTTATGTATTTGTTGGCAAAAAAAATAAAAATTTTGTACGTTTTTAGATTTAAGGCCACTGCTACATTGTTTGACGTTATTTCGTCAGTTTACCGCCGGTCTTCGACCGGGCGCAAGGATTTTCTCCCCTACGGTATAAAAAATACAGGCTTCGCTAACTAGATTCTCAACATAGCCGGGCGCAAAGATTTTCTCCTCCATGGTATAACAAACACTAGCTTCGCTAATTAAAGCTGCTTTGCATTGCCGGTATTAGTATAACATGAATATAAAGGTTTTACTTTTATTTTAATTATAATTCTTAAATAAATTATTATGTACTATATATGTACATATATTAAACAATTAGAAAAATATGAATATATTTGTTTTTATGCTTACTAAAAACTTTTGTATTTTTGCAAACTCATCACATTTCTTAACAAATTAAAAATATTAAAATCTAGTGAAAAGCTTTCAAATGATACCAATATTAGCCATATGCATTTGGAAATGTAGTGGAAAATAGCATATTTATATGAAAACTTTAAACGTCCATAACTCGAAAACTAAGCGTTTGCGCCAATATTTTTCTTCTTATTTTTTTAATTTTCTATCACCGTAGGTACTTTTTTTATTTGGAGCTGCATCGGTAAACTAGATTTAAGCATTTTTTTGAGTATCGTATCGTTACATCCCTAGTATACATATATATATAGTTTTCTAACAGTAAACATTTGTAAATTTTGAGTTCACCCCTTTAGAGGAAACAGTGCGACATGTTATATGTATGAAATGCACAAATAAGATAAATGTAGAAATAAAGTTAATCAGGTATGTGAAGAAAAGCGATAGATTTCAAAATTATCGTTTTTTTTCAAAATTATGAATTAAAGTCGTATTACTGAAAACGACATTATCGGTTTTAAATAGTTTTGTTTTTTAAATCGATTTCTATCACATACTTGAATATATAGCTTATTAAGTACTTACAAAAACTATTATATATTTTATTAAAAATTTCTTTGTTTTAGTCCAATGGCTTAATCAAAGGCTACCTTACGTGTAAATGAGGTGAGAGATGAGATTTCACTGGGATTCGAATCTGAGGGCAAATTATTAAATTCAATTTCTTCATTAGCAGCAGCAGCAACGATGTTCTCGTTAGATTGTGAAGTTTCATTTGAATTTACACAGGGCCACTGCTTGTGGCTTGGCGCATATAAGATTAACAAAGCAAATATATAAATATTCCACATGCCATAAACACCGGTGAGAAATGCAGAAGTCAATTGTATTTCAATATCCTCGTCCCATTTCCAATGTCCTTCTGCCACTTGACCCATAATAAATCCGACAACAGTTAGAGCAGCGCACAACAATGTCGCCAACATGAGAAATTTAAAACGATAAATCAGACCTAAGAGTGAATAAATATTAATAATGAAAAATATGTATCTATTTTAGAAAAATAGTATATTTTTAGGGATTAATTTAAACTTTATATACATATCTACCTTCATAATGCAAACGTCTAGCCTGAGACATAGACGACAATGACGTTCTTTTGGCTCCAATATTACGAAACACTTTTCCCACCATGAAGCACAAAAATAAGAAATAAACACCAGCTGATATACCTGCCAAAATAATAAAACTTAATGCAACTTTAGCTCCCAACGGAGTAGTCCAAATCGAATAGAAGGGATTCCGCAGTTGAACACCTCTTTCGCATATATCAAATATAAATAACGATAAACAGCCAACCACAACAGCAGACAAATGTTTCCAGTAACGTGAACGTATAGAATTTTTTTGTAAAGACTCTTGTATGAGCATGTGCTCGCCAGCAAAAACTAACCAAAATGACAATAGCATGGCATAGAAAATACCTTGACGCACATCACTAAGTAAGAGCATATAAGGCATTTCAAGACTTAATGTTAAAAATTCCAAAGGCATGTTTAAAAAAGTCAGTGCTCCACCCAAATATATTAGCATATATTCCAATAAAGCTGGTGAACGTTGCAGTATATGAACACGTCGCCAAAACCAAATCATGATGGCCACAATAAAGGGGAAGAGTATCGTTTTTAGGGACAGCCAAACTTTGGTAAAGCCGCCATTTTGATAAATTGCAGTCAATGTTAAGTCATGCATATGTCCTATATTCAAATTCATTTTCATGTCAGTGTCTATGGGAAAACGCAAATTTAGAAGATAATAGTCATAATGTAGAGAACCCAATTCAAATAAAGGAATCATTTCACAAGAATACAAAGTTTCCTGGTGGCTTTTATGCACTGGATGACAGTCCAAATAACGCTGTTCTATAGAATAAGAATATAATTTCCAATCACTGGGAGGATCTTCTTTATTACGGTACGCTAGGCGGGTATCAATGGTCAACTGTAGATCCTTCGGTGGTTCTATTAGAGTGCCATCTGAAACATATGCCAAGTCCACTTGCAAAACCCCAATTAAATTTTGCTGCCATCTGGAATAATCCAACTGCTTGCCATCTCGTGGCAGTGGCATTTGAAACAAATAAACGATTCCATTAGCCATTTTAGTATCATGATTTTCAATTTCTTCTTGCGATATGGATGAACATTGTCCTTCTCCTCGTGAGTACAACCAAAACATCGTGTCATTTTGACGTTCTTTTTCATCCCGACACACCATTCCCAAAATATTCTGATGACCAGCTGGCACAGGTGCAAAAAGACCACCTAACAAGAAGCAAACCACTTGACAAAGCAACAACAAAGCCACCAATATGGATAACTTGCGTCCACTAAGATTTTCCAATATTGTGCCGGACATTTTATTCTTTTTTGAATTAATATGGTAATATCTTTAAATTTATTGCATTTATTTCTTCACAATTTTAATTTTTTATTTCAATATTATTAAATTTTTTTAATTTTTACTTAACAGTTAAAGTTATTGTTGTGGTTTTTGTGTACGCTTGACTGCCTCTGCTTTGCGAAACAGCAACAAAAAACATCTCTAGAACAGTGCTGCCACGATTAATAACATTTTTACAACCAAAATTTTGAAAAAGTTACCAAATGTGAAAAAATATAACCAAATTAATAATGCCTTTTGTTAATTGAAAAAAAATAAAAATTAATAAGAAAATATTAATTACACATTAATGCCCAATTTTCAGGACTTAAATCTATATTATGTTAATTTTCATAAAAACTTAATTCGTATTTAATTACTGAATGATTTTCTGAGTTTTACATGAAAAGCCTTATTTAATTTAGATAAATGTATGGTAGCACTACTAAGTACAAAAAAATATCATTAAAAAAGTGTAATTATTTACAAGGTGGTCTAAAAAAACAGCTGATTGTTATTACTTTGTCTGTTGTTTTTGTATTGTTGTAATATTGAGGCCACCTTGCTAAGTTAATCCAATGGAAACTTAAGTTCAATTTAAATGTACCACATCGGTGACTTAAGTTTAATTTAAGTGTTTAGTGAAGAAGAGAATTTTGTATTTAAATTTTAAAACGATTTTAAACATAAATGTGTTTTAATGTCAATACTAAAAATTGGCCATAAATTGCTGTTTTGACAACACAAGTTGAAGCACTCAGTTTTAAGTGTTTTCCATATAAATTTTACTACACGTTCAATCACTTGTGTTGTATAAGCAGCACATAAGAAAACAAAACAAGATATGTTATTCTTGTACATATAAAAAAATAACGAGAAACTTAAATTAAAAGTTTTTATCTATTTGAGACCTTTTTCATAAAAAATTTTTATATTATAAGTGCCAAACCCGTCAAATTACCATACAAATTCAGTTTATTAAAAGATAATATATTAAATTTGTTCGGATATACATATCCTTTACAATAAATACAAGGAAAAATATACAATAATAAATAAGGAAAAATTAAATTTTTTTCCGCTTTTTAGTTGTCAGTGGCAGGGCTGTAAGACGTTGCGATTTTTATTCCTCTTGTTGATGGAAATTTACGTTTGGCGATATGGTGATTGCTGATTGCTGTCATATACATACCGACAGGTTATACAAAATAATATTTTAAATTTCTTAAATTCACGCCATTTTCTTACAGCAAATTTCATAAATTCTAAAATTATAAATTATTCATCAATTTATTTTAAAATAATTTTTAAAATTCCTATGTGTATTTCAATAAATTAAAAAATACTACTGGATATAATGATATTTAGACGATTTTACTTTTATTCAATTTTTTAGAAAAACAAAATACTTTTGCGTACTTTTTCAGTCATGTTCTGAAATCGATTACGCGTGATATTATGCAGTTTCTACTTTGAGTACCACTTATCATTACTATTCTTAACATTAGGAAAAGCTATGCTCATGTAAAATAAAGTTAATTGAAAATTTTCATCGATTAAAACTTCATTTAAAATCAATTTCAGAACATGGCAGTTTCATATATAGAAATCACATTTGGTAATTTTTTTCTTAACAAAAATCTTAAAAAAAATATCTGGTAGCTGTTTTGTTTTCGATAAAGTAAAAAAACTTCCGTTCATTTAAAACAAATAGTCAATGAGAAAGTCTAAGTGTAAAGCACACATAATGCGAAGTCTTAAATAATTTACTTTGAATCAAAATACGCGATAACCCCCCGTATAAATAAATATGTTAAAACTTTAAAAAACGTTAATTGGAAGTAAATCAAGGAAAAAACACATTCATACATATTATTATTTTAGAAAAAAAGTAACCAAAATGAAAAAACATTCACATATCCAAATACGGCAGCAGAGCGGCCATTTTTGGCTATATCTAACCAAAATTGGTAATTTTTTTCTCAATGTGGAGATCAGAATATTTTTTCATTTTGGTTAGCCCCCTTTCAGACTCGGCAAGTTAGTTGCGCAAGTAACTTGTCGAGTACAACATAGTATGTACTCAATTTTTTCCCCTTACCGCGACCTTGTCCCTGACATATACAAATCAAGAGTTGGGCAAGACACTTGCGCAAGTAACTTGCCTAGTGTGAAAGGGGCTTACGGGGAATATGTTTTTCTTGATACAATTGCATCGCGTATTTTGACTCGAAGGGAATTATTTACGACTTCGAATAATGTGTTCTTTGCACTACGATTTTCTCATTATTTGTTTCAAATGAACGGAAGTTTTTATACTTTACCTTACAAGAAGACTACCGGTCATTTTACTAGTTAGATCACCATTAGTGCTCACCGATATATTGGCTATATTTTCTATTAGTCTATTAAGAGCAAAATGAAACAATCTGACCGATACCTTATGTAAATGTGATTTTGTCTCTCTCCATAACTTATTATGTCGCTCTCTCTAACTTATTAATTCCATGTAAAATTGTTGCAAGTGTGTTAGTAAAAACATTTTTTTTTTAGTTTTGATTATTCATTTCTTGTAGGGTATGTGAAACAAAAAATCCTTTTCAAAACAGCTACGATATATTTTTTTTAAAGATTTTTGTTAAGAAAAAAGTTGCCAAATGTAATTTTTATATTAGAAACTGGCATTATATCACTCGGAATAGATTTCAAAAAATGACTGAAATTTTTGTACTTTTTATACCCTTCACCGAAGGTAAAAGGGTATATATTGATCTAAGACCATATAAAGTATATATATTCTGGCTTCTTATGAGAAGGGAAGTTCAAATCCGGTTGTCCGTCTGTCCGTCCGTTGAAATGGGTTTTCCGACGACCCCAGATATGATGGAGGCTAGGTTTTTATACATTTATGTCCCATATAGTCCGGAATTATTTTCTATTGAAATTCAGGAAGATCGGTCCATAAATGGCTGAGATATGAGCAAAAAACCACGACTACCTCTGATTTTTTTCATAAATCCCATGTTGTTGTTGTTTTTTAAATTCTTTTTTTCTGCATATCTCGAGAGCGGTAAGAGCTACAGCTTTCAAATTTAGTACAAACATGTTGCCCGTACAAAGACATTATTTACACCCGTGTAAACTGGAAATTATTGTTTGAAAACGTTGGCAGAAAATGCACTGTCAGTCCATTATAAGAACAGTCTTCGCTGCCATTGCCAGATGTTGAAAGCTCATTTTTTATTGTCAGATGTGCGACGTTTATGCATCTGACATCGCATCGTCAGAGTCCTTTTTTATTGCCAAAGCTGCAAATACATACGTATCAGGGATGGAAAATGGGGTTTCGCATTTTTTACTTTGTATTGGTCCATAATTTACCATAGGTCCAATTTAACTTTCCCTCTCGAAAATAATTTTAGTTCGGCTAAAACTGTTACGAACCATGATATTTTACTCAAATTGTTCCAATTAAGTTTTTCATGACTATAAATAAAAGCATAAGGCTTTCTGATTGTCGGTCAATAAAGTTACATTTGTATGTCTAAGCCGCAACAAATTTTAATACTGGCGTCCGCTTTTATTCAACCAAATTATGAATAAAAATTCCCCGGGAGTTTTTCCCTTTCCCATTTTTACAATTGAATTTTAATAGCAAAAATAGGATTTTTATTCATAATTGGGCTGATTATTTATTAATAATTTATAGAATTTTTTTTTTCCTTTAGCCATATTTTTATTCGGCCCCTAAAATTCATATTAAATGAAAATACTCAAGCTCGAGGTCTGTTGTATGTAAAATGTTCTTTATTTGTTTCCAATATTTCGATATTCCTTGAATATCATCATCAGGGAATGGTAAATGAAAATTTACATAAACTACAAAAACTACGTTTCAGCATCATTGATTATTGAACATTTTATATACAACAGACCTCGAGCTCGAGTATTTTCATTTAATAATTTATAGAAATTATATAGGTCCCACCACACGACAGTTATAACTGTCCACTGACATCAGATTCAGCATAGCTGGATATATCTCTAACTGGGTTTCTTTCCATTGCATGGCGATCGTAGTTAAGTTTTATCAACTTTTTTGTTTACCAACGGAAAGTTTTTCGATTTTTTGATTTTAATATTTGAATCAGGCTAAAGTTCATTAAATTTAATTTTTATGAAGAAAGGATATTTAATTATTGTTTATTTTTAACTGTTTTTTGCGCATAATTCAACTTTTCAAATCTTGTTTTTTTTTTGTTGGAATACCATTTTTTTTTTACTGATGCGCTACTCAACGCATTTTCTGACTTAAGCAATAAAGTATGTGAAATATTAGCTGCGTTCGAGAACACAAAAGTTTTTACTATTTTTTACTGAACTTTACTGCATTTTACTAAATTGCGTTCGCGTACACAAAATACAGTAAATGAGAACACAAATTGAGAGCGTAAAGTGACAGTTCTTGTATGAGTACTTACAAATTTTTACTGCAGAAATTTTTGCAGTAAAATTTAGTAAAACAAAAAAACATATTTTTCAAAAGGTAAACAAACAAAAGTAGCAAACAAAAGGCATACAAATTGTGAAAAAATTGTTTAAAAAAAGAAAAGTTGAAATAAAACTAAAAATGAATTAAAATTAATTAATTAAACTTGTTTGTGAAGAATTTTTATGGCTAAATACCAACTTTTGAAAATTTGTTTTTTTATGTTAATTTTTTGGAGTTGTAAAAGTGTCAAGTACTCAGGTACTTAGAACAGCCCTTGTTTTTAAAGTTATCAATAGTAAAAAAAGTATTCGTGTACTATTGATCAAATTTTGCCGGACACAAATTAGCAAATTCAAATAAAATAAAAAACAAACAAATATGAAAGATTACATAAAATAATTTGTTTGTATTTTCCAAAAATATTCGTGTTATAAAAAGTATTTAATCGAGTACCGATAAGAAAACGAGTTAAGTAGTCAAAAGTGCAAACATTTTTCAACACTTCAATTATTTGTCATCAGCCGTTGCCTTTATTTTACGAATTTTTACAAATTTTGCGTTCGCGTACTTTTTTGGACAACAGCTTTTTGTGAGAGCAAATTTTTAAGTTTACTCAATTACTGCATTTTACTGTAAAAGTACTCAAACGCACCTATTGAGGGAACTGCAGCAAGAAAACTTTATAAATTGGAATTTGATTCATTGAACACATTCGAAAATTAAAAAAGGTTAATACATACATACATAAATATATTAAAAAGAAAATAGCTTATAAAAAAAATCATTTGTTAAAAGTGTTGAGTTAAATAAATACTACCCCGATATTCATAAACAATATTTTTGATAAATAAAAGGTTTATTAAACAATTTTTTTCATAATAATTTGTTTCATAAACCTGCTATAAGCCTAAACTATTTTTTATGAATATGGGGGATAAAATGTATAAGGTATCACTATCCAGTGTGACACACAGAATACTGACGAAGGTCGTAGCGGGCCAGAAATGCATTACATTTTGCTGGTGGCTGATAATTGTAAAATTTTCTGTACATACAAACTTTACTTCATTGCTAACCAAAGGATAGCTAAAGTAAAAACATGTAACATGAATATACAAGATAGTCCAGCAGTGTATAGAATCATTCCTTAGTTTATGCATGAATCAATAACAATATTGCGCATTGCGCAGGTCCGTTATTTTTTTTGTGTGACGAAGAAATAGAATTTGTGTATGTCTTCATTTTTTGCAACAAACACTCGTTTGCATTCTATGCTGACGTAGGTACGCAGTAGCAAATTTTATTGTACGGTTAAGTGCGCAGTCTTTCTTTTTTGATTCATGAAGTTGGTTGTACATATAACCTACATATCGTTACCTAAAACGCAAAAGGCCATATCTAACATTTTGAAAATTTTACAGGAAAAGCAAAAAACTATTTAAAATGGTAAATTGATAAATTGCCTTAAACTGTTTATAATTAATTTTTCTTCTATTTTTCTTGTAAACCTACCAGTGGCTTTGACAAGTAACAATGTTGCATATAATGCAAACTGTTAGTTATGTCTATTAGCGTTTATCATATCCTATTTTGTAGATAGTGCTTTTTGTTTTTTGCTAATAAAATCTCTAATTTTGGACGAAAGATTGCAAAATTTGTTGTGGACATTTGCGTTGATGCAATACATCAGAATCAATGAAAAAGTCGATTTTTAATATTTGGTTAGTTAGGGCCTTTTGCGTTTTAGATAACGATATATTATCAATGTTAACCAAAGATTGGCTTAAGCAAAAAAGTATGTAAAATATTGAGGAAATAGGGCTACTGCAAGAAAACTTTATAAATTGCAATTTTGATTCATTGAACACATTCGAAAAATAAAAATGAAGTTGCGCTAATTGAGGTCATGGTTTGTGAAAAGTTCAGTCACCAATGTTAAGAATTTGGGTGTTGTGATTATCGATGAGTTGCGTTAACCGAGGTTCCCAACAAACAAATTGAAAATTATTTGAAATCAAACCTTTTTTATACGACAAAGTTTAATAATGATTTGAAAATCATAGCAATGTGGAATATATATGAAAAAGCTTTCTTTCTGAATTTAAATCCATTATTTATTTAAATAAACTGAAATAGTGTTTTTTTTGTCATCAAATTCCTGAAAAAACGAAGGAATTGGCTCCATATTGTTTTGACGCTTGTCATGGAGTAGCAACAACAATAAACTTTCCCGTTTTATTTTTTCTGACATGTAATAGATTTTTTACTCACATATAATTTAAATTTTTTCACAAGAAATTTTGGTTTCCTAAAAACGAATTCACTTCATGTAATTGTAATTTTTCTTTAATTGTAAAACACATTTAACTTTCACCGCCATTTTTTATTGTTCATATTTATCATTCGGTTCAGTGCTGGCAAGTTTATTTTTGATTTGAGAATAACCTTTGAAAACAATTTGATATTAAATTAATAAAACATTATATGTCAAACGTTTATATTCAAATCATTATCGATTTTAATTCAAATGTTAAAATAAATCAATTGAAAAAGGTTTGCGAATTGGGTTTGATGTCAAATGATAAAGTCATTTCATATCAAAGGTTTGACTTCGTGTTTGTTGGGTTATACTGTATTAACAACACATACGTAAATTTGATGAATCAGTTTGAGGTTTGGCCATGCTGCTTTAAACGAACATACGCAACCTTTTCCGAAATAAATTTTAATTTTACAGTCTGAAAATTAAAAAAAAACAAATGTTTCAAAATAAAAAAGCATTTAAAAAATTTTGCATTTTTATAAATAAAAATGTTACATTTTTATTTTGAACTTGAATATTATAGGTTTTTTACTATTAAAACGACTAAACTAAGTAATCCAAATTTTTTTTTTGTTGAGAATTGCTGTATTAAAATCTCTGCATATTTCTTGTGTAGCACAGTGTTTTTTTATGATTTAAATAATTTAACAATTATATATTATTTTAGTTAAATATCTAATACCTATGATGAAATTATAATTGGGTTGTTTACGGAAGGCTGGTTATCAGGTTATATGGTTATTTAATTTTATTCATCACAACAAAATACATTAATTTAAATTTTTTTTCAAATATATTTTGTTGCTGGTAACATAACTGCATAACCATATAACCTGATAATCCGCCTTTCGTGAACAACCCAATTATTTCCGTCTAGTTAAAAAAAAAAATATATACACATACATATATTGAATTTTTATTTTCAGGGACTAAAAGTAAGTTTTTTTTTAGTTTAAAGAAAATAAATACAGGGGGCTTATTCTGTATTGTGATGCGAGTCAATGCGATTCGAAAATATATAAATGCAATAATTGCCATTCTGTTACGATGTTCGCAAAGTACGTTTTTATTCGCATTTAAAATGAGAACAAGGTGTAAGTTTCTATTCTGTATATATTCGACAGTAAAACAGCATTCGCAAATCACAAAAATGTAAATAAAAAATAATATTTTATTTATTTATTTATCTATTTATTCTTAAAATTATACAATAAATTAATCAATTATTTAATATGGAGCACTAGCTTCTAGGTTATCGGCTACAATATACATATGTATCTTCTTTAATTGCTTTTAATAAAGAAATTTTATTCAAGGAATTAAACAATAAGACTTTATAAGATACCTTTTAGCAAATTATGCAACTTTTTTTTAAATATTTAAGTCATATACTTAATATATTTTGTAATCAAAGCAAACGTTTTTTAAAGTTTGAATTTGACTTTTATTTTTTATTATTTTACCAGTGTTGCCCTGATTTTAAATTAAATTCGAATGCGAATACGAGTCTTTTAGAATACCAACTTTCTCTCGTATCGCATAGACTTTCGCATCGCAATGCAGAATAAGGCCCTAGTATAGGTTTAATCGTTACAAACCAGATTTTCATTATTTTTAAGATAAAAATGACAGTTGTCTTTTGACTTTTAATTCTTTTGAACAAAAATAACAGTTATTTTTTGGTTTTTATTAGTTTGAACCAAATTAAAAGTTATTGGAAAGCTTTTGTTATATCACACAAAAAAGTTAAATTTAGACTTTTGCATTTAAAGTTATCTTTTTAACTTTTACCCTCGTTTTCACAACTTACCGATAGCTAAAGGTAGGATTTTATAGGCCGTTTAAAAAGTGTTCCATTATTCCACCTTTATTTTTACCTACCAGGTAGGATAAACCCTCCTTTAACTTATCGATCTCTTTAGGTTAAAGTAAAGTTGTAATAATGTAGCACTTTTTATACGGCCGACAAAATCCTACCTTTAGCTATCGGTGAGTTGTGAAAACGGGCCTTATTTTGTTAAGCAAAAGTCAATGTGCGAAAAATTGGCAATTACCTGAATTAAATACCAACTGTAAGCAATGTTACCAAATTAAACAAAAATGAGAAAATAGCTTTGGTTTTTGTTGACAAAAAAAAAAAAAAAAAAAAAAATAACAAGGCGAATTCATACAGGTGACCGCATCATGAGATAGAAATATGCTAGCTATCCCTTTTTTTTAAAAAATACTTGGTATTTTGTTTTTGTAAAAAGTTAAAGTGTATGTCAAAATTATTTGTTGAAAACATAAGCAAGGGATTTTTTTTTTTTGTTTATAAAATATACACAATTGCTTTAGAAGTTAAATATTTTTCCTGTATTGCAAATTTATTCCTTACGCAGTTTTTATTCCTTGATTTTATATTCACTTTTTTTTGTTTTATAAAATTTAAATAAGTTTTTTATTCAAGTATTTAGATTTTTATTAAATTGTAACTAATTTTTTCAGAAAATGTAAACAAAGCTTGACATTCAGTATACACACAAATAAATAAACAATAAGCAGATGACTCGAACATGTCACCTGTATGAATTCGCCTTGAATAATAATAACCATAAAACAACTGTTGTTGTATACATTTTTAGAAAAAGTTTTATAATAGTTACGATCCCTGAATTTATTTTCATGAAATATTTATCTTCGATTTTAATAAAAGATAATCAATAGACTAATTCACGTCACAATTTTTAGTCTTGCAAAATGCGAAATTTTGCTCTAGTTGACGTGAGCATACACTTTAGCAACAAGTAAATGTACATATGTATAACAATGCAAAATAACAGAAAATACATTACATATTTACTTAACCCAAATTTTGGATTGTCTGCTAAATAATCTATTAATTTTTTAATTTCGCAATCTGTCCAGTTTTTTTTTATTTCTTGGATTTTGGTTTGTTTTATTTTTTGCAGCATTCGTTTTGATAACATTAAAAAAAAATCCGCTTAATTACGGTTGATTACTACATTAATAGTTGATCTCTTGGCACCTTTTTAGGTAAAACAGCGTTATTTTATAAGATTGGCAACGCCATTCAACTGACATTGAACATATGTTTTGTGCAAAAATTTGCACTAATTTCTTGCACTTGTTCATGGGCAGTGCGAAATTATTTTGTACATAGTTGTTATGTTTAAAAAAACTTCGCATTTTTGCAAGACTAAAAATGGTGACGTGAATTACTTCAATAATGTAAATTTAAAATTAAAAAAATTATTTATTTTACTAAATGTTATCTTCAGATTTTTGTTTTAAATTCAAATTTGAATCTGTAAAAAGTAGGGAAGTGCAACTAATTGGTTAACCAAAGTTTTTATTAATCAGAATTCTGATCAATGGAATAATGAATTTGATTATTCAAATTTCTTATTGGTGAAATAATTTATTTATCATAGTTTTAAATAATCTATTATTTGCACATCACTAGTAAAAAATAATTATAATAAGAATAATAATTAAATAAATGGATGGAAATAATATTGCTTTACTAAAGTTATTTAAAAATAAAAAAAAAAAAAAAATGAATAAAAACCATTTAGACCGCCCTGAAATATCTTTTAATATTCGTTTATATTGTTTTCTATATAAAAAATCTAATTTTTTTCACACATATTTGAAGAATTATTTATTGATTTTAGATAAGTAGTATATAGCCAATGTCATGGATAAAGGCCAAATCATTTTCATTTTATATAATTTAATCAGTTTTGTATTGGCGATCTAAATTCGTCTTATATGTTATTTTAAAAAATTAACCATTTCAATAACTTTGTTACGATTAGCATACATATAAGCTTTGGCACACCACAACATATTTATTATTTTCTGATCGTTTTTTTCATCCATTGCAACATCTTCGGAAAGTTGAGGATTAAATCTGAAATTTAAAGAAAAGTAAACAAATTTATAAATACAAGAAAGAGTACATACATATTTAGTATTGTAAAAAGATTATCATAAGCCAATAAGCAATTTACGGTTCATTTCACCAAGCTCAGTTATAATTAAATTTGTGTGTAACACTGTCAAATAACATATTCTTAAAAGCTAGTATATCCTATCACACAAGTCTTATGTGTTCCATAATACTTTGTGAGATATCAATCTAATGAGTTTTGTTTGGACAGTCAAAAATTCTATTTTTCAACATAACAGTTTGTATTCACATTATCACACATGAACATGCTTTGGTTAAAATGCAACCCTTATCAAAAAGTATTATTGTTTTTTTTTTCGTAAGACTTGTCTTTTTCATAGCACAATGCATTCACACTATTAAAATTGTACATACTACTTCAGTTTTTGACATGTATCAGTACAAAGTATAATAGTGTAAACTATCCTTAACTGACAGTTATAGTTAATTATAACTTAACTTGGTAAAATTGACCGTTAAGGTTTTTCTTCTAAACTAGCAAAAATGTAATTAAAGTAATTTAAAATAAAGATTTATATAAGTCGTTATATTTTTGTATTCTCTATTTTAATTTAAAGTAAAATTGCACATTTAGTTTCAGCTACTTAGAGAATAATAAGGGTAATCACGATAGGCATTGTTCAAATTTGTAATTTGCAGTGCATATTGTGATTGATCGTGTGCATACCACTTTTATTTTTTGTACAAATGTGATGTTTTTCTGAAAATTTATTCTGACAATACAAAAAACATCTGGCGTAAGTTGTAAAAATCTTAATTTGTTTACATTTTTCACAAGCATTTTAGCTTTTATTTTATTTTTTTGCGCTAAAGCGTTCACAAAAAATTTCCATTAAAATTTTATTTTTTACAAACCTCCGTATGTAAAAAGTTGTTGCGCTTATTTGCAACTGAGCAAATATGCACTATAATTTTTGCTTCACTCCAAATACGTACATTTTGTTGTTGTGTTGTGCAAATGTGTGTATTTGTGCACACATTTTCATCGTTTGCACACTTTATACTACCCACCGTGATTTAATATATTTTTTTAAGCGTAGTACTAATTTTTAGAATATAGGTTATTTTGAATTTAGGCTTTTATAATAAAACATATTAAGGCAATTCACAAAGTGTTATATTGCGTCATATTGCTTGTATTTGCACACATAGAGGGAGGGGGGGTTTAAGCTGAATAAGAACTTAAATGATAACACATGACAGAAATATGGTTGGTATGATTTTTTTATTATAATTGGTAGGTAATTTCATTCCCGGCATATGTCCGCCGCGGCTACGAGTTACATGGTCCATTTGATCAGTTAAATTTTCCAATAAATCTGACCGTATGAATTTTGGCTTCCAATGCTTCAAAAGTTACTGGTTTTTCGGCATAAACGTATGACTAACCAAAGCCCCTCGATAGCGATCGCCATTTACCGTAACGGCACCTCCTTGTTCTTTTCGAAAGAGCATGTAAGCCACACGAAACAGTCAATTTAAATGGATGTTATGATGATTCGTTAATGGCCTGAGGATTGTCTTCGCTCCAAATACGACAATAGAAATAAGCTTCGTAAAATAAACGAAGTGTAAATAAATTAATTTCCACAATTTAGAAGCGTTGTTCTAGCGTTTAACGATTCGTGGTGACTTGCCAAATCTTACTAAACAGAAATTTCCACAGTTTTACATTTGCAGCTGTCAACACATAGTTATCGATATCAAAAGCGTTCATGCAGCTACAAAAAAAAAAAACCCCGATATAACCAATATAACACAATAGAAGACTTTGTGAATTGACTAATTATGTTGTTTATTTTAACTAGATTACATATTTTTTTTTTTTGGCAAGAAAAAAAAATAATTTTTTGGCAAAATTTTGAAATTTTTGTTTTTTTTTTTAAATTCATCAAAAATGGAAAAGAGCTATACTTCTATTTTTTTCCAGTCATATAAAAAACGAAGTTGCAAACAAAACAAGCAATAACGGATTAAAATCTGTTAACAACTTTTGATTTTATTGACAAAAGACGAACAATTTTAATTAATTTAAGCATTTCATAAAACGCAATATCTAGTCTGTATTGAACATTAAGGAATGGATATAGCGGGTAGGTAGGTTAGAAATAAATGACGGAGATGAAAAATAAAGTGGGTTTGGTTATACATATGACCCATCTAGGGGCATCCTAGACACTGCAGGAGCCAAATTTAAGAGATAAAATTATTTTCATGGAAAACCCCTAATTCGTTCTGATGTTGAGGGTGGTAGCTTTTTTTTGCTGGAAACTCATGAAAGATAATCTAACAAGTCGGATTGTATAGAGTATTTTAAACTAGATAACTACTAACCCTCCTGTTAGGTTTATGAATGGTTCAAGTATTTAGTATTGATATAAGTATTATTACGTTATATTTCACTAATTAGATTTTTATTTTTTGCTTTTTAAACTTGCTATTTGATAAGATACCTCGTTATATGATTTGTACGGTAAACATAGTTGAATTCTCTTTTCAGTTTATAATATTGTACACCTATTTTAGTGTTTTAAGGTATGTTCAGACCTAATAAATATTTGACGAAAAAATACAAAAGAAGCATGTCCAGCCATTTTTATTCACTTCCTTATCTTTATTTGTAAGAAAATAATTGTATAATTCAATTAAGAAACTTTAAATGATGTTTGATCCAGCAAACGTTTTGCAAAAGCAAACCATTTTTTAATTAAACTGTGGTTACGTGTAGGACGTCAAAGATGTGAACATAGCTTAAGTTAAAAATTTTTAAGTTATAAACGAGTGTCCATTTTTTACTCTTATTTCTACTATGTATATAATTTTTTTTTTCTAATTTCCAATCAGCTTGAATTACCATAATTGAAATTTTGCTTTTTTTTTGTTTTTGTATAGAAATTTTTAAACCTTATAAGGTTTATAATTATATTTTTTGGTTTTATATGTATACACAGAAAAAATTATTAAATTTCTCCAATCACCAAATTTGTTCCAAATTCATAATATCAAGCGAACAAGTTGTTGATTTTGCACCTATTACCAAAATGATTATATTGATTACTAAAAATGTTTAAATTTTGAAAAAATATTTTCAATAAATAATATTTTTAATTTTAATTAAAAAAGTGATCAAAAAACTTTGCCATTGCAAACAATGTGTTAATTTATTTAAATAAATATTGAAAATTCCCAACAACAATTCTACATGTTTAAATTATTTTATTTTAAACGAAAAAAAGTCAATTAAGATTTTTTGTTATTTAATTAAAGTTTTAATTGAAAATTTATTTCAAAACAACTAAAATGTTAATTAAATCAAAATTAAATTTTTAATTTTCTTTCCACTAAAAAAATAATTAATTCAATTATCACATACATACATTAAATTTTAATACTTTTTAAACCATTTTTTTAATTGATAGAACACTTTTTTCTGTGTATGCATACACGCATATTCTTTTTATGTGTTATAATTCTTTGCATAGTGGTGCCGCCTTTAAACATAAGTATTACAGTTTTGATGTTCCATAATAATCTTTGCCCTATCGCCAGAGATATATCTATTTTAAAATCAAATCTTGCTGCACATTCTGGAAATTTAAATATTGTTCATCTTAATGCTCAAAGTCTTAGCCCCTCTATCTCAAATGTTAAAATTGAAGAATTTAAAGGTATTTTTATGTATTCATGTGTTGATATAATAGGAATATCGGAGTCCTGGTTTAAATCTAACATTTATTCCACATCACTTGATCTTCCAGGTTATAATCTTGTTCGAAATGATCGACGTGATAAGCATCGTGGTGGAGGGGCGTGTTTGTACATTTCTAAAAATTACGTTTTAAAACCATACTTCTTGGGGAAAGCTTCAGAGTTTGTGAATCGCTATTTGTTGAAATATTTTGAAATGGTGGCTCAGTTGTAGTAGGAGTTGTATATCTTCCAAATGGAAATTTGGATTAATTTGAAGAACTCCTAGTGATTTATTTGACCGATACTCCAATATAGCAATCATGGATGTTTTAATTGTAACATTTTGATCCTTCTGTTTCTAATAGAGTTCATTCGATGAGCGCAGGGTGTGGCCTTACTTGTCATAATTGTTTACCCACACACTTCTTTATGCGTTAAAGCAGTACTTCTTTAATATACCATTGTTTTCTAAGTCACATAGAGGTCAAATGCTGTTTTCCTTCCTATCATCATACCATAGTCTAATTTATATATCTTTGAAATTTACTTTTAGAGTGCAAAGACATTTAATTGAGCTAAGGGACTACAAACGTATAAACTGTGATATTCTTACTCAATAGGTGCGTTTGAGTACTTTTACAGTAAAATGCAGTAAATGAGCAAACTGAAAATTTTTCTCTCACAAAAAGCTGTTGTCCAGAAAACTCCGCGAACGCAAAATTTGTAAAAATTCGTAAAAATTAAGGCAACAGCTGATAGGCAAATAATTGAAGTGTTGAAAAATATTTACACTTTGACTACTTAACTCGTTTACTTATCGGTACTCGATTAAATACTTTTTATAACACGAACATTTTAAGAAAATCCAAACAATTTATTTCATTTTTCTTTCACATTTTTAATTTTTTTTATTTTATTTGATTTTACTAATTTGTGTCCGGCTAAATTTGTTCAAAAATACATGAATAAATTTTTTGCAATTGATTACTTAAAAAATAAGTGAAGTACTAAGTACCCAAATACAAATACTTTTAACAACTATAAAAAATAAAACAACAACAAAATGCACCACAAAGAAGTTTAATTAATTAATATTTATTAACTTTTTGTTATTGTTTAATTTTTATTTCAACTTTCCTTTTTCTAAACAGTTTCTTCACCATTTGTTTGTTTCTTTTGCATGTTTACCTTTTGTAACATATGTATGTATTTTTGATTTACTAAATTTTACTGCAAAAATTTCTGCAGTAAAAATTTGTAAGTACTCAATCAAGAACTGTCACTTTACGCTCTCAATTTGTGTTCTCATTTACTGCATTTTGTGTACTCGAACGCGATTTCGTAAAATGCAGTAAAGTTCAGTAAAAAATAGTAAAAACTTTTGTGTTCTCGAACGCAGCTAATATGTTGAACAATTTGACACATCTCCCATATTTTATAGTAATGATGTAAATTTACAGCTGTCTAAGTTAAATGATTACGTTAATGATTTGCACAGTTTAATACCTACGTACAGAGTTAAATCTAACTCGGATGGGAATGGCTGGATGTAGTCTAGTGAAGTTGTAAACAGTAGTAGACTGCGTGATGCAGCATATAAAACTTATCTTAGACACTCTAGTGAAAGTAATTGGAAAATGTATTGCAGACTTTGCAATAGAACAAAATCTGTTATTAGGAGAATTCGGAGAAATTACGGTAAGACTTTATTTAGTGATGTTGATAATAGGCAAATATGGAAGAATGTACGTAGGTTGGGTTGTATTGGGCGTAAAAACCCTGAATTGCATCAGTGTGACTTTGAAGATATTTCTACTGGCTTTTTAAATAACCTTTGTCCTAATGATCTTGGCAATTATAATTTTCAAAACATCACAGATTACCCTAATTTATTTCATTTTAATTCTGTTAGGGAATACAATATTTTTTAAGCGATAAATTCCATTAAGTCTTATGCTATAGGTTATGATGGGATTCCTATAAAGTTTTTAAAAACCATTTTTCCCTTGATTTCATCAATATTACGTCATCATCTTATAAATAATACTCGTATGTTTATGGTTTTCAATTTTCCTGATGCTTGGAAACTCGGTCGCATTGTACCGATTGCTAAGAAAGGTGTTTATGATATTGATAATTTAAGACCAATAAGTATCTTGCCTGCTTTGTCTAAAATTGTTGAAAATATAATGAAAGCACAGATCATGTCTCATTTTGAAAGGTATTCGCTGCTTCACCCTAATCAATATGCCTTTAGACGTTATCACAGCACATCGTCTATGCCTATCTCCTAGACTGACTTTGTGAGAAAACAGTTAAAAAAGCATGAAAATAGTATATTAGTTTCTCTTGATCTTACTAAAGCTTTTGATCGTGTTTACCATAATGTTCTTATTGATAAACTTAAAACTAAATATATGTTTTCAAGGTCTGCATGCAAACTCATTTATTCTTATTTGAATGAAAGAATATGTTTTCTTTCATGGGTTAAGTTCTAGTATGAGTCGTGTCGCTTCAGGAGTGCCTCAAGGATCTGTGTTGGGTCCTAAACTATTCCTTGCTTATTTGAATGATTGTATTCCTATTATGAATAATAACTTTTGCAAGCCTTTTGTTTATGCAGATGATATTTTTCTGATTTACCTACATAATTCTATATAAGATACAAATTTTGAAATTCGTGTGAATAATCATCTTAGTTCTATATTGAGTCGGATGCATCGGAATGATTTTAAAGCTAATTCGGCCAAAACTAAAGCTATATATTTTCGTTCAACTGAGGAATCAATTGATAGAGTATGTAGACTCGCATAACTGTCTGGTCGTGGTAAATGATTCGAACTTAAACTTTGAAAGACATATAAATTTATTATCCAATCAAGTTTCATTTATTCTGTGAAGGCTATATGCTTTAAGACCCTACACTCCTAGGTGTGTTAGATTTCGTCTGGCTCATGCTCTGCTTATGTCAAAGGTAAACTACTGTTTGGAGGTTTATTATGGAACATCGTCTACTATTTTAACTAATTTTAATAAAGTTTTAAGAAAAGTTATTCGCTATATTTTTAATATTGGCATACGTGAACATGATAGGGTATCTGAACTCTTTATTGTATTTTTAGGTTGTAATTTCCATAAATATTTGCATTTGCGCCTTTTTCTTCATTTTTATAAAGTTTTCCAATCCAGTAGGCCTGGATCTATAGTGGAAGAGCTCACATTTAATCAATCTACTCGAAATGTAAAAATCAAGATACCTCGTATAAGTCTTTCAGTATTCGAACGTTCATTTAAGATAAGAAAATGTCGCATATGGAACTATTTGCCATAATATACATATGGGGGATTTCATGTCAAGTGACCCAACTTTTAAAATCGATGTCTTCCGATTTGGATGAAATTTGCACCAAGGTTAGTTAGTCTTATTGGATAGTAGTTTAGACACAAATTTTCAACAAGATCGGTCAAAAAGTTTCTGAGTTAGAGGGGGTCAAAATTTGACATGTTGGCCAAACCGGTGTTCTTTCTCATCCATGTAACTTATTATCTATTGATGTTAGCAAAATTTGTCCCAAACAAATTAGATAGCTATTTCTTCAAGCTATCGAAAAAAAAATACTGTTTCCAAAAAAGATAAAAAATAAGTTTTAAATTTAAAAAAAAAAAAATTTTAAAAAATACAAAAAATTTTTTTTTCGATAGCTTGAAGAAATAGCTATCTAATTTGTTTGGGACAAATTTTACTACCAATAGATACATGGATGAGAAAGAACATCGGAAGACATCGATTTCAAAAGTTGGGTCACTTGACATGAAATCCCCCATATAAGAAAAAGTTTTTGAACTTTTTTGGGTAAATAGCTTGTTGTTTAATCTCTGGTGATTCCTTAGATTAGTTTTTAAATTAGTCATTTTTTTTTTGCTTTTAATTTTGTAATATTTGTGTGGTTGGCGAGCCACTTATGTATAGTATTTAAATACTACCTATATAAAAACCTACTTATGTAAGAGCTTAAATCAAAGAATTTCATTATTTTTAGTATTACTATTAATATGTCTTGTATTTAACATGGATATTGATCTTACAATACATGTATAATTGGCCTTATAGGCTTTCTTTGTATTGATTAAAATAAAGAAATAAGATAAATAAAATTGTATTAAAGCGCCATATTTGTATGGTTGAAATTCTTAAATGTGGTCCCTGCAGTGCCTGGGATGCCCATAGATGGGTCAAATGTATGACCAACCCAATTTTATTTTTCAACTTCGGTTTTTTGAGTTTGTTCAAAAAACTAGATTGTTTCTGAGTTACGCTAACATATTTTCGAAATAACGGTATATCTCGAAAACCAGAGCTAACCTAAAAATAAGGCTAGCCCTACTGGATTCAGCGTACCGGAATTAGGTTAAAAAGCCAGGTGGGCCAGCTTGTCTAAAAAAAGTGTAAATTTCTAGCGCAGTGCTATTAACGGCCGTATTCATGACGAAAAGTTGGCACGAAGTCAGAACGAAGTTTATTTATATAGGGTGTTTTTATAGAGGTAAACAACTTTAGGTTGGCAGCACTCTTTTAACAGGCGGCCGTTTTGTCAGCTGTCAAGGGATTTATGTTTAGTTTGGTTTGGCATTTCAACAACGTCTACAAATTTTGGAAAAAGTCATCGGAAATTGGACATCCAGATTAGACTACGTCCGAGCCAGCCGTCATATGCCAGAAGTCATATATTATTATTATAAGACCAAAAGATTATCTTTCGAATAAAGTAAAATTCATGTCAATTTAAGAAATCCATCTTTGTTTAATTCTATTTCAAAGTTATATGTATATGTACCTCTATAAAAAACACCATTTAATACATGAGTTTTTGTCTGAAAGATTTAACCAGGATTAAGATAAGTTAATCTTACAATAAAATTAATCTGCATTTAATCCTCTTTCACAGTTTTAAGTGAAGGATTAAAGCTTTAATCATTGCCATATCAATTGACAATTTTTTTATTTATAATTATGACAGTTTGAAAAAAATGTTAAAAATTGTCATCAAATTATTGTTTGTAATGTAAAAAAGAAGAAAAAAGGCGAATTGTGTTTAAAAATATTGAGTTTTTCAGCAAACAAAGTGTAGCATCATTAAAGTTCAGTTGATTTATTAATAGCCAATCCCATGATGTCAATTACATTTAAAACAAAACGAGTTCTAAAAATTGTTTTTGTTTCAAATGTTATTTTCTATGCGAATGTTAACGTGTGACATCGTGGGATTGGCTATAAAAATTAGGAGACGGATAAAAGTTTGTAGCAGGTCGTTGTACGTAGTGTGCAAACTGTGGCTAACTTTTTATTGTGAATACGGCTGTAAAAAAACTAGCGCTTTAAAAATTTGCAGGAGTATTTAAAAAATCAAATAGAAGAATGGGTCTGAAATTCAATGACTACTGCGGAAGTTGTCATGATGAGGAGGAAGAGGAGACTGTGCTTCACTTTCTCTGTCAACGCCCTGGGCTACGGGGCATCAAGGAAAAATACTTGGGAGAGGCGGGGTTTTTCTGCTTGGAGGATCTATCTAAAATAGAACTAAGATTGCTTCTTCTCTTCATTAGGAAAACGAACGCCATCTGAGTAACTGCTCTTTGGGATGGGCATTGGCGCTGGGTATCACAAAGGGACCGCTAAAGGACCAGTTTTGAACAAATTCATATCTTATGTGTCTATCTAAATAGGGATCTATCTATTTTTTAAATTTTATTTAAATCGCTTAGATTGTTTCGTGGAGGCAGAAATTGTACTCTACCTCCCCTCGTGGTATTATTATATATTATATAGCTAAAGTGTCCATATAAGTAGTTATCGATCTATGTTTAAAATTTCATTAAAATCTGTTAGATAGTTTCGTAGAGGCAGAAATTTCCCCCTACCTGCCCTTGTGGTCATAGTTTTGAAAAATTGTATAGCCTAACACCATCTTCCAAAAATTGTCTTTCTAATGGAACCGGTTTGGAGTACATCGGTTGGATGGTTTCAGAGTCTGTAAGGGACATAGAAACATTTTTTGTATTTCATATAGTGCTGGTTCACACTGTTCCAGTCTTACCCGACAAGTCTTGAGATTTTAGGAGAGAGAGGAAAAGAGCTGGCCATAGTATACAAATAGTATGTCGACTCTTTGCCAGGTACCTAACTCAAATGTCAGTGTTACCTAACTCATGTTTTTATTAGTAAGATTTTTTTCAAATGTATTGGTGCTTAAAACTATTTTCACCAGTAAACGAAGTTGCATAAATTCGTATAGAATGTGGCAACAATTTTTTTGTAACCCTGCCTTTACACATGCAAGTAATTACTTGCAAGCAGTGTATATGTATTATCAACGAAAATTTCGAAGAAATAGCCGAAAGTCTTGTAAGAAGCTTGAGTGTTGTAAGTTTATTTTTCAAATGTTCTCGAAGCGAAAACATCTTATGAAAAAGCTTTATTTATGGGTTTAAGAAACATTATCATCTTAATGTTATCACGAAATTTATTTAATATGTAATATTAAATATAAATTATTTAGTTGTTTCTTTATTTTATTTTTGGTCCATCTTGATGAAAAACTTATGGTTGTTTATTTTAAAAAATGTGAATCCAGTATTATAAAATATCTGAGAAAATATTTTGATTAACATTTTTTTTTAAATGCTTACAATTTATGTTTTAAAATACCTTGAAGATGTGTTGCTTTGTTTTTGTTTTGTTCTTTATTTTTTTAATTACACAGAAAATCAGCTATAAACATAACTTTTATATTACTAAGTACTAGTAAATTAAGATCAAAGGCATCCACGGTAGCACTGTTTTTTTATTTGTCATTTTACTTGCTGCAAGTGTCAAAAATTTACTTGCAAAAAAATTCTCTTGCAAGTTGGGCTGCAAGCAGTGTGGCCATTTTGGCATTTTTACAGCTAAATTTAGCATTAAAAATTTTTATTTAGCTGCAAAATTTTCATTTAGCACTTGGCATTTTATTTAGCATTTTTGAAAATGTTTTAGCTTTTTTAAGCATTATTTATTTTAAAAATTAAGACGAATAGTTTAATTGATTTTTCTAAAAAAAAATTTATAAATTATAATAATTTTTGACTAAAAATAGATGTACACAAAATGAAATTTCGTATGAAAATTAATAATTCTTATGTTAAGAAACATCTTACCTCTTGTTAAAAAATTGAATATTCAGGGAATACATATAAGTAATTCCCTTATCATGTTGATTGTAAATATTATTTGCCCTTTGATATTACGATATAAAAGTACAAGGAAATTTCACTTTGTATTTAGATAAGAATAAGAATACTGTAAATGTTTGAAAAATTGTTTGCTCTAAACTGCAGAAAAAAATTATTTTAAAGCTTCAACTTTTCTTAAACTATAAAAAATAAAATGAACTAAAAATTTTGTATATTATTAAAATAAACCGTTCAACTTTATCATATATCAGAGGTTTGCAGGGCTGCTAAATTTAACATTTAATCTTAACTCAATGTTAACTCATATAAATATGTAGCACATGCTTTACCAAAATCTAGCCATTTGCTTAAATATAACCATTTATTTCAATTTCGCTCAAAAATTAGTCACTAAAATATAATTAGTTTCAAATAAAATTTCATACTAGTAAACATTTTTAACAAAAATCTTTAAAACATTTTAGCATTATTTTAAGCATTTTTAAAAATCAGTTTTAGCATTTTTTGGCCCTGTCTAATGGCAAATTTTGCTGTTAAAATTTTTTAGACCTGGCCACACTGGCTGCAAGTACGAAAAATGTAATGGTGTTAGTAAAAATGTGTGAGTGTATTGAGTTTTTCGAACTTGCACTTGCATGTGTAAACTCCGGGTAACATAAAACTTTCTGAGTTCAAAAAATTTTAAATTTATTTAATGCTGGCTGCATTTATTAACTTTTAAAAACCATGTTTGTTAAATTTTTATTCTGCAATTCCGGAAAATATTTAATTAATTTATGACTTCAAATATTATTTTCATACCACAAAATGCTACCCTTCTAGCTTTAATAATCCCATTAAAACGTTTCCTTATTTTGCGAAGCACTAATGGTACATAAGCACATATTTATGCGCTACACAATAAGACATACAGAGATGCAGTAATGCTTAATAAATTAAAAAAATAAATAAATATAAAATTTGAAGAGCCACGACATTCCCCGGTAACAAAAAAACGCAGTGTGCAAAGCTGATCGTTGCATTCACCAAATTTTATATGCGCTGAATAAAGCGCTTTCTGTGTCAAAAATGAATTGCTTCAAAGTGGGAAATCGCCATATAAAATTGATGTCTTCCGTAAGCGATATGGTAAGCGAAACTTTAACGTTTCTCCCTTACAAACCTGCTTCGTTGGAAGCTCCACTTTTTATTGGGATATTAACAACATACAAAATTTAGCGTCAAAAAAATTTATTTAAAAATTTTTAGTTTGGAAAAAATTATTAATTATTATTATTAATTATTATTATTAATTATTATAAATTATGTGTTTGTGTCATAAAATTGAACAAAATTGTTATATTGTGAAACATTTTTAATCCTCCAACAATAAATTTTAGTATTTTTATCAATTAAAAAAGGGAATTAAGCACAATAAATAAAAGTTTTTAATGAATTAAATAGAAAAATTTTAAATTTTCTTTTGTTTTTGTGGTTTTTATGTGTTGAATTCACACAGAACGTATATGCGTGAGGGGTGAACTAAAAAATTGAGATCGCTCTCTCCAGTTGGCATACTAGTTGTATACCATGAAGCTGACCTTCTCTCTTCCCTTCTCTTCTAAAAGCTCAAAATTTTACGGCTAAAACTTGAACAGTGAATAGAAGATATGCATTAAAAATTAAAAAATATTAAAAAATTCAATAGAATTTTTTGTATAGGAAAATAAAAAATCGACGTCAAGAATAAACCGAATGTGCCTAATGCATTGTTTTAGTGGTCTAAAACAATCTTCGAGTTATTGCCTTTCTGATGAAGCTGGTTTTGGGGGCACATCCGTTGCATAGTTTCAAAGCCTATGACCGACTTAGATAGAAACAATGTCTGTGCTTTATATACACCCGACGTGTGGTACAACGTTCCCCCTACTCGTAGTCCCATAAAAAAAAAATATAGCTTATGTGTCCGTAAGTAGGAATCTATTCATCTTTAAAATTTCATTCGAATCTGCTAGATAGTTTGGGAAAGGCAGAACATTTTCTTTAGAAATGTTCGAATTTGATAAATCAAATTTTAAATTATTCGTTTAATCCAAACTGTAGATTAATCCACTAATTGACTAATGGCTATTTTAATTCAATAATTCAAATAGTACGTTTTAAAATTAATTATGCTTAAAAGTATTTTATAAAAAGAAAGGATTAATAATGATTTTTAAAAGTAATATTTACCTATAATAAGGAATGCCAATTGTACTACACCAAGCACGAGCCCGATCAACGACTCTGCCATCTGAAGCGGTTGCTTGATCAACAAGCAAATTTCCTTTAATTTTGCAATAATTAAATAAGAAAGAAACACAAGTTTTTTAGAAATAGCAATTATATATATGTATATATATATATTTAAGAATTTTTACCAATTGTTGAGATGCCATACGCTAACTTTGCAGTATCCCAGATACTTTCAGGGCGAAAAACATCAATATCTTTAAGTTCAGTAACAGGAATTAGACCAGTACCCAAGGATACGACTACAGAGATCTAAAATAATTTTTATCAGTTTCATAATGTATATTGACGATAATTAAAAAAAATTAACAGTTACCGGTACAGCTTCATTTTCAAGTCCTACGCTACGCAAAGCCATATTATATTCATGAATTTCGGTCATTGCGTCTAAAGTGGGATTATTGGCAATAAGGCCACCATCTAAAAACCGACCAAAAGCTCTGTTGGGAAGAGAACATTAGTAAATATATATAAAGGATGATTCATCGTGAGGTTTAATTTTTAATAAGCTTTTTGCTATCACACGTGGCTCATAACAAACTGCTTTGTCATTTTTTCAGTATTGTTTGGCAAGTCATCATGGAAAGATTCACACTCCTTTACAACCGATAATAAAAATTGTAAATTCAATTTCAAACTTATGTTTTATTTTACATTATAAATCAAACCTCACGATGAATAACCCGACATATATATAATATAATGTATAATATATTCAGGCCTGTTCTGAAAATCACGTGATTTGAAATCACATGTTCTTTTAAAATCACACGTGTGATTTTGTGGTGTTCAGAAAAACATTTCATTTTTATGTTTCTTGGTATGCTTTCGGCAGTTAAAAAGAATGCCAAAACATACAAAAACGGAACACACAAATATCAAACGTGTGATTTTAAAAGGCACATGTGATTTGAAATCACGTGATTTGAATAAAAGTGATTTTCAGAACAGGCATGATAATGTATAATAGAGCGACTCAAAAAAAAAAGTGATTTTTTTACCCCTCTGAAAATAAAGGTTGATATGTTTTATGATGATTCCCAAAATATTTTGGTTCTAGCGTTGACCATCCGTGAGCTGGACCAATTTAAAAAAAGATTTTTTTTCAGTTTTTCGAATTTTTTTGTACTTTGCTCCAAGACGACATAAATAAAATATGTTATCATCGAAAAGGGTTTTTGAAGCAGCATCAAATGGTATATAAAACTTTACCACTTGCGACCTACTAATTGAAATATTTAACTAAATACATATTTTCGTTTAGTGTTTTCATACAAATTCTACGTATTTTTTTTATTAATTTAAATTTTTTATTGAATTTTTTACATATTGATAAATTGAAAAATGAAAAAATTTTATACCTATATTGCCTATATATGAAAAAAAAGATAAAATATATCGCGATTTTCGCGTTATATTTAAAAAAATATGAATAATTAAAAAAAAAAAAATAAATTAACATTATTTTAAAACAGATTCAATTTGAAAAGCAGAACATTATTCCCACATACGTAGAATTTGTATAAAAACCCGAAACAAAAATATGTATTTAGTTAAATATCTCAATTTGTAGTTCGCAAGTGGTCAAGTTTTATATACCATTGGATGCTGCTTCAAAAACTCTTTTCGATGATATCAAATTTTATTTATGTCGTCTTGGAGCAAAGTACAAAAATATTCGAAAAACTGAAAAAAGACTTTTTTAAAAATGGTCCAGCTCACGGATGGTCCACGCTAGAACCAAAATATTTTGGGAATCATCATAAAACATATCAAGCTTTATTTTCAGAGGGGTTGCTAAAACACTTTTTTCGGTTCCATACGACTTGAGTCGGTCTAAAGTATAATGTATAATGTATAATATATAATATATAATATATAATATATAATATATAATATATAATATATAATATATAATATATAATATATAATATATAATATATAATATATAATATATAATATATAATATATAATATATAATATATAATATATAATATATAATATATAATATATAATATATAATATATAATATATAATATATAATATATAATATATAATATATAATATATAATATATAATATATAATATATAATATATAATATATAATATATAATATATAATATATAATATATAATATATAATATATAATATATAATATATAATATATAATATATAATATATAATATATAATATATAATATATAATATATAATATATAATATATAATATATAATATATAATATATAATATATAATATATAATATATAATATATAATATATAATATATAATATATAATATATAATATATAATATATAATATATAATATATAATATATAATATATAATATATAATATATAATATATAATATATAATATATAATATATAATATATAATATATAATATATAATATATAATATATAATATATAATATATAATATATAATATATAATATATAATATATAATATATAATATATAATATATAATATATAATATATAATATATAATATATAATATATAATATATAATATATAATATATAATATATAA